>VYXF01002456.1:169830-209955 GCA_013397295.1 Polioptila caerulea | reverse complement strand
TGTTGTTGTTGTTGTTTTGGGTTTTTCTTAATTTCATTTTTCTAAAATCACACATCTTTAAACATCAGAGCCACTAAAAATGCTTTCCTGAGCCTTTTAGGAAAGGCCTTTTGATGTGGCATCAGTTGCTGAATCATTTCTAAGTGGACAAGTGGCAACTCCTAAGAAAACATGACTTCTGGTTCTTTTGTGAGTCAAAGTAGGTGATGTAAGCATTGGATGAGTTCTGAGGGGCTCATTACCTTCTTGTTACTGGAGAACTTTTATTAAGGTCCCCTCTGAGGCAGAACAGCATTTTGGGACGATTGATGGCAGTGGGTACAAGTGCATGATAGCAAATCCATTTTGCTGCTGGGCCTCTCACTTGCCCACTCCCAAGGGCTATGATCTGGCTTGAATGTACTATTTTTGCTAGTTTGTTTTTTTTTTCTGTTTGTGTGTCCTGCAGGAGAACGACTCAGGAACACTGGATACAGTTGGTGCAGTTGTTGTTGACCAGGAAGGAAATGTAGCTGCTGCTGTCTCCAGTGGAGGTTTAGCACTGAAGCATCCTGGAAGAGTTGGTCAGGTGATCATTGTACATTCTTTTATTTATTTGGGAATGATTGTTCAGTGTCACAAGCAGGTGTGGTGTCAAGCAAGAGCTGTGGCTGCAAACTTCTGTTCTGCCTTCCTTCCTGTTAAATGCTGAAGGCATTTTCATGCGTGGATATGCAGGTTTGGTTTTTAGTGTCCTCCATCAGTGCAATAAAACAGTGAGAGGTTTGATGTTCTGTAGTTATTGACAGAGACAGCAATAAGTTCATTTCTTGAGCTTAATGCCTCCTTAATACCACAAGTGGTCTCTCAAATACTTAGAGTCATTAATTAAGATTTCTCTCAATCTTTCAGGAAGCCGTCCTAATTAATTTTTAAATGATCTTGTGAATTGGAGGAAGTGATATAAGTAATAAAAGAACACATCAGGCATTTATGATCTGTAATATATGATTATGACTATGTTCATAAATGATGTATAGTTCTATTTATTATTGATGTTAATAATATATTTATGATGTGTCACCTTACTGTTGTTAGGGAATTTTGAGGTGCATCAGAAATTTTCTACTCCATTGCTGTTCAACTGTATTTTTGGTTGACACTTTCCACTGTCCAAAAAGCAGTTCTCTTTTGAAATGTAATTAAGATTTTATTTTATTTGTCTTTTGAAGAGCAGAGTGAAAGAGACTTCATATGAACAGGGTTATCTTTACTCTCATTTTCGGTTAAGCTAGGCTAGAATACTGCATCTCTGACAAACACTCATCTCACAAACAGTAAAAGCATGTAGCAAAATGGAGTGGAATTACAATATGGCTATGATATTCTCATTCATCTTTTGTATTAGTACTTGCATTTTTCTTGGGTTTCTTTTTTTATTGTTGATTTGAGGTTGTTTTTGTATTTTCTTTTTTTCTTTTTTCTTTTTTTTTTTTTTTTGAAGGAAAGGGAATAAACCAAAAATCTCATACACTTAAAATTTATGAACAATGTGCTTCTTTCCTTAGGCAGCTCTTTATGGTTGTGGCTGCTGGGCTGAAAATACAGGAGCTCATAACCCTTATTCCACTGCTGTGAGTACTTCAGGTATTTACTACTTTTATAAATATTTCATGAGGTTGCAATCTTGCTCTGTAATTAGTTTGACATTTAAAACACCAACATCATTTCCAGACTATATTCTAAATTTGAATCATTTATGTGCTTATATATGCATGTCTGTGTTTGTCAGGATTGTCTTGAAATCCTTGAATTGATCTCTTGTTGGTTGTTCATACTGCCCTTTTTACTTAATTATCAGCCATGGCAATTTTTATCCTGGTTTGTACTGCACTGGAAAGGTGTGCTGTATTGGTTTAGCATTGAGGAGCCTGTCCTGCTATGAAGAAATTCCTATTCACACCAATATTTAACACATTGTTGTGTAAAATGCAGAAGACCTCTGGGAATGGAAGCCTTGTGTAAAGGACTAAGATAATCAGAGGGTCTTTTGGCTACAATACCGTATGCAGCGTATTTGCACCAAAAATATTTAATTACTGTTTCAGATGAGTATTTGAGTGAATTTTTTCTTCATCTCTCTTTTCCTTCTGAAAGGAAAGGGAAAAGGCAAAGCCAAAATATTGGGAAAAGTGTATCAGAAAATATTTATTCAGCCATTGTGAAAGTGATGTAAGAATTGGAAGGCTCAGGGTCCTGGACACACAGAAGCATTGTGTTCATTTGCTGCCTTGCAGAACACAAAAATCTTAAGGGGAAGTTAAGAAGGAGCTCCTTTTACTTGTTTTTTTCCTCCCCCTAGTTGTATGAACAGCCTCAGCCAGAAAAGCTACTGGGAACACTTTTTCCCAGGTGCTTATGGCAGGTTGCAGAATTCCTGGTGCTGCCCACCGCTGAGTGGTCAGAGTTATCAGCACTGAGCCCAGGGAGAGGGGAGGCTCAGGTTTAGGTGGTGTCAGCTCTGTCCCTGGGCAGTGCAGAGTTAGAGTCCTGCTGCAGAAACTGTGGGGGCAGCAAGGGGCAGGTGCAGAGTTCAAAGCTGATGGAGGCTGAGGAGCAGCAGGAATATCCTGGGTTGTTTTTATTTCGCCTGCACTCACGTCTGTCATGCACTGTTGAAAGTTTGTTCACCCTCAGATCTGATGTCAGTAAAAGCAGATGTCCTGTTTGGTACCTACTCAGGGGATGGTTCTGCTGAACACAGGAGTGTCAGAGGATGTTTTTACCTTATTGATTTTAGTTTCATAAATGCTTACTGATGTAACCAAATATTTTGAAATATGGGACCATATTAATTAGCAAAATTGTGGAAGAGCTCAAGTGGACAGCTTTATTTAGTTCTTTAAAGCTGTTTTTGCCAAGTCAGCTGGATTTGAAGGGTGAGTGAGTACTGACAAGCATCCTGGTGCTTGCACAGGGGGTGATTGGATTTAATAATGGCCTGAAATAGAAGCCTCCCCTCTTTTTGCTGGTACCACTTTTGTGTAGTGCTAAATACTTCAGTGTTCCACTATTTATAACTGTCACAAGCACACATCTGGGTATTTGTTTGGTTCAGGACTTGGAGCTTCCATGCCATTGCCAGTCCCAGTTAATTGGGGTGGCCATCTGTTCACTCATGGATTGGAAATTCAGCCTAGTGGTGTTTAATTAAACCCTTGTTTCTGGTTTTCCTTTAAACTATGTGTATGTCTGAGACAGAGAGGGAGATAGAAATGTTTACAGGAAGTGAGAACTCTTCTGTAATCAATACCATTCTTTTTTCCATTTCAGAAGCTCATGATGTTTTATTTTATAATGTACTTTATGTTTGGTGCAGTTCGAAAATATATTGATGCCTGACTCTTGTTTAAAATATGAACATCCAGAGATGTGAGCCATTAATTTAATTAAGGAGTAAAGGGATGGAAAATTAAGTTGTAGGAAAAGCTGAAAGAATGAAACTTATAGCTTGGCTGGATCACAACAGGAGACAGGAATGGGGACATAAACATCTGCAAATATTCAGGTGAAACTGCCATGGCCAAGGAGGAGAATAATGCATTAAGACACATTATTGTTAAATATTTAGAAAATAAATGTACTGCCTAAACTCTAGAGGATGCCTTGATTTAGGGAGCTCCAAGGTGGACAATGCTTCTCAATGGAATATCACAACTGTGCCTTGATGCTGCTAAACCCAGCCTAGACCATGTTGGTAACAGTGATTGTACCTCTGTGTTGTAGCTTTCCAAACAGGTTTGGTGTGGACATTTAGTTTTCAAAAAATCAGCAACAAATGCAACTTACATGTTCTGTATAACTAAAAACTGCCTACATTCACATTCATTTTGTTTCACTGTCCATTCAGACATTTACACCTGTATGTAAATGCATTTGCAAGATGTACAGAAAAGAAGCCTACAATCAGTTCAAATTTCTGTGGTTTTCACAATGTAACATTTTATTGGTTTCATTTCATATGTCTATTTATTTTAATTTGTCCTTGAGTCATAAATTTGGCACAAATCTAATAGTTTCTACAGGGAATTATTTTCCCTTTTGTGGGGAGAAGAAAAAAAAGAATAAAATTAGAGTGTGGTTGTTGTGGGTATTGAGTAATGTTTAATGCTTATTATTAGATGACTTCAGAGAATAGCTGACTCATCAAATCACATTTGGAATTAAAAAAAAATCTTAAATAAAAAGTTAAACTCTTAATTCCCCTTAAGTTGCATCAAAAATATCCTCCAAATTATTTGGTCTTTATGTGTGTTAAACCAAATAATTTTACCTGAATGATTCTTTGGGAAATAAAAGGTTTCTTTTTTGTGCTGGTTTACACTTTTAAACTTCTTTTTAGTGGTCACTGAGAATAGAAATTTAGGCCTTGAGAGTTTGTTATATCAGGCTGTATATTCAATCATGAAAAAGGATATTTTTTGGCATTAGTGTCATCCAAGCAATTTTGAAGGGTCAGGTTTTGTAAACTCTTTTCACTCCATGCTTGAGAATTCATTCATGTGTTTGGGTCTTGGAAGTGATGAGCAGCTAGAGATTGAAGAGGTTGGGGCAAACCTGTGGTGTGGGGAGAGGGGAGTTTGGAATAGTAATTCAGTTGATAAACTGGAGATGTTCAGAATGGCCTTTGAAAGGCTTGTTGGGAAGCAGAACTGCAGGGATACACTGATCAGTATCAGGATTTTTTTATAGCCTCTGGCAGTTTTAATTGGCCTTGATGTTATGCTGTGTATTAGGCTTGGAGGTGCTAAGGCTTGTGCAAGTTGCAGCCTCCCCCTTGTGTGTCCTGAGCCAGCAGCTGTGCAGCAGCAGCAGCTCCTGCTGTGCACACCCAGTCCTGGCCCTGCCCAGGGGGCTGCCAGTAGGTGCAGGGTACAAAGTGAACTGCACATGGGGGCAGACTGAACTCCCTGTGCATGCCTTAAACACTGGGCTGGGATTGGCAGCAAGTGGTTTTATACCCTTAGTTAGCAAACACATGAACTCCTGTCATACTTCCTTCCCTGCAAGTTGGATGTGACAAAAGTGATGTGGTTTGGAGAGGTGTAGTGTTTTTACAGGGGTCAGTTACAGCAAAGCTTCTGAGGAAGGCTTAGGCAAAAGTGTTTGCTTCTGTCTTTGCACCTTAACTGAAATTCATCTTTCAAAAGGTATTAAATGAAATGAAGAATGGAAAAAGCACATCCTCTTTAAGGGAGCTACATTTTTTCTTCACTCTATCTCTTTTGGAGGTACACCTGAAATTCTTTTTGTTCATAGTAACTCAAATAAGAAGCTTTTATAATAAATTATCTTAATGATAAATTATAATTAATTCTAATAATTTATCACTATTTAGAGCTTAAGGATCAATTCATTTGGCATTATATCTCTCTTTTTTTTTTTTTTTATCTGTAAAATTGTAGGAAAGCTGAATGAGTTGTTCTTAAGAGTGATTTCCGTATTAAAAACTTAAGTGTTTTCCTACCTTTCCTTAGAGAAGAGACTTGAGACACAAGTTTGTCTGCATGTTGAATTTGTCTTTTGTTATCTTTGAAACCTGCCCAAATTTACTAAAGTTTCAACCTCGTGGAAAATTTCCCTTGCGTTTTCTTAGTAAGTAAATCATGTAAGAATATTCTGTCTGCAGCAGGAATGTGCTCCATTGAGCCCTCTAGGATCAATGCTTTAGGAGTTGGACAGGACTTGGTTTGCAGGTGTTTTTTCTGGCAGTAGGTCAGTCATTGAAAATTTTCCCCTGTTGGTATGAAGACAAGATACAGCAGCTAATAGAAGTAAAAAAAAAAGCTAAAAGTTATGTAACTTTAATATAGCACTGTGGTACATTCTGCTAGACTGCAGCGTTTTGTCTTTTGGGGATTATATTTTAAAGTTTTATTTCAATAGGTAACTCCCTGGGTCTTGCCAACTAAATATTTTTATTGTACTGTATTCTGTTTTTGAAAATGACCTGGCTGACAAGTTTTTAGTCAGCTCTTTCTAGAGATGCTGGAAATGACGAGCAGAGCTTACTGAATTACAGGTTTCACTGTGTTTCCTTTAGGCATAACTAGAAATTATCCAGAAATAAAGCAGAAATAGTAATTCTTTACCTTGTTAACTGAGCTTCAGGGACTACTGTTGAACTGAAAATACCATCAAAGCTTAAGAGGACAGAAACAGCAGGGCCAGGTTCAGCAGATAACCTGTAATTCCTGTTGTTAGCTTGTGGAAAGCCAAGAGTCATACTTGGGCAGTGGAGTAAACGAGATGAATTGTTTCCTTCTTGACTGTATGTGAGTAATGCACGTTTCCAACCTGTACTCCTTTAAGGCAAGCCCCAGCACTCTGTGTCGAGGTGCTGTGTGGTTGCTAGCTGGACAAGGCTCCTGCAGCCTGTCAAAGCTCCATAAGCTCCCTGCTTGTGGCTCGCAGAAAGCAGACTCGATTTTCATCCCTCCCTCCATTCAACAGGAGCCTCTTTCATGTCTGCAAATTGGAAACACGTGGTTTTCAGTGTGATGCATGGATGTGTGTGTGCCCTCTGGCACACCTGTTTCTAATTTCCTGACTTGAAAGCATCTCCCATCAAAAGAAGCAGAAAAACAATTTCTCTGTGACATGCTGCTCGGCCTTCTCTTCTTTGCCATCTTGGTTCCATCGCAGGAACATTATAAGATGCAGAGCATGCATTGTATGGCATGTTCAGCTTATACTGTGCTGGGTTCTTTCTCCTCTTGTTGTGGTTATTTCAAGCGTTAGAAATCTTCTTGAGAAGTCACTGTGCTGAGGAAAAAAACAAGTGATTTAATCCTTAGTTTCTTGCGTGAAGCTCAAATGGAAGATCCGAGTCTGTAGCGAGTTAAGGTTTGCATAACCTGTGAATTAAATATTAGTTACTGTTTGGTACAGAAAAATTAACATTTAAAAATTATAGCTCAGTGTTGGAACCCTGGACACAGAAGATTTTACACTTTCTGTGCTGACAGGGACTGATCCTCCCAGACACACTGCATTTGACTTAAGGCCATGAAAAAGGCTTCCAAAACTGAGTGACAGCAGTGAAATAATGAGTGTGGAGTTGAATAGAAGTGTGTTATCTCACAGGTGAAAAATATAGAGTTTGGGGCTTTGGGATATAATAATATGTGTGTAACAAGATGGAGGGTTTAGGGTATAGTCTTCTTCTTCTTCACAAGTTTGGGTAATTTTGTGTGATTGGTTGAGAAAATCTGCAGTGTGGAGCATGGATGATTGGTTATTGGGTTAAAAGCAAAAATAAGTTAGTTGGTTTCTCATAATTGGGTAGTTCAGGCTTAAAAAGACCTTGAAGGCAGAACTCTGTGCTCCATTTCTACTCTGTTAACTCAGCATGGAGAAGCACTGATGGTCAGTGAGGCTGTAAAGTAGATGAGAGATAATAAACCCCCAATTCTGACCAAGAGCTGTGCATGCAGCCAGGGATGCAGTTGGTTCTCTGGCTGTCAGTACACATTGGCAGGTCATGTTGAGCATCAAACACCCCAAAGTCCTCCTCAGGGCTGTGCTCCATCTGTTCTCCTCCAGCCCCTCCCTGTGACTGGGCTTACCCCAGCCCGGCTGCAGCCCCTTGTTCTTGGCCTTGTTGAGCTCCATGGGTTCACAGCCCTGCAGCCTGTGCAGGTCCCTGTGGATGGCACCCCTTGGCTCCAGCCTGTGCCTGCAGCACAGCGGGTGTCAGCAGCACGTGCCAAGGGTGCTCTCAGTGCCACTGTCCCAGTGCTGACAGAGAGGTGGAGCAGCCCCAGCCCCTGGGGAGCACTGCTCGGCACTGGTGCCCCCTTGGACACTGAGCCACTGCCCAGCTGTGCTGGTGTGACTGTCCAGCCAGCCCTCATCCACCCACAGCCTGCCCATCAAATCCCTGTCTCTCTGATGCACAGACAAGGCTGTTGGCAGGACTGTGTCAGTACTTGCATAAGTCCAGGTGAGTTCATGTTTGGGTGGTTTTGAGTTTAAAGTATGCAAACCAGTATTCTACTGGGTTTTAGTTATGTCTGTGGAAGCACTAAACTTTTAACTGGGATTTCAGGCACTCTACTTCTACTAAGGCACTGAGGAAAGCATGCAATATATTCTTAATTACTTAGGCTTAACTCTAATTTACTTAACACTAAAACTTACACCTATTTATGTGGTTTAATATATCGAAATTCTCTAAAGGCTTTAACTCAAATTCTACTTCTGAGAGACTCAGAGGGGATGTAACCTCTTGATTTCCATCCAATGCAGGTGGGTGGCATCAGTTGCTCTTCTCTTACCCTCCAATGCTGTGACCTCATGGTAGATCACCAATTTTGTCAGGCATGATTTATCAAAATAGTCTCTATAGACTGTTTGTTTTCTGTAGAAGCACATTTCCCTTTGCCTGTAGCAGGCCTAGAGGAAGGCAGTTAATTGTACTTACCCTGCAAACATGGACAGCAGCAATTCCAACAGCAGGGTTTTTGTCAGCAGAGGAGTTACAAGTAGGCAACATGCTGTTTGCAAAATATTACCGTGTTAGGAAAATCATTTACTATATGAAACAGTTATTTCAGTGTGAAGCACTCATTTAACCCAGTCAATTTTTCCAGCTAGTCATCTCTATTTGAGGCACTCATGTGTGAAGTCTTAGGGAAGCATTTGTCTGTCATTGCAAAATATTCATCTTTGAAATATAATGAGCTTCAGGTTACTGAAGAAGTCATCATCATAACTGGCAAAGGATAATGAAATGATTTAAACTCTGTTTACAGGAAAGTTACTAAAACGAACGTATTTGAGACTTGAATGTAGAATTGGAAAATTCTTAGTGGGAGTCCCTCTTGGTTTGGTTGTAGTATTATTCAGCAAAAGAAATGCCAAATGTATAAACACTTGCAGTTAAATGTAGTATAATGTGAGGCAGTTAGGCAAATGAGCCAGATTTACATTTTCATCAGCTTGTGTGCATGATTTGGAAATGTGTTTAAGCAGCTTTCACTGGAGTTCCTGTCTTGAGTCATGTTGATAGAACTTTTTTGGAAGCTGGCTAATGCTGGTGGTTAGACTCAAGTGACTGGAACTATAAATTTGAACCCACAGCTTTATATTGTAAGTTATAAATCAGTTTTGATTGCTGTAGTAATGTATACATTGATTTTGTGTCTAGTCCTAGTATTATCTACAGTGTCTCCCCAGTTAGAGGCTGTACACTCATAGAGCTGCTAAACCTGCAAGAAATGTGGTTCTGACTTGAGATAATTGAAAGTGGAATTCTTTTTCTCAGCCTATATCTGGTCAAAATATGTGAAATATTGCTTGTATTTTATGGGGTTTTTTTTCATTCTTCAAAAATAGATGTTCCTACATCAGAAACTGCAGTAACAAATGTTTCTTTTCCAAAGGGGTGAATTGTTTTCTTTAGTTATCTGTCCCTGCAGACTGCCAGCAAGGGATGTGTTGAAAGATTTTGCATACACTGCCAGCAGCAGTCTGTAAGTTTGCTGCCTTATAGGTTGACATAAATATGACAAAAAGAACTGACTTTGTCTGTGGGGATGTAGAGATGTGTGATCTGTTAGTAGAATTACAAAGCTGCTTTCCTTGTGGTTGATCCTGGATCACATCTGTGGGCTGCAGCTGTTCTTAACCCATATTAAGTTTGCTCTCTCTGAATTCTTTTTTGGAACAGACTTGATGTTATGGGAACTCTTCAATAAAGTCATTCTCTTGGGGGGGAAATAACATACGTCATGCTAAAAAATGGCCATTGTTTTCTTGATGCCAATTTAGGAAATACTTGAAAATTGTCAAGTAGTAACATCTGGTTTTATTACTTGATGCACTGGAGATGCATAGACTCACTCTGATTGCTGTGTCTCATTTGTTTGATTCTTCTTCTAAGTCTCCTGCTTCTTATTCATGTAGTTATATTTAAAGGTATTACATGTTATGTTTTAGAGGTACTAACAGGTTTTTTCAAGAAAAAAAAAAACCAGCTTTCTCACTTGTTGCTGGGGCATATGTCTGTTCAGTTTGGATCTTTACAGCAAAACTTCATAGTGTATAAAGTTTGTTAGTTTAAAAATAAGTGATGTCCATATTGTGATCTATGGATAAAATGTATCTTCTGGGGTTTTTCATGTTCTTCGTCCATCACTTTGGAATAAGTAGTAGGTAACTCACAGTTCTGTTGTGGACAGAAGAAGCTTCTGAGTGTGAGTGTAATGAGGCAAAGGAATGGACAGGCCCTCCTGTGAGCTGAGGTTTCTCTATTGCACTCTTGAAGATTACCTCCTAACCAGGACACTTCTCTCATTAATTGCAGAGCTTGACAGTCTCTATGAAAACACTTTTCCTTGTGCTCTCAAGAGCGACTTCCCTTGGCTGCATAATTGTTGTAGTGTTTTGGCTCTTGCATTTCCCTCCAGATTTGTAACTGGTTTTTACTCAATCTGTTTGCTATACAAAGAATTTTTTGTCTTTCTGCTGTGCCAATTGTGTGTAGATCCAGTGCCAAAGTGTCCCACTTCAAACAGCTCCGTTGAGCTGAATTGTATTAGTCAGGAGACACTGCCCATTAGCAGGGACACAGAACTGAAGACCAAGGTATTTTTTGGATGATTGAACATGGCAGGATTTTGGGACACGTGTACACAACTTCTCAGCAGTCTGGTCTCTGGGCTGCTTCTCTGACATCTAATGCATCCATTAGTGCTCCAGAGGGTGTTCTTTTCTTGTTTGTTGTTTTTTTTTTTTTTTTTAATCTTGAAAATGAGGGGGGTAATTTTTTTTCCCCTTCTGTATTAGCAATCTTTGAAGAACAGTGGAAACTCACTGTGCGTTTAGGGGAAGGGTATAATTGTGTGACAGTTGACCAGAGAGGGAGATTCTTACAGTGGGTTGCCATGTTAATGAGGGTTTAAAATGGTGAGAGGCACTAGAGACCAGTGTGTGAGTAGCTGCAGTGCACAGTGCCAGACCTGCCCAGGTGTTGGTGCCATGCTGGACCCAAAGCAGTCAGTGCTCTGAGCTCAGCACATGCACGGCCAATTTGACTTGGGTTTAATTATTAATGAATGATGACATTTTTCTTTATGCCACATCTGGGCTGGCTCCAGCCTGGTTCTCTGTTCTGGGCTTGTTACTGCTCCCCATGGAGGCTGAGCTGCCTCTGCCTGAAGCCAGCCTAGGTCTGATGTTGTACCAGCCCCAGCTCCCGGCCACTTGGAAGCAACTAGATTGTTTCCAGCCATAAATTTGTTTCTGGAGGCTGTGTAGGTGTGTTTATGTAGTTCTGTACCTGAGCTAATAAGTCCAACTGGATTATAGCAGATTCTTTTTTTATAGTTCCAGTGCTTGCATCATCTTGTTGTGTTTAATGAGAAATAGGCTAGAAATATTGATATGTGATTGTGAACGGACTGTATCTGACTTCTCTCTGTATATTCTGGTGTCTAAGGCAGTTTTAGGCCCTGACAAGTTAGCAATCTGATCACAATGTAGTCACTTAGATTACATAATTTGAAATGATTGTTACATTACAACTCTACATGAGTTATGTTTCTTTTTTTCCCAACTGGATAACACACTTCACCTGGCTCTTGGTTAAACCTCTTCTAACTGCTTTGTCTGCTTGCATGCCATTAAGGAAAAATGTTAACACAACAGGAGACATAAGCAGTGTAATGACCATGATCTCTATGGAGAAGGTATCAGCAGTGAGTTTTCTTTCTTTTGTTCAACAATCCCCAGTTGGTCCAGTGAACATGCATGGTGCCATTTGGCTGCAGCTCTTGTCCCAAAGCACAGCACAGGAAGGGAGAAGGGTGTAGGAGAAAAAACAGCAGGTGTGAAAGTGTTCCTGCAGAACAAGAGTAGCAGTAATGACCTGCTTGTCTTCACCAAAAATAGGTCTCAGGGGATAGGTACAGAAAGCACTGAGGCAGTAAGTGGTTGTTTGCAGAAGCTTTTTAAGGAAGTTAAGAAGTTTCTGAAGGACAAACCTTTCAAAATTACAGGAATTTGTATTAGGAGTCTGGTGACCAGCCACTTTGGCAAAAAAGCACGGGTGAATTAATGTATTCCTTTGTTGCAAAGAGGCTGAATCAGATGGACAAGTAGCAGATTGTGTCATGCAAGAGGAGTTAATGTGTCACTGAAGCTGTTCTGGGTTTGGAGAGTTGCATGTAAAAGATCATTCCTGGGAGGATGGTTAGTGAGAGGATTCTGTCTGGCTAGAGGTGCCAAGTCAGAGACAGTGTGCCTGTTTCTTCTTTCTCTACTTCACTTTCATTTGGTTTATGACTTTGTGCAGCCCAGATTTCAGGAAAGCTCTGACAGAACCACTGACTTAGTTGAATTTTTGAGTGACTCCGTGTCAACCTTTTTAAAAAAGAAAAACATGTGGCAGAAACTTGTCATGTGCATTACTGTGAAGGAACTGTCATTGTTTAGATCATGACAACCCAATTAATGTGATGATGTAAATTAATGACAGGGTTTCTTCCCAGTGAGGTCTGTATTTTAACTATTGCCAATCAATCTTCCTTTAGGTTGTGGAGAGCACCTTGTCCGGACCATACTGGCCAGAGAATGTTCCTGTGCTTTGCAAACAGAGGATGCCCACCAAGCTCTCCTAGAGACTATGCAAAACAAGTTCATTGGTGAGTATATGGCCCTGATTGCCTAAATGGCACCCAACATGGTGGAAAATGCAAGTTATTCTGTTAAATAAAGATACTTATTTTTACTTCCTTAGCCTGCAATTTCTGTTGAAGCCTCATGTTGCAATTGGCTTCAGATTTAGTGTTGTGTTACATCTGAAAAATGTTAAACTACGGAAGAATATGTTAGGAAATTTAAAGGAAAACCCTTGGAAATACCTCAATTGTTATGTGAGTCATAGAATACCCGGAGAGGTTTGAAGAAAGAATTTCCTGTCTGAATCATGGGCTGTGGTGTACAATTGCATATTTTAGAATTGATGGGGTTAGGAGCATTAGTAAAAATTATTTATCATGTTAAGCCTCTAAAAAATAGTAGACCTCAAAACCATTTCATGTTCTAACTAAATGCTTTGGACAGAATGATTCTGGTTTGCTATTTACATAATAAAATCAATTTCTTGAAAAAGCGAAATAGATTTTGTTAAAAAGCCAATTTTTTCTTTGAGAGAATTGTGCAATATGTCTTCCATTTCTTGTAAATGTAGATCTTGTTTTCTTTCCTCAAGTCATAAGTGAAACATGAATGTGGATTTTTAAAATAACCATAATGTCTTGCTCTTTTGAAAATTCCAGTGAAGCTTGTGGTGTATATGTTGACTTGCAGTGTTTTCATACCCCTTCAAAATTTTCAAGCTTGAATATCTACGGAAAATTTTCACCTTCAAAATTCCTCATGGCCAACCATGTACACTGAAAAGAGGGACCTATCCCCACCTTTTGGGGTCCCAGGGACTGATGCTCTTGCTCTTGGCAAGCAGTGCATTGCCACTTCTTCATTTCTTTTTGTCGTGTTGAATCCATGTTAGATTCTACTTCTGGCATTTGACTGTTTGAGGGGAAGTCCCCTTTGCCTTGGACCACTTGATAATTTGCTGCTCTACTGCAGTCGTTTCTAGGTGTTGTAAGAGTGCAGAATGTTCTGTGTGTTCCCCAAAAAGATTCTGATCCAAGCAGCAAAAATGTAGCTTTTTGTATTTAATCACTCACTCCAGTGTATAGTGGCACAAAATTAGCAATTTGTGTACTCAAAAGAAGTGTTTAGGAAGGATGCTTGGGATAGCTTTGCTGATTGGTGACCTGCTTTGCACATCTTGTATGAAAGTGGTCTCACGTTGACAAAGTTTGATCTTCAGTTCACAGTCTCAAAATTTATTGTGCTGTTTGTGTGAAGAGCACTAAAAGCAAGCCCAAATGGCAATTTCATATTAGTGCTTGTACACACACAGGATGGAAAGCTACTGATGAAGTAATTCATGGAGACCGACTGATAAAAACCCAACATTTAAAATTTTTGAGCTCAAGGTGCCTTCTTGAAGCTCCTTTGAGTTCTCTGGGTTTTCTTTGTTCTGTTTGGTAATGGATAGCAAGAAATGCAATTCTCATTTTGCTGTTTAATGCAAACATATTTTGCCACCAGTTTGCATAACAGATGTTTTGGTTTCAATGTTAACTGGCTCCTATGTGATATGTACATTGTGAAATGTGGAAAGGTTTCTGTTGGAGATAAGAGCCTATTAAATGTTGCTGAAACTTTTGTTCCACCTGAACCATCATTTGCAGAGAAAGAGGAGCTGCACGGACAGAGGTACCAGGATATCAGTGTGATGTGTTATTGCCTTGGGAAAAGACTAAACCCAGCTGAACAGCAGAAAGTGAAAAGAGTGGGAGACAGGATCAAATTAATGCTCTTCACAAAAAGGAAATATGAAAAAAAAAATTATGTATAATTTATATGAATGCTTTGTAATTCCTTTTTAGAGTTTCACTTAAGGACAGGTCTGGCTTCTATTTTCAGAGGCTTCTGCTGCCTGACAGCAGGAGTGTGTAATATCTACTCAGTTAGACTCTGGGCACTGCTGATGTGGGGAAAAAAGACACAGCCACCTTTGTTAGTTGTGGTAGGGCTTAGAAAACATAAAATGGAATTTGTGCTCAGCTGTCCTGTGAATGAAAACTGATGGAGGAAAACAGCAACATCCAGATGCATCTTACTGCTTACATGTGACATAGCACTGAGTTTGTAGCTGGTAGAGAAATTTTGGAGAGCTTGGCCATTCTGCAGATGGAATGCCAAGTTACATGAGACAAATACAGTGCAACAGTTAAAATCATGCATTGAACTTTAAAAAGTAGGTTTATAGTAAATAAGTTCTTTTGCTGTGACTTTTCACAGGTGATGTGCTGGTTGATAGCCCCGGATGTGTGGTGTGGTGCAGGGTTCCTTACTGGGAAACAACAGGATCCAATGGGCTGATGGACTCCTTGCTGATGGCATGGATGCTTCCTTGGCCTTGATCGTGCACCAAGGCACTGGAAAAAACCCAGCCTTGAACAAAGCTGAGCTAGAACGTTTTCTCAGAAGTCAAAATGTATGTTACTTGTATCAGAGGAATGAACAGCTGATTTTGGCAGTTGCCATCACATTGGTGCTTCCTGTTTACGGTCTCTGCAGAGCCCTGGGAGCCCTTCCAGCTAGGGAATGCCTGGCTCTGACAGTGAATGCTGTTTAAACAGCAGGTGATGAGCAAACTCATGTCAGATGTGCTTCTCTCATCCTTGCTCAGAGCCAGTTTGCTGTGGAGAATGCACAGCTGATGGCTGAATCAGGGGTGAGAGAAATGAAATTTAGATTTTGTGTTAATGGAATGGGCTCCATATCTTTAGTCCCAGAGCACGAAAGGCTTGGTTCCCAGTCAAAGAATGGTGTTCTGTAAACACTAATACCTTCCAAACAGAAGAACAGAGGGTTTTGTTACTCATCATTCCTTTCAAATGCAGCCAAGTTTGTGGAATGTAGACTTAGAGTAAATATTTGTGTCATCTCATTGGCGGGAAATCTGGGCTTTTAACAATGGCAGCATCACCAATGGTACTTTAAAACTTCTTACAAACTATTAGAAAATCATGAGCTGAAAGACATAGTTGGAATCTGATAATTGTTCTTTCCTGAGCAGAAATATGTTTCTCTATTCTTGTATTTTTAAACTGTGCTTCAGTTGAGCCAAGTCTGCAGAAAGGTGATGGCAGAAGGACAACGCTGACACTTTCTCTTCTAGAAATTTAGTGTCCAAATCCTCTCTTCTGAGCAGGACTTGGGGCAGCTAGGAATCTAGAATAAAAAACCTGGTACTTTAACAGTAACAAGACTGGCATTGCACAGCGTTGTAGTTACTTTATAGTTAATACATTATAGTTTCCTTTGGTGCTGCATCATTCCAAGTTTGTAGTATCCTTTGTGGTTTTCTAGCAGAGGATACAAACTATGGAAGCATTATTATGCTTCTCCATGACACAGAGGCAAAGATTTCAGAAGAGAATGAAGTGATCCTGAAGTTTCATAAATTTCAGAAGAGAATGAAGTGATCCTGAAGTTTCATAAACTCAATGTGGTGATGTTCCACAGTGATTTGCTTAGGTCCTCCCTATGCTTCTCCATGTCAAAAGCATTGGGATTTTATTGGTCTGTTATTTCGTTGCTTAAAATCTTCCCTGTAAAGTTTTAAGTGCAGGTGTTTTCCCTTGCAGCTTCTTTAAAATTTCACTATAGATGTTGTAACTTAATGTATCATGAAATATAAAGACCTCTGACTTGAGACAGCTTGTGCTTAAAGGTTCACCAAATAATGATGCATGAAATGAAAAGCAGGCTTCATTTAGTGCTTATTGTGTTCCTCTAATGTTCATTCCAGTTGTTACCTGGAGGTCAGTGGGATTCATGGCAGAAGCAGAGTGGCAGGCAGCTTCACTTGCACTGTGTTCTGTACACAAGCTGGCAGTCCAGGGGCCGAGGTGATCTATAGATGTTGACCTGCAAAAGTCAGAGTTTCACTCACACAGTGCACAGGCAGGTTTAGAATTGGTTAACTGCCCTCTGTTAAAGCCTAGGGGATGCTGAAGCATCTCATTGTGCTTCAGTCCACAGTGTTTAGACCCAAGCTTTGTCTTTGAAAGCTTGATGTAAACAATGAAGCTGGTAATGGTTTCTCTGCTGTGGAAGAGTGTGAATGTAAAACATCTGATGAGCAGCTGGGTAAGTGCAAATAAAACACTTGTTTTACAGCTCAGTGTTGAATCTGTGCTAGAATGGTGACTACAAACGGGGAGGAAAGGCCCAGGATCAGAAGTGAACAGCTCACAGCAATCCCATGATCTGGAGGAAACAATCTTCATCACAAGAGAGCTTTAATTCACAAGGGATGCTGAAGAAAAGGTGTTCTTCACTTGTAACTGCAGCTCCTGCAGAGCAAGACTGACTGTTGGGGTCATTGTTTGCTTTAACCCTTGTGAAATCTCTCAGTTCTGTCCCTGAGCAGCAGCTGAACCTGGGCCGTGGTGTTCAGCTCTTGCAGAACTGGGTGGGATCAGTGACCATGGAGTTGTGAAGATCCGCTTGCTTGTTTTGGAGAGACCATTGCTACAGATTAATAACATGCAAAAATATGTAAATAAAAATGTGCTAATGCTTTCTGTGTGTCACACAGCAATAACGAAGTAGCTGAGCTCTGAAGGAGAGAAATGTGTTTTGTGAAATGTGGTTTTGTGACTGGGGAAGGTGAGGTTTTGACCAAAATTAATGAAATACAGGGCTTGTTTTTTAATTCTGTGTTTTGCTGAAAATGAATATTTTATTCTTGTAAATAAATCCCTGTAAAAATGGAAGAATTTTGATGAAAATGCAGTGTTGTGTGTTTTGCTGCAGTCTGTACAGGGAAAGAAATAGACTGCTAAGCCTTGTAAGATTTCAAAAGACCATATACAAGTTACTCACATTACTGAAAATTTGATCAGTTATTATGGCATAGTTGAAAAAAAAAAACTGGGAATATGAAGAAATACGTAATTACTGATTTACAGACTTCCCTTTCATCTATTTTTTTTTTTTCAGAGTGTAGGAGATACTGTAGGAGAAATGAAATCCCTAAAAAAAAAGTGATTAAACAAATGGAAGCATTTCTAGAACAAGACTTCAGTGGCACCAGCTCTATCAACTCTACTCAGTAGTTGCTGCCTGGTATTATGTGCATTCATGCAGTCCCAGTATTTTACTGTGACCTGGGATATTCTATCTGCTGTGAATAATGTTTGCTGGCTGTGTTCTGATGAAGTAGAACATTTTTTACCATTCTAATTAAAGAGCTAATTGATATTTTTCTCTAGAGCCTTGGAAGAATCGTTCACAGCCCTTGAAAGGGAAGGAGAAACTGCTTATTAAAAACTAACCAGAACTTTTTCTGTCTCTTTGCAATGACTTTCCACCACAGCATGGCTTAGAGCCTAAATCATTTGTGCAGGTTAGTGTAAGATTAGGTCTGCAGGCCAAGTTCAGGTAGGGGCATTGTCTTTGAAGTGCCTCATTTTGACTTGGGTGGTAAAACTTCACAACTTTCCAAGCCTTGTGTTTCTCTTTCAACCAAACAGATTTTCCTGTTTTGTTGTCTCTTAGCTTATCGTGGGCTGCATTCCTGTTTCACAGGGGTTGGTGGCAGTCAGTGATACAGGAGGTGTAACTATAACTACTAATAGTTCTTTTAGAAAGCAGGTGGCACTTGAGAGATAATTTCTGTTTGCATTAGATCCAATGAGATATTACTGTTTATGGAGCACACTGCATTCATTATTTTCCTGCAACGTGGGCTTCTATTGCCGTGACCACCTTGTATCACTTGGGAAGGTGGCTGCTTTCATGTTTAGAGAAAACACAATAAACCTAGTTTTCCTTATGGTATAGCTTGAAGTTGGATTTTTATTGGGCTGTTTTGTTGTTATTTGCATTAAAGGAGTGATTTTAATCATACAAATAGCTGTGGGCAAGGTAAAGCAGTCTGATGAATAGATCTGCTCAAAAGTTCTTGTGGCTGGCAAATTGCAGTGTCTGCACACTAGTTTATTTAAAAGAAAGAATTGAAAAGAATTGCATTAAATGGCTGTTGCAATTGCATGTTCAATTTTAAATGGCAGTATAATGCAGATGTGTACCTAGCATGTCTATGGACCTGAAGTGAAGGAACTTGATTAATTTTGTGGCTCAGGACAGTATATAGGGTATGTAANTGCACACTAGTTTATTTAAAAGAAAGAATTGAAAAGAATTGCATTAAATGGCTGTTGCAATTGCATGTTCAATTTTAAATGGCAGTATAATGCAGATGTGTACCTAGCATGTCTATGGACCTGAAGTGAAGGAACTTGATTAATTTTGTGGCTCAGGACAGTATATAGACTATTGCATTTTTTCCACATTTAAAGCTATAGCAATCTTTTTTCAAATTGCAAACCAGAGAAAGAATACTTAGGCTTGGTTCAGCTAACTTTAAAGCTTTTCCAGCTTCTGATAGAAGACTTTTATATCCTATGTCTTAAATGACACACAGAGGAGCCACTGTAGAAGGGATGTGCTGAGGCCTTGGTGCTAGTATTCATCAAACAGCCAGGCAGACAGTACAGCAGTTTGGTGATGTCTCTGTGCAGAGGACTTCAAATTGGCAAGAATGAATAAACTGTAAAAATCTTTTAAATTTGCTTGATTTTTAGCGCTGTCTTTATATTAATTACAAAACAGAACTAAATGTTACTTCCTAGTCACAATGTTTTTTTGGCACTTGACCCTCCATTTTCCATTATTATATTTTCCCTTGGTCCATGAACAAATAGGTACACACTCAAAAATGTAATTTTTAATATTTGTTTCATTCCATGTAGCTCTTCATTTTTTTGAATTGAAGATTTTGTAAATCTTCAGTTTTTTGATTTGGACTTTTTGACTGGTGAATTAGTAGGTTAAGGTTCTGGACAGTTATTCTTTTGAAACACTGAGGAAAAGAGAACTGATGCTTCTGTAACAGCACTGTTTGCTCTGTCAGTCTTTCCAACCCTTAGTGACAAAATTCAAGGGAAAAGGCAGAAAGTCAAATTAAAAAAAGAAAGCCCAAGGAACTGTTCCTATTGCAAGTAATTGTCCCCAACTCTTCTGCCCAGGTTCACCTTTTCTAGCCAATGAGGATGGTGTACTCGGAGGTGTGATAGTTCTCCGCTCCTGCAGGTGTTCAGCAGAGCCTGAATCCTCACAGGAGAAGCCAACTTTGCTAGGTAAGGAATTCTTACTCATTTTTCGTTCAGCTAGGTGCTAACTCCATGGGAATGGTGAAATAAAATCTCTGTGCACATTTGAAAGCCACAGAGAAAACAAAAAGGAATTGATGTTGAAATGATAAAAATCCAGAAAGTGAAATAAGGGGAACAAACAAGGCTAATATCTGCATATCTGTCAGCATCTTCAAGCCTTGCTGGGCTCCTCTGAGCTTTGATCTCCTGCTCTGGTTTAATTGCTATGCAAGGAGAAGTGCTTCAAAGGAGGAGTGTGCTCAGCTGGCTGTGACCTTCATCAGCCACATTAAAGGAACGTGAGGAAGAAGTTTAAAACCCATCTAGTGATGCTTTTTTTGCAGTATATGAAAGTCACTCTCAAAAGAAATATATGGAAATATCTGTTCATGGCATCTTGTGTCATTCATGTAAGACACCTCCCATAACCCAGAGGAAGAATTTGTGCTTCAATGCATTTTTTAAAACCTTTTACAGAATTCTGTGAAATGCCTTGAGTTCTGATCAGCTTTTTTTTTTTCCCTTTCCAAATTATGGACTTTATGAACACAAGGAAAATGACCCTGACAGAGAGCAGGAAGAAAACTGTGTGGCATTTTATAAAGCCCCCCTGGCAGAGAGCTGAACATAGGAATAATGTGCTCTTGGTCTGAATTTTGTGTTGCAGCTGAGTAGGAGTGTGTTTGTGTACATGCAGATACCTGCATATCTACCAGGCAATTAAAGATCACTGGTGTGATTGTTTAATTGGTAAATCAGGACATTTTCAGACTTGAGGACAGCACCTTCCTGGATTAACAGGCATTAACAGTAGATGTGAGCAGGGATTAGTTTTCCACATCATGATCACTGCAAGCCTGACAGCTGCTCTTGAGCAGTGATATTGTAAATAAGCTGTGAGTGCAGCAGCAGAGAGCTGATGTTGTGTACCTGGTGCTGGAAGTCCAGGCAGTCACACCTGAGAGTGCTTTGGTAGGGATTTCTTGTTCATCTTTCTTTCCTCTCTTACCTTTTGTGCTCCTTACACTCTCCACAAAGAAGCCTGAATTCAGGACTTAGTCTAGTTGTACCAGAAATCAATCTTGCTTGCTGTGCATGTTACTCTGATTCCATCAGACACCTCTCCTCCTCTTTCTGCAGGGTAATTCTGCTCTTACCAGATGTTTTTCCTGCCTGCCCTATACCTTCATGTCCCCTATTGCAGACTTGACTATTTCTGCATGTGTGCCTGTATCCTGCTTGGGCAGCTGGGGCACAAATCCCCCTTCACCTGTTGGTACTTGGCCATCTGGCTTTATGCTGTTGCAGGGTGCTTTTATTTATTTATTTTATCTGGGTTCAAGGCAGGCAAATGCAACTTCTATAAAGTTTTTTACTGATGGGTGGAACAAGCCACTGCTTTAGAAGTTGATGCAGTTTTTAACTGCAGTTGGAGTTGATGTATTTCTCATCTTGGAGGCTCCTCTCATCGAGGTAACATTGTCATCACACGTAATAGTGCTGCAGTGTGTGACTGCAAATACTCAGGAAAATCTTGTTTGGTAGCTGTTTCTTTTGAGATTTAATTGCTCTGGTAATTAGTTCTTGTTCTATTTTTCTTTTATAGTTGCTATATTTGTTCCTCGAGATACCAGTCTCGTTAAATTATATCTTGTATTTTAAACTGAGGGCTTTTTGTAACTTCTGGCCTTTTCCTTTTTAGTGGAATTTCTGTGGAGCCATACGACAGAGAGCATGTGTGTTGGATACATGTCTGCACAGGATGGCAAAGCTAAGGTGAGCCATGAGGAGTACACAGGCTGTAACACAGTACAATGAGTGCAGAGGCCAAGGAGAACTGAATTATTTACAATGAAATAGATAAAACATTGCTTTCTTTAAGAGGACAGAGGAAGTAATGGTTGCATAAGCAGTTTAATGTGTCAATTGATTAGGCATTTCTAATTCCTTTCTTTAATTGCAGCAGTTAACAACCCTATTCTAACATGTCAGGGTCAGGTGCCACAAACACATGTCCATTCCCTCTGCTGACAGTAGTTGTATTTAAATATCTTCATTCATCTTTTTTCATCCATTTTTTTCCTGTGGGCATGTCTTCCTTCATATAAAGCAATTGCACCATCAAGGAAGATATAAAACAAACTTCAAACAAGTTCCTAGAATAGCCTCTGTGATAAGTAATTCCAGTATTACCATCCATATTTTCAGTTTCTTGGGGCCTTGTAATTGATTTTTAAGGAGAGAATCCTTATATTACGTTATAATGGAATTATAAATTTTATATTATATTACGTTATAATGGAATATTACGTTAAAATGGAATTTAGCACTGAAAACTGCTAAATGCTGTCACATCACATCACAATCATGGAAGGGAGGAAAAGGAAGGTACTGTAGTGTAGCAACTGGGGCATTTAGGAGAAGTGTTGGGAGAACAGGGAAGAACATGAGAGAAGCTGCAAGCAGAGACAGTCATGGTTTCTGCAGGCATTAATGCAAAGGGGGGAGTGACCAAGGCAGTACAAGAATATACAAAGGAAGAAAATCAGCCAGATATTTCACATTGCAAAACTGGGTAAGCTCTATTTCAAGCACTGGAATGGATGAGTTCATCTTCAAGGCATAAAAAGTGCAGGACAAAAAAAGACAACAATGCCTTAGGAAGACAAGAATGGTAACAAGCAGCTGATGGAGGAGTGCTGGTAGAGGTCTAAGAGAACTATTTGCTTTACTTTTGAATAACTTAGGTACAGTTCTTTGCAGATAGCTGCACATGGAAGAGAGTGTGGTTTTGCTTCTTAATATCTATTTCAGATTTAGTTGTAAAAAAAAGTCCAAACTGAAATGAAAAGCTCAGATTGAACTGAGTGAAACTAAAACAAGTTCAGCCACAGATGTTCTAGTATTTGCTAGTTAGCTTTAAAATTTGTGTCTTGTGTTTGCAGTGAAAGAATGACTGAGAATAAAGGATTTTAAATGTTTCCAGTGTGCACACCTGCCTCTGACTTAGAGTATGAAGCTCAAAATGTTATTGTTTCTTCCTGGTAGTGTCTAATGAATAAATAAATGCTAAATATGAAATCTGTCTGGTCATGAGTATTAACATGACAGTGCCATGCCCAGAGTTGCTTCCCTACTCACAGTTGCAACATTTGACATCTGGTGTGCATTGTGTTCATACTGCTGGTAAATTCTCCAGCTGGTAATCCTGATTGTGCTGACAGACACAGCTGCTCTTCTTGCTTCTCTTTTAAATTATGTTTTTGACCTTCACTGAAGAGTTAATCCCCCTCCCTTTCTTCCTTCTTTTGAGTCTGTGGCCACAAATGCTTTCCAGAGAAAAACCACAAACGCTTTTGCTGCTGACTTCTATTGATCAAAAAAAGTCTTCTGTCATAAAAGCTGGAATTTTGTTCTGCTACAACTAGGACTAAGTTGTAGATGGAAAACTGGGCTTGAAATAGAACACAATGTATTGCAAGTGAAAAAAAAAAATCTCTGTTCTTTAATAGAGTGACTGTTTTGCTACAGTTAATTTTGAGTGCTTGCCATGAAAGGATAATGGGATAAGAGTTCATAAAAGTATAAAATATCACTTGTTTATGAGGGCCATAGCAAAATGATTAGGCAGCAGCTTGTAAGGAAACGTTTGCTTTCCTGTTTTTCTAGGGTGATAAAGATCTTCAGGTTTTATTTCTTTCATCAGTCTAGGACTTGAGTCGTGTTCTTAAACTGAGGGCCTCTCTCAGTGGTTGATTTTGAACTGGTTCAATTTAATCAACAATTTAATGAATATGAAACAAAAGCAAGACTTGAAAAGTGAGGAGGTCTTTAAGTATCTGCTGTTAAGACCTAGACTAACATTAGAATCATATAAAGGGGTGCATACCAAGGAGAAAAGGAGCCTGCTTTACCATCTTAGTGGGATTCTTTGGGCATGGGAGGTCAGTGCAGTTCATAATAGGACACTGGTGTGCTCAAGACATGGAGACAAGCAGTTATCTGTCAGCAGCTCCTTAAAAGAGGAGTGGGACAGGAAAGTGGAGCCTTGAAGTGGTTTGTACCCCCTGACCTGCTGGTGCTTCTGCCTTCTAGCAGCATGAGCTCTCCAAGCACTGCTCTGGAAGTGCCCCTGATGCCTTAAGTGTTAGATTTTATATTTTTAAGATTGTGTGCTTTTTTTGTGGGCAGTTTTAGGTTTCATATTCAGTGCTACTGAGCTCTGCTAACAGAGTAGAGAGACAAAACAATTCCTTCTCTAGTTTGGTACCGAGGACAACTTTCAGGCCCAAGAACAAAACCAACGGTGAAGGGAGAAGGAAAAACCAGGAGGATGGAGCTTCATAACCTGGAGCTGTAATTGCACAATTAACTCCAATGTGCTGATGGACCAGGACTTATCAAAGAGTGGGACCTTATGGCTGGGTGTCCATTCTGTGCCCATTTTGGGGCACCTTGGGTGTGGCCCAGCCGGGCTCTTGTGCTGCCCAGGTGTGCCCAGTGAGGCCTTTTAATAAATCCCAATTTATCCTTTGGCTCTGGCTGGGCTCTGCTCCAGGTCAGCCTCCAGAAGGTCTTATCCCTGTTCCAGGTGTTTGTTTGCTGCCACTTTAGGCAGGGCTGGGTTCTGCAGCTGGCCACTCTGCTCCAGATCACACTGCCTGAATGTTACCTCAGCAGCACCAAATGGCTGAGCCTGCAGGAGCTGTGCACTGATAGTGGTTTGATTTGAAGCATACTTTCTGGAAATGTGTCCAGTCTTTTTTAACAAGTTGCCTGGAAAAGTCACCATTTGCTGCTGGATTAAAATGTTTGGTTGCATGTTGCTTTAATAATCTTGCGTAGCCTTGCCAGATGATCTGAGTTCACACTTTATTGCTGACAGTCACCTCTGGTTGTTATCAGCTCTTTCTTGATGCTGGAACTATTTCAGCCCCTCCACCACTCTCAGATCTGGAAATGTCATCTCCAGCACCTGCCCAGTGGATGTCCCAGTGGCTTCCCTCACATTCCTATGCCACAAACAGCTAATCAAGGCATATCTTAGCTGGTTCTACTGTGCTTTGCTTTCTTGGTTCATCCTTCTCCACACAAGCAGCTTGGTAATCACTTGGCACCAGCGTTTGTCACAGATGGGCTGTGGAAGGACACAAGCTCTTCATCTGAACGTTTTGGCTCTTCCCTGAACATCTTGAACTAACCTGCACCACTGGTGCTTAGGAGCCTCAGCTGTGAGCTGAAGGGGCACATACACCCTGGTTTAGGAGTTGCTGGAGCCAAACCTCCCTCCTGAAGCAATGCTGTGACAGTTTGTTTCAGATGACTGCTTTTTGGAAGATGAACAGGCCTCCCAAGATCTCTTGAGGCAAGGTCTAGCATTGCTGCCTTTGTGATGGCTAAATTGTCACAGTAGCTGATGCTCAACTCTTTCTGTCCCTCACTGAGGCTGTTGGAATATTCTGGGCTGCAGTGGAAGTTTCTGGCTGCAGCTGTGAGAACACATGGAAGCAGATAGAAAATTTGTGAATTCACTCTGTACTTACACAGTTCCTTTGGGAGCAGCAACTGCTGCATCTACAAAGGTTATGACTTCTAGGTTGAAGGGCTGGGGGATTAAATGACTTCATGAACTGAGGAGATTTTTGTTTTGTTATCATATTGTTGACTCATTAATTTCTTGATATGCATTTAAGATCTTTGATAAGCAATTATTTCTTTTTCTAGTCCAGATTTTCTTGTCTTTCTGAGATACTAGCTGGTCTTGAGAACAACCTGCCAGATGCTTGGGGGTTTTTATGGATCCATAATAGATCTAACAACTGATCCGAGCATCAGCTGAGAAGGTCACCCTTACCAGGGCTCTGACTTCTTTAACTTTACTCTGGAAGGATTCAGTTAGCATTTCCAATTTTCCTGAGCTGCTTGGGTTATGTTCTGAGAGCTTAAGCATTTTTGTTGTCACCACTGGGGAAGTGGCTCTGCTCTAAGGTGTTGCTTCTTGCAGCTCTGTCTGTCCTGGCATGGACAATCTGCAATACTGAAGGTCTTAACAGTTTATGGAGCATTTGGTGGAGCAATTTCAGTGTCAGTTTGCACAAAGGGCTTGCAGACCTTGTGCCCTGTGATTTGGGATGGGGAGAAAGAATTCCTTCAGTTCACCTATAATGTGATTTTAGAATAAAGTGAGGAATGGCAAGGAAGGGTGTTCATGATCAGGTTGCACAGGTTAATTGACTCTTAGTAGTTACAAAGACTTCGTATCTTTTTGTTCCATGTCTGCTTGCTCAGTGGAGGATACTTCAAAGGAAAAGAAATTCTTCAATCTCAAATGAGAGTGCAGTGTGAGTTCCCATACCAGCAGCATCTCTTGAAGGTTCTGGCTATGGGTAGGCAGCCTTTCTTTGATTTAATGTCCTGTATCTGTGCATAATCAGACAGGAGCCCTTTTATCTCAGGCAAGGTCTGCAGAGTATTTGTTGACTCCAGTCCTGCAGTATTCTGGATGCAGAAACTCTTAAGTGCTGGGGTCCTTACTTCTTCCTGCATCTGACAAGTGTCTTGTCATGGTGATTGAGAGTAATTGGTAGTGGCTGATGTTTCTGCTGGAAGATAGATTTGTTTTCAATAGTATTTGAAGTCAGACGACTTTTTTTCCAGTGCAAGATCCAGTCTCAATACCAGCAAAATGCAGTTTTGGTAATTTATGTTGTGTAAGTATTTGAAATAATTTATTGGCTTGCTGTATTTCTTAGAATTTATAAATCTGCTATGTGATCTCTATAAATGTTGCAAATGTTGGCAATTACTGTAAATGTTGCAGTATTTTTGAGTAGTAGTTCAGGCTCATAGGTTTGAGTTTTTCTAGCAGCTGGATGACTTAGACAGCAAATTTAAAAAGCCCAGTTGCAATATTGAATACAATCCAATTCAGTTGCCAGTTTAAATCTCTTTTTGGCAGCTGTTCAGTTCGTATAACATGAACTGCTAAGCTTCATGTTATGGCAGGTTTTAATAATGCAAAGCTACATAACCCATTCTTTCCATTCTGAACTGAAGCAAATTCCCATTGCTTTGCAGCAGCAGTGGAGAGTGTCACATATTGCTGTGCTTGAAAACATCCATCAGCAGCAACTGCTGTCCACACCAAATGCTGTGGTTGCAGTGTGCAAGCAGAAACTTTTATCTTTGACAGCTCATTTCATTTGCCAGTCTGAGCAGACATGGTGGACAGGGGGACCATCTCCAGTTCACTTTTCCTGTGGAGATGTAAGCTGTCATCATCACATTTATTCGCCTTCACTGATGCTGTAAAATTTAGCAAAAGTCCTTCCCTCTGTGTTTGAAGTGCTACATGTGACAAACACTGATTGTCGTGATTGTTGCTGGTTTTCTGTGGGTGAGCTTCTGTATTTGACTTTGGGAGGGAGAGGTCTGTGAAAGCCCTTTGTCAGGAGAAGGGCAGCTTTCCAGGGCTCACTGCGTGAAGAAACACATCTTGGAAGGATCCTAATTCTAATTGGAAAATTAGTGGAAAAATTTACTGAGCTCGTTTAGTGAGCAGAAATACGAAGTCAAATAATTCAGTCATTCATGTCAGACTACAGAGACAGTCTTTTAACTTCATGAGACAGGAAAAGAATATGTCACTGTGCTGCTTATTTTCTTTAATCCTCGCTCTTGTCTGGACACTGGGGGATCAGTCAGGAATTTTCATTTGAAAACTCCTCTGCTCATGCAGTGGACCATCCAGTTCTCTCATAAAAATAAGGTTTTCTATTTGTTGGAAATAACCTTCAGTGCTAAGATACCAGTTAAAATGTCTGGCTTGGAGACCTTCACGGAAATGAACTGGCTCTGAGAGGAGAAGATAAGTTCACTTTTTGGGTTGGGTTCTTGCATAAAGCCTGGAGTTCTGGAACTCTCCTTGGATTTGGCTGACAGAGTGGAGTAGGAAAGATGGGACTGTGTGTGCAGGTATGCCAGATCAATATAATATAAATATAAATACAATTACCTGTCTTAGTGCCAGCAGTTTGCAATGGTACAAATCCATTTGAAGATTGCTGACAGGGATTTAGAATACCTCTACAAAACCCTGGGATGCTGAGCTGGTGAGATGATTGGCTGGTCTGTGTCTTTAGGCTGTCTTGATGCAGGTGGCAGTGATTTAGATACATAAATAGTTTACAGGAATACACTTAACCCACAGAATGAATTTGAGCTTGCAAAAGTGTTCATTTCCTAAGCACCTTCTATGGAAAATCATTGCTTTCAGTGCAGTGAGGCCAGACACCCCATCACTGTGTCGTTGTGTTGTTTCCCAACAAGGACAATATTCTGGAGCCTCTTTTTCTTTTGTTTGCCCCTTTTTTTTTTTTCTTTTTGAAGGTTTCACCACACAAGATGCACGTGGCATTTTCCAATAGCAGCAGCTGCCAGCATTTAGTGGGGCACCTTCTCCTGCCACACTACAGGTGTACATCCAAACCATGGTGGAGGAGAGATCACCAGGAGACAGAGCCAGCAGAGCTGCTGCCAAAATGGGCTCTTACTGCTTGGAGAATAAATTCAGAATGTGTGGTCAGATGGTCCTGGTGCTGGGAGTGTGTACCCAGCTGGAAGGCTCCAAATTTCCAAAGAATATCTGGGTTTGGTGGTGCTCTTTTTATCAAGGAGCTAAGTTGTACAAAGCAATTTCCTTCAGGATATGGTGTCCTTGGTCTTTCATTATATTTCATCCCTTTAGTGTAATGAATGGAAAAAGTTTGTTTTATGAATTATTCTGTCTAAAGCACATCCTGAGTGTGTAATAAGAGTGCTAAACACATGAAGTACTCCCTAGATTTGCCTGAGAACTGAATGTGCTGCCATCTGGTAGTTGTACTCTGTCCTCCTGGCAGCATTTGATTGATTTCAGCTTTCTCGTGGAGCACTGTCTGTCTCTTGGCTTAAATTTTATATATTCATTTTACACTGTATTTATGCTTTTAATGAAAGAAGAATAAGCTGTTGTGACAAACTGATACTTTTATGTGACTAGGAGGAGGAGACTAGCTTGTTAAAAGCAAAGTTTTTTTTATATTCCTTGGTCTCAAGATGGTTTCAGAATCCTTGTCTGTGAGACATGAAGTAATGGAAGTCAAAAAGGTGAAACCATCTATTGTTCCTGAAGCTGCAGTCATTTATTGTAGTAGTTATATTCCATGTATTCCAGGGCAGAAAGGCCTGTTAGTTTTGTAAGCAGTGGGGAACTTTGCACTGGGGTTGGGGAGATCAGTGGTTCCATGATGTTGGTTTGGTTAGGAGGGGAAGAGGGAAACCCTGTGTGCTTGGAGGTCAAGAACATGGAGCAGCAATCAGCCTCTGAAGGTTGGTTGGCTCATTTGGGCTTTATGGAGGGGTAGGAAGCAAAAGCTCAAATGTTTCTTTCAGCATTTACCTTTTTTCCTGTGGAGCTGTTGGCAAGAGGTTCGTCCTTTAAGCTGCAGCTTAAAAAAAAAAAAAATATCCAAAAATCTGTGGTGACTGACTGGTGTTCCAGATGTTGGTACCTCGTCTCCTATTGGACCCTCACCAACCTTGCTTTTCTCTGGAAAAGAATCTTCTTGGGACTCTAAAATGTCTATATATGAAGCTGAAGATATGGATAACTCCCTCATTGTTCCTCTCCTGTTCTTTCACATATGCTTTCCTCAAAGAGAGGCTTCTGTGGAGTTGAGTGGAGGATTAATTCAGGAAAATTAATTCTTTTCCTTTTTTTTTCTCTGATCCCAGGCACAATTTCTTGCAGGTGTGGGTTCATTCAACTTGTAAAGCTGACAGACTAATTGAGTTCAATTAAAACCTTTCCAGTGTTGTTCTTTTTTGTTTGCTTTTTAAAGTTTCTAGAATCTAAACCAAATTGACTATACAATGTGGACTTAATGTAAAATATGATGTTGGGATATAAAAATGTAACAAACTTTACAAATAAGTTCTGTGGTTCATTTAAAAATATTCAGTCTTCTTTGATGTTTCTTTTTATTTACTGGCGTTTGTTCTTATGGTTAAGAACAAGGGAGATATAATTGGAAGAATTCACTTGGGAGTTTTCTGAAGTTGTCTTGACATGGCAATGTTATCCTTTCAAATTATTTATTAAGTAACATCTTAAACATTATCATCTCAGATCTTTCTCATTTTGTTCTCCATAAGGCAGCCATTGGTGCTAGTAATAAAGAGTAGTCAGTGTAAACCAGCTCTGTATTTGCTCCCTCACAGAAAGTATGCAAATAAACAGGATGCAAGTAGAGGCTGTAAGAAATGCTTTGTTAGATGTGCTTTCAGTGTTTCTGCAAAGGGAAATCTTCAGATGCTGGTGTGTAGTGGTTTGGGGTCTTGTGTATGGGAAATGTGTTCCTCCTGACATGGGAAATGAGGTTTTCTCTAGGAGATGTGTTTTGGGCAGCTATGAACATATTGAACATAGCTACTTGCTAATGTATCAATAGAGAGTGAGTACCTGCATATCCCCTCTTGGACATTTTCCTTCCCTTGCTCAAAAGCTTCAGGATTAACTCACTGGTTTGCTCTGATTGCAGAACCTCACTGGACAACCAGTGGCATTCTTCCTCTGAGGACGCAAACTTGCTACCATGCCCATCAAACACTGCTGCTTTTATACTGTCATCCTTTTCATTTAGAAATTTTCACAGAGCTGGAAAAATATCATGGATCTTCAGTCAAGAAAAAATACCTTTCTTCCACTTTAAAATATTTTTTTAAATTTTCTTCCTTTTAATTTTTTTTAATTTATGCAATAACAGCTCCAGGAAAAAAAATGTCACTTGCATTTTGGGGGAAACTGTAACAGATTTGAAGAGAGTATTTTCTTCTTGGAGTGGTAAATCACAATTGTAACTGTGAAATTGTTCTGAAAGTAGGAACATGTTCATGTATCAAGCAGGAAGGCCAGGGATCAAAGTGTTAGCAATAGAATGAAAACATTGTAATGTTTTTAATTAGCTGGTATTCTGTGATTTAACTGAAATCAAGACCACCTAAGTGCAGGCAGCAGGATGCCTTTATCAAGAAAGGAATTAAAGGAAGACACAAAAAGTTTCTTCAATGTAACGAACTGAATTTAGGCTCTCAAATCACTTTCTGCTCAATTGATGCACATTTTTCTTTCTGAACTTTTACATTTGCACTTTTTGTGACAACCCACTGCCTCATTGCAAGTTACACATTCTGCAACAACTAAATCTTTGAAATGGGATAATGTGTGTACAACCAAATACGTGGTGGGCTGCACTTAGGGGAAGCTGTAGTTTTTAAATGCCAGCAGTGTGATGTTGTGAGCTTTATACCACAGCAGGAGTCATTTCTAGTTCCTAAGTTAATACAACATGAGCAGTTTTCACAATGGAAAAACATGTGCAAAGGGAGATAAAAAGTGATGACTCTTAACAGTCAGTCAAAGCATCTTTTCTATTTTGCTTTTTATAAGCAGATGCTTTTGCCCATCAGTGATGAAACATTCCCCAGTATATAAAGGCTCATGAACAGACTTTTAGGTCACTGAGTTACCATTCAGTTATAAACTGGAGTTTTGGGTTCACAGATAAAGGTACCCACTTCCGGGCTGAAATATTCCAGTGCCTTCTCAAAGGCTTTTAAAACCTTCTGTGCAAAAGATGCCTTTTGGCAGAAGCACAATTGTTCCTTGGTTTGATCTATTTGGTAGTTGGCAACAGGAAGCCTCTGGAGTTTGTTAGGTGCATGAGTGGGTATTTTATGCAGAGAAATTTCATTCTTGCATCCTGGTCATTGCAGTTGCCTTATGCTCTGAAGTGTTAGTTTGTCAAATATTGAATTCTGTCTGAGGTTTCTCCAAGGTGTGTTTCTGTATGCAGTAGTAAAGACTTCTCAATCTCCCCAAGAAATAGACCTGTAAACCATGAAATGCCAGAATTATTTTCTTTTGCCTTCACTCTGGATATTTCTTTCTGCTTTCAGTGCATTGATTCATCCATTTTACCTTTTTCCTGCATCTATCATCATCTTCCTCTTCATGTGTTAAACATTAATGCAAACAAAATAGAAAAAGAATCTCAGTTGCTTTGTAGTTTGTCCTCAGACTTCAATGAGGGAACAGCTTTTTTGTCCAATACTTACAAGTACTTACTTATTTTGTCCTGCATAATTTTGCCTTTTTTCAGTCCATAATATTTTCTTATCTTTTCCACAGACTCACATTTCAAGACTTCCTCCTGGAGCTGTGGCCGGACAGTCCGTGGCAATAGAAGGAGGAGTTTGCAGGCTGGAGAGTCCAGAAAGCAGCTGATTCTTCACTTCTTTGCAAAGAATGTGAATGACTTTTTGTACAATAAGGGTTTTTTTTCTGTGTTTTAACAGATGTTGGAAATCCTGCTTTTGTTTTATACTCCGTATTGCAACCATGTGCACCATAACTTGAGACAAGTGCTGCTGTAGTTTATGTTCTCACTCTGTGAATGAGGGTTGTGTGCATGTTCAGTTTGTCCCACAAATAAAATAGGAACTCTCCCCAGTTGTGCTAAGATCATGTATGATCAATGATTGGGTTTTCATTTTTTTTTTGTGTTGCAAAATAACCAAAAGTTAAGAAAAACTAATTTAAAGATAGGGTCACAATTGTCATTCATATTCTAAATTTAGAAGTAACAGGCCTTTGAAGTGGCTTTATAATTATGCAAAAAATGATTATAGTTTCTAAATTTCTTAGTGGTTTAAGGAAATCCAGAAGTGATTTAAATATGAGTTGTTTTTTACCTCTCCAATAAGGAGGATTTTTTTTTCTGTTGTTCAAAGAATGGTTTCAGTGAAATGAACTAGAGCAGAATTAAGGCTCAAATTGTTTTTAAATAATCTTCTAGGTCATATCTGTGTTCCCAAACCAAGATGTTAATAGCTCCAAGCTGTATGTATTGCAAAAAGCTCTATGAAGATAATGTATCGTAACGCAGTCTTTATGTATAATGGAATATTACAGTGTAAATAAGAAAACAAAGTTTATGGAAAGATTCGATATTATTCTTCACTTCTGCTTTAAATCTATTTTTAAGAGAGGTACAGAAATGAACATATTACTGGATGCAAAGTGCAATGTGTATTGAGTGGCTGGTGGGAGGTCTGATACTGAGCTTTGGTCAAGCAACTTCCTCAAGCCCAGCCGCAGCATGGGTATTTCTAGAGCTGTGTGTAATATGTATGTACTGTGCAGAAATTTACTGTCACTCTTTTGATATCTTCAGCAACCCTGCAGTGTAAAACAATGTAATCCTTGTCTGCCTGCTGAAGCACTGGCGCTGACCTGTCACTTGTCACCAGCTGGGCTATGTGAGCCAGGTTGCCCAAGTCCTGGGAGCGAGTTCTGATGTACAACCTTCCACTCAGTCCGCTTCCCTTCACAGAACTGGCAGCAATAGAAGCCTTTTGTCATTGATTCATGGTCCTGATAAGTATGCCAAAGAGAAACTAAAACAGTTCATCTTTTTCCCTGGTGGATATTTGATAATTCTGTTTTCAGAAATAGTGGATGAATAGGTATTCAGACTGTATTCGCTTATTCAGGCATTGTACTTGCCTGTTTTGTAATGTTGTGCCTGCCTATAACACATACTTGACTGATGAAATGGTTATATTGATTGTAGTACCAATCTTCCTTGGAAAAGAATAAAATTTTTTTAATAGCCTGAGTTCCTTTTCACTATTATACTACAGCAAACAATGAGATACTGTCAACTGTGGGTGTTTTTTCTAACTGTGACCTCAGTGTAGCCCTGTAGTTGAAGACATTTCAGTACAATCCTGTAAATAATAGAAAACAGCAGCTTCCCAGATTGCACAACAACCACCACAACATGGACTGCACCTGTCTTGTAATAGTTTGTGCTGAAATGCAATGCTTGAGGTTGGATCCTGTGGTACACTCATGGTCTGAGGAAATGAAGGAATTAACCATGCTCTGACATGGTCAATGATGAAATTTTTGTGTGGACCCTTCTCTGTGTAGTGAGTGAAAAATTGAGGATGATGTATATGCGTTTGTACATAGCCAAATGTGAAAATGGCCTTGTTGTCAGGGAAGCTCAAGGAATAGTGTTAGCCTGCTTTTATTCTAAAAGTGCTTTTCTGTACTGACATGAGAGAAATTTTGGCATAACTTGACTTTCATGCCAGAAGTGTGGCAGAACGCCTTGTAAAATGTCAATTGATAAATTGTCTCTTTCCCTTACTTGCTTAATTCCTCTTTTTGGGGGTTTGGATTCCAGCATAGGATTTTTGTGGTTTGTTTTTCCTTTACTATTGTGTCTAAACAATACCCCAATCATTTTTTTCCCTTCTTTTTGGTGCAGGCTTTTCTACCTAAGAGAAGAAAACTGTCTTATCACGTATGAATTTTGGACTCAGTAATTGTGAAGACTGACAGGAGCAGAACTTGCTATCAGACTCCCACGTAAACCAGTGAAATATCTTACACTAATTATGGGTCTGATTGTGTTCTAGTTTTATTTTGAGCTCCAAAGAGGCTTCTGAAATATAAATGGTGAGGAAGAGCCCAGCAGTGACGAGGTCCCTGTGTGTGATGAGTAACCATTGCCACTGGTGTAAGCAGATCCACCTGAGAGGAGATGACACAGCTGACAGCAATAGCTGCTGGAATTATAAAAGGAAGGGTGAGCAAGTGAAACACATAGAAATAAAACTTGAATGCTGTTGATTTTATATTCAAACACACAATTAGGTGTCCTAGAGGGTTTTGTAGCAGACAGGTTGGTGCCAGAGAAGTCCTGTTCAGTGTTCAGCCATAACCCAACCTGACACATAACCCATTTTTTTAGTCTTAGTTTGCTCCTGTGCCTTAGCAGCACGAGCCTGCAGTGAGTGATTTCCAAGGGGTCCAACTGAGTAAGTTATGCAAGACAGGCTTGCTACACTAAAAAACTTGAGAGGAGATTTGAATTGCAGTTGCTGGCTTTTTTTGTTGGTTGGTTTGGGTTTTTTTAATAAAATCTCTTTACAGCTTTTATATTCGGTGCATAAGAAGGCAATGCTTTTCTGCTTGTAAATGAACCTCTGGAAATGCCGTGGCATATGAGAGATTGGACTGAGGTGAGGAGGAGAGGACCTCATTTAGGGGAGCTGCAGCCATTCACCTGTAAAGGACAGCACAGAAGGCGCTGTGGAAAGAAGGAAGCCTAAAAGGAAACAAAGCTGGTAATAAATCTAGGTTACTAGTAAAGTTAGGCTGTTATTGTTACTTAAAACGTGAATCAAAAGCAGAATATAGAAAAAGTAGCCCAAGGAATTGGTGGTTCTGGCATTACAGGTACAATATTTCACAGTGGCACGTGGTGTAATTGTGCAGCTGGACAGTCCTTGTAATGCAGTTTTGGGCAGAATGGTGCAGGATCAGATGGGAAGCTCTCAAGTGTGTTTACATGCTTGTTAAAAGGAAGGCTTGCAATTTATTGATTTCTTTTTCTTCCACTTGTGTGAGTTGTTTGAGTCTGTGAGATATATCAAGAGTGCTGTCAGTCAGTGGTAGCAGGATTTATCTGCTGGAAGACACTGAATTGCATGGCCAGNTGAGATATATCAAGAGTGCTGTCATTCAGTGGTAGCAGGATTTATCTGAATTGCATGGCCAATTTTTCTAGTGTTGTGTGTGCAAATAACACCATCTTCTCATTCTCAGAAGGTTTGCCACTCTTACAGAATTGGGGTCAGTGTAATTCTGGGTGGCTGATGTCCCATCCTCTTAGTAGAGAGACACTTGTTCATATTAAAATATGACTTAGGCAAAGAACCTGGCTTTCAGGTCAGCTTGGTTGTTAGGAGAAGGTTTAGGAGAGAATTGAAGAGTTGAAGGCAAAGTTTATACTGTAGCTGGGTAGGGTAACAAAGGCTCTTCTTAGCAGAGTATACAGAACAAATTTGCCAACAGGGGAGAGCAGAAATCAATGGAAAGTGGTAGAGGGAAACCAAAATTATTTTGATGGAAAAAAAGAATAAGACAGTAACCAGGAAACCTGGGATTTCAAAGAATTGATACATCCTTCATATGCCATTAGGGCTCATCTTCCAAGGGATACTTGAGACAAAGTATGAACTGCTCCCTTCCCCTTGCATTTCATGTGAATGACGTGTTTTGGTTTACAGCACAGTGAAGGCAAACAGAATTTCTGTTGCTTTTAGCCTCCATGGAGTGTCAGCAGAGGTTTTGTAGATGCCTTGCAGGAGGGGTGGGAAAGGGCCCTTGCCTCATGCCAGAGGCCAGACCTGCCAAGAAATGCTGAGAAGCTGTGACCTGCAGGAGATGATGTTGGGATCCTATAGAGAAGCTTGTGGCAAAGGACTCCTGTAGTGGGTCTAAGGGCAGCATCACTGATTAATTAAACTTAGCTCTTGTCTCCTTGCTCATTTTGTACAGGAAAGCTTGTGGGAGGTTTTGCTGCTCTAAGTTTGATTATTCATTCACTCCCTTGGGAGATAACACAGAGAGAAGGAGGCCTTGTACACTGACTTTTATTGGTTTAGATTCTGCAGTAACAATTAGATTGTACACATTCCACATAACCTGGGGCTTAAAGACCATTAGCATCACTTGACAGTGATTTAAATGCAACAAATGTGTCTTGTTACCCACTCCTGTCTGCCTAATGGAGCAAATCAAGTGTGTTAGCATGAGCAGCAGGTATGGTGAGACCTGCTTTCCCTTGGCCTTGTGCCTAAACCAGCAAACCCTCCCTTACCTCCGAGGTCTGAGTGTTGTGTTGCTGCAAACACCCACTGAGACATAGGGCTAGAGAGCAGCTAAGCTCATCTTTGTGCAACAAAAGGCCTTTCAAAGTGAAATGCCATTTTCAGAAAGCATCACACGGAGGCAAGTGTCTGAGGTGAGATCCTGTCCCCAGTGAGGTCACTGGGAGCTGAGCCACCAGCTTCAGTGGAGCCAGGCTGTCATCCTTGGAGGTATTTGTCTCAGAGGACTCAAACTTTATGAGCTCCTTCATGCCAGTGCTGGAGGCTTCAGAAATGAAGTGGTGTGAGATGTTTTCATGATTCATACTTATTTTTTGGATTATCTGGGGATATCTGTTGGGTGTGTAGGGCTCCAGCAAGCCAAGTGGAAGAACCAAACCACAGATTCCTCTTGGCTGTAGTCAAGCAATGACTCTGCTAAAAGGAGCTAAAGGGCTCTCAGCACTTTTATACTTTAAAATGTTTTTATAATATTTTGTAATTTACACGTTTTCCTAAAGAGGATAATTAATTCCTGCAGCCCTGGTTTCACTTCAGGTACATGTGTGTGAAAGAGATGAACAACAGAGCACAACCTCAGGCAAGGATTGCCATGGTACAGCTCACCTGTGGCAAACTGAGGTGCCACTCAGCCTGCCAAGCCCTGCCCCGAGGATATGTCCCAATGCCTTCGGGATGCCTCCTGTATGCCACAGTTTGGTGATTTGCACTCAGGGCACAGGGAGTGCTGAAGCCTGTATCCATCACTGCTGCTCCTTGTCCCTTCTGCAACACTGCCAAGCATCAGCAGAATAATTTGCCTGGGAAAACGCTTGAAATCTCCACTTTAAAAAAGCCAGAGACTCCAAAAACTGCATTTTTTACTAATAATAGTGGCCAGACTGGCCACTATTCATGACAGAAAAGTAGATGCAGTGACTTTTTTGAACAGGGCTTGTAAGAGAAAGACTGCATAAGCTTTTGCTTCTTTGCTGAAACCTTTTGGTGGCTGGAAGGAAGATAGAAGCCCTTTTCCCTTCCTGCTAACTAATTCTCCTTAGCTGAAAATAACAAGAAAGAAATAATTAGAATACTTAAGATGAGGAGGAGATGTCAGCTCTCATTTCAAAGAATTTTTTCTATCTCCCATGCAGATGGGCTGCAAGACCTCATTCATGTCAGTCATGTGCCAGTGAGGATACCAAGCACATTTTGTTCCAATCCATCTTGTCAGGAAAAAAAATGCACTAACTTGATAGTGGACTTGGAAGTTTAGCTAAACAAGATCAGTTTATTTCTTGGTGAAACAACGCAGCTCTCAAATTCACTGTCTGTGCATACAAGTCCAGAAAGGGCCACCTGCTGTCACCTCTTTGCTCTTTCTGTCCTCCTGACAGCCTGCTGCTCCTGTACCCCTGCTTTCCTGGTTGCTGGTGAGCTTTGGAGTCTCCACAGCGTGCTTGTGGCCTCGGGTTAGGGAAGAGGCCTCAGCTGAGAACTTTGATCCAGCTCCAAGGAGATGATGGGTGGAAGCTCTGTGCCATGCCCTTGTGTCCAGGCTTTGAAGTCTGGGATTAGGCTGGGGGAAGGAAGAAGGCCTGCACGATATATCCTTTTGATGTGAAGCTCTGGTGAGTGATGATGTGAGTTCAGCTCAGGACTTTGAGGCTCCAGCCTGTGCTGAAGGGCTGTGATGAGCCCTTCCTCTCTCCTGGGACAGAACATCCTCACATGAAGGGATGGAGAAATCCTGGGATTCCCCCATTCTGGGCTATAGCTTTGTTGACAGACTTATTTTTCACCCGAGCATAGTAAATAAAGTTTGTCTCCTGCTTGGAGATGATTCATCTCTCATTATGCTCAATAATTCGAATTCCATGCTCGGCTGCTGCTTCCCCTGAGCTCTGCCAAAGCGAGCGGTCTTTGCTCTGCACAGCTCCATCTGTTGGCATGGCTTTGCCATGTCGGAAAAAGGCTAAAAACGTAATAATCCTTCTCCTCCCTCCCCCCTTCAGCAAGAAGAGGAGCCTTTTTGCTTGCAGTGTGGAGGAGATGATGGACGGGGGGCATGGGCCACCATTTGCTGGGGTCTCAAACCAGCCGCGGATGTTCCTGCACACCTGGGCTCCCCTGCATCTTCAGCATCTTTCCAGATCAGGAGCTCCCCGTGCCTGCTGAGCGTGCTGCAGGGCTGGGCAGTGGTGAGGACCCCGTGCCCCCACATTTCCTTTGGTTTTCCAGCCCAAACTCGCCCCACCAGGCGCAGCAGCAGCCGCCTGCCGGGGGCTGCCAGGGCTGTACTGGCTGGAAACAGAGGAAGAGGTGGTGTGGAATGGCTGAGGAGCCCTGAGTCCTGCAAAGCACACGGACAGCTGGAAGGGAGTGCAGGAACAGCTGATAAATGCATATTCAAAAGTTGGCTTTTTGCAAATATTGAGTGTTGTACATATAAGGATGTTATAAGTACATGTTATGGTATTGGAGGTTTTTTCTTTTCACAGCCATATAGGGTGGATGTTATATGCGTGGTATGAAAATTGNAATATTGAGTGTTGTACATATAAGGATGTTATAAGTACATGTTATGGTATTGGAGGTTTTTTCTTTTCACAGCCATATAGGGTGGATGTTATATGTGTGGTATGGAAATTATTTTAAATATAGGGTTTTCTTCAGGAGTAAATTGATACAGTGTCTCTATAGTGAGTGAAGTGACTGCCTGGTCGGGATAACACCCAGTGCAAACCCCTGCTGCTGATATGAAGACATCTGCTACTGATAGACCAGCTACCAGCGCTGACCATCTGTAGAAATTATAGACCAAGGCCCAAATTAAGACTGGTAAGAAGAATTAATTAAAACCACAGCCAAGAAATATGCACGCTCTGAAAAGGTGGGACCATGGAGTAATCATGCAAAACAGTTCCTAAAAATATGGAAATAAGTTCGTAGAAAAGTTTAAGCATACATATTTAAGGGGGGTCTCTGAAACAGCAGGTGTGCTTTTGGCTCTTGGCCACAGACAACCCAGCCGTGTATTTTGCCTTATTGCCTTGTACTTGGCTTTTACTGAACCTTTTAAATTCTAGCAACAAAGTGAACTTCGTTTTNAGGTGTGCTTTTGGCTCTTGGCCACAGACAACCCAGCCGTGTATTTTGCCTTATTGCCTTGTACTTGGCTTTTACTGAACCTTTTAAATTCTAGCAACAAAGTGAACTTGGTTTTTCACACAGATGTCCCTGCTCCTTGCAGGGGGGTGCAGCAGACGGGAAGGACCTGGCAGGGTCCCATCCGAGCTGAGGCGCTCCCGATCCTGCAGCCGGGATCGCGGCAGGTGTCGGGCTGCTGCTATGTCAGAGCTGGCCACAGGAGGGTACCACAGGCGGGGACAGCTTTCGGCGCTGGAATGAACACCCAGAGCAGCCTCACTGCATCCCCCGCTGGAATGAACACCCAGAGCAGCCACACTGCATCCCCTGCTGGAATGAACACCCAGCACAGCCACAC
>VYXF01002456.1:145291-169772 GCA_013397295.1 Polioptila caerulea | reverse complement strand
AATGAGCACCCAGAGCAGCCAACACTGCATCCCCTGCTGGAATGAACACCCAGAGCAGCCACACTGCATCCCCTGCTGGAATGAACACCCAGAGCAGCCACACTGCATCCCCCCCTGGAATGAACACCCAGAGCAGCCACACTGCATCCCCTGCTGGAATGAACACCCAGGGCAGCCACACTGCATCCCCCCCTGGAATGAACACCCAGCACAGCCACACCGCATTGGCCTCTCCGCTCCTTCCCCCCCCACCACCGAGTGCTCAGAGCAGAGCTGTGAGCAGAGCTGTGAGCAGGGCTGGGGCTGAGCCGGGCTTAGCCGGGCCCAGCATCAGCCTGCGGTGTCCGTCCTAGAATGGGAAGCCCTGGCAGAGCTCTGACCCCAGGTGTGGCAGTCTGGGAGGGATTTTCCTCTGCTACATCAAACCCGGTTCAGCCGGGAGGAGCGCGGCTGTAAAAAATGGGATGGGTGTGATGGATGGTTGATGTCCTTTAATCCATTTCAGTGACCAGTGGCTTTCCAGGCAGTATCCAAGGCCACATGGTCTGGAGCTGCTCCTCAGAGAACACCCGGTCCAGAGGCTGCATCCAAAAACCAGGGAGCTTGGCTAACCTGAGGTTTACCAGGGATAGGCATCTAATTGTAGCTAGAGGGCAGGGGCTTGACTTTACAAGCCTAAGGTCCCAGCACTCTGCTTCCCAGGGTCTCAAGTCTACCTTTTGGGGCTAATATTGATTTATCTCGGTAACTGGGCTGCCGGGAATCTGCGAGTTGAAGCCGTGGCCCCAGTTTTGGGGTGGCTGCCATGCCAGGAAGAGCAGCAGCCTTGGTGGAATTCCCTGCACTGTTCAGGCACTGGAATGTGGCAGACACAAGGGTCTATGTGCAGGCAGGAACCCACCTGCAGGCTCAGCATCATGCTGACCGTGGAGCTGAGAGTTCAGAGAGAAGCAGTATCCCTTCCTTGGCACGTGGGAGGTCCATCCACTGACATCCAGCAATGTCAGACAGAGAAAGTCAACCAGGGGTTACTTGGGTGACCCAAGAAAAACCTCCTGGATTTCTGTTTTATCACAGAACTGGGATGGAGAAAGCCACAAACTGCCCCAAATTCTGCCCCTTTGCTGAGCTGTCCCAACCAATTTGCAGCAGCCTTCAGATGTCTTCGCTGTTTGAAGCAAAGCTGCTACCAGGGCTTGGGAAATGTGAGTGAGCCTGACTTCAGTTCAGTAAAACCTACAAGGCAAAAGTATGAAAAGCTTGCTGGTAAATCATTTACAAGAAAATATCTTGCTCAGCATGGGGTTTGCAGTGAGGGGGTCACATTTAATGACCTGCTTCAAATGTTAATATAAATCATTACTTCCTCACCAGCTAAATCACAGCTGCCTCATGCTCTGTGTGCTCTACCCTAGAAATGTCACTGTGTTTTACCCTAGAATTGAACATGCTGCAGTTTGGAGCCACGTGGCACCCAGGGATGGAGAGAAGGACAGGAAACATGAGGGGCTGTCAGGCATCCCAGGGGGGATGCCCACCCCTGGCTCAGCTGTGCAGCTCCCGGGTGTCCACAGCACCTCTGCAAAATGCAGGAACTTGGGAAACTTTTTGACAGGCTGCTGAACTCCAGCAACCTAAATGAGCCCGTGTCCCTGGTGCAGAAGCAGGGACAGGGAGGACAGAGAAGGTGCGTGTTTGGCTTTGGTTGAATGATGCCTCACAGACCTCAGGCTCACCTGGGTCGGGCAGCAGAGCTTCCCAACGGAGCCACCTCGGGCACAATCTCCTCATTGCTGCATCAGTTCCAGGTGCAGGGGTGGCAGCCTGTGGATGCACGGCCAAAGGAACGTGTGTGCACGGGAAGGGGGGGGAACTCGGTGAACTCCCTGCCCTTGGAAAACCAACAAGGTGCATCTGAAAGGCAGCAGCCCCTGCAAACACGAGGGAACGGGAGTCTCACATCTATTTCCTGGCAGTGGATACACCTAGTGCTGGAAGGAGGCTGTGGACTGCTTTCACCTGTTTCTTTTACACACGGCAGTGAGGCAGAGAAACCTCGGGATGTCAGCAGACAAGTGGCAGCTCATTGCTTCAGTCCACAGTAAGTACAAAAAATCTACGTGTTTTTAAGGTGTTAGCTTTTCTTAACAGAACTATCTTAGCCAAGGAGACAAAGTACGAGTTGAGTAAGTAAGAATTTTTGGATTCATGGTGAAGATGGAGTAGGAAGATGTGGAATATTGTGTGAATGGGAAAACAAAACCTGTAGCAGAAGCACAACCATCATAAATATAGCTGTAAGATTGCCCAGAGGGGGACTTACCCTGGCTGGGCTGTCCTAATGCCCACGCAGAAACCAAGACTGGTGTTTGCCAACTCTGTGCACATCGTGTTTTCCTCCTTTATGCATGAGTAAGATTTTAATTTTAGCAGAAATTCTGCTAGGCTTTTGTGGGCAGGTTGGGGAAAGGAACTGAAGGATGATATTTTTATTTCTTCATATGAATGCAGCAGAGTTTGAGCTCAGCTGGCAAGGCTGACCACCTGAGAGGTGTCACAAGCCTGGTTCCATTTGATTTCTCAGGGAAGCTATTGAGAAGAGAATATTTGGGAATGTTTGAAGTCACTGGGCATGGGCACAGCTCAAACCATTCATACAGAGTGGTCTGCAGGTCAGTTTGACACTGGCACAATTCACCCAGGTTTGTCTGCACAGGAGGTTGCACAGGAGGGTCCCCAGGCCCAGCTCCTGCTGTGATGTGGTTCCATGCCCGCAATACTTGTTAAGTACAAAACTCTGCTGATACATTCTGCAGCTCTGATGGGCTGGCATCTGCCTGGTTTGTAAAGGAATCTCACTGGCCAGATTAATTCATCCAGAGGCTGGATTTCCTCCCTGTTGTGCCTCTCCAGTAGTACTGCAAGGGGCTCCTCTGTGGGTGGAATGGTGTTTCGATGGGTTTAAGCACAGGGAAACAGGAAACTGAGCTGATCTCACCAGTCCAGACAGGGACCCCAGGCACCCGTGCCAGTGTCTGGTGTGAAAGCAGAGAGAAAATAGCTCAGGCTTTCTCTTCACTCCCACACCACTGACCTATCTGGAGTCCAAAGAGCCACCCCTGCCTGCCCTGTTTGTTTGTTTGTTCAGCCCTCGAACCCCCCTGTTTACTCACCAGCATGAGGGACACTGGCTCATTTGGCAGCCTCTAATGACAGCTTAAGGTTCACCACCCCACACTAATTCTGTGTTGTTAAAAATACTCTTTTTTCCAAATGAGCAATGACAGCGAGCAAACACAGGGAATGGCTCTTCTCCAGTTCACAGTGTGTTTGCTTTGCCCCACACCTTTGTTTTGGGAGATGCTGTTTTTGTAGAAAATGAGTCCAGAGCTGCGTAAGTCTAACTCAGCTCTTTCTAAGTATGTTTTCTGGGGATTAGCATGCTGGCTGAAAAACAAGCCACTTCTCACAGCCAAAAATGTGAACTGAAATTGAGCTCAAGAACCATTGATTGTGAGATAAGCAGAAGCCTTTCAACTGAGATTGGCCACAGTGCTGTAGGATGACTGTTCCTGGTTGGACACTGCCTGAAATGCAGTGGTGTCAGGAGCTAAAATTACCAGCATTTCTGTGGGGTTTTCAAAGCAATTGCTATTCTGTTCCATTAGCCACTGTAACAGTGCTGACCAATACTTCTCCTTACGTTGGGACAAGGGGAAATAACCAGAAGAACAGTCAACGAGCTATTTATAATACGCACACTCATCTGCTGCTGATGAGTGGGTCTGGCCATCAGCAAAACCATGAGGGATTAGAAGAGAAAATGGTTTTGTGTTTCTTCCTGTACTTTTGCTGTTAATCTACAGCTTTTGATCTGATGCTGTTCCAACACCTCAGCCTCAAAGCATTTGTGAGGTGGGACTCTCCTTGGTTGCTCTCACCTGACTGCTGAGGTGGAATGAATGGATGGAAAGGTCCTGCATGACACATTGAATAATCACATTCCCCAGGCCCACTCACAAACAAAATAACTTTAATTTAACACAGGATTTTGTGTGCCCTTTCACATCCCTGCTACTGAACAGTGTGCATTATTCATGTTCTGTGGGCTGTAGAAGTTGTGATCATTAATCACTAATCTCACATTTTCAGTCAATGTCTGCTCTATTGGTTTGGTGGTCTTGTAACACTTTGAAAAAACTTAGGAATATTTAGTAAGTTGTTTTTTTTTAATGGAAATAAGTGTTGACTTCAGTGGGAATAGACAGCCCTTTGTGCTGTCTGAAGCTGATAACCCTTTTCTTTGCTAAACAGTGTTTGAACTCCCCTCTCTGACTTATCTAAGACAGTCATTTCATGTTATATCCACGTTGGATAGTTCAATCTGCATCCATCTTTTAAAGCAGCTCTTTCATCCCTTCAGGTAGGAGCTGGTTAAACCAGGTCGACGTTGCCATTGTGGTGATAAAGAAGCTGTGGGGGTTTGCCTAGTGAGGGCCCTGCTATGCTCTGGTGTTTATGCACACTCAGGTTTACCAAAGAACAAATGAAAATGCCTTTTGGCCCTCAGGCTGCGGTTCCTTCTCACACTGGTTGCTGGGATTTGCCTGGTGCCCATAATTATCGCTGCAGGCAGTACAAAGCGTCATCTTGTGTCTAAAATCAGGACAAAATCAGGACTGCCTGTTCCCTCTGCTCTTAGGGAACACAGGATCAGCCAAAGCACTTGTGAGCTGCCCCCCAAACCAGGTCCCTCTGTCTCACTCACTCTTCCTCAGCTGGGACGTGGGGCGTTCCACGGCGCAGCGTGAGCAGCAACTGCTGTTCTGTGAGGCCACGGAGCATGTGTGCACACATGTCAGTTCTGTGGTGATCCAGATGCCCTCCTCCAGACAGCTTTCTGAAAAAAATGACTTCATATAGGAAAGATGTGTTTTTCACGTCTGGCTCTTGAACATTGTTTTTCGGTTACATGGTATTTTCTGTAATTAGCAACAAAAATTCAGGCGCAGGAATATAGTGTGTGTTTGTTCCATGAAGAGCTGGGACCATGTTGATATTTTGTAAAAAAAAAAAAAAAAGAATTAAAAAAAAAGAATGAAAAGCTCATTTAATACCAGCCCAGCTATTTATACCTCTTGCACAAACTTAAACATAACAAAAAGTGCAACATAACTCATGAAGCAANCCTGGAAAAGGGGGGCCCTGTTTATAGTTTTTAAAAAAAAAAAAAAAAAAAAAAAAAAGAATTAAAAAAAAAGAATGAAAAGCTCATTTAATACCAGCCCAGCTATTTATACCTCTTGCACAAACTTAAACATAACAAAAAGTGCAACATAACTCATGAAGCAAAGGAGCGTCTCTGCCAAGTGTAATATTTGTATTTGGAAACATGGTCTATATTGTATGAAGCAGTAGCCTTCTAACTGCCTCCAAGGTTTCTTTTGGCTGATGTTTATCCAAACAGCCTTGCTCTTCATTCATTTTCATGGCTGAAAAGGAGCTGAGTGTTTTCACTCGGTGGGGCTGGCACGGCTCAGCCCCTGCTCCTTCGGCCGGCGCCGGTGCCCCTCGGAGCCCACGGAGTGGTGCTGCCACTCCTCCTCCACAAAATCTCTTCTCCTGCCCTGGACTTTGCCCCACGTTTCCTGCAGACCTGTCCCCATGGCAGTGAGTCACAGCAGCCTTGTTTGAAGCTGTCACGGCCATGGGTGGCTTGGGCAAACCCTCAGGGTGTGGGAGAAGCCCTCGCACCAGTGCCATCAGGGAGTCTGGAACTGGGAAACCTCCGTGGGCTCTGAGGGTGACAGTGCTCAGGTAGGAAGTAGGAATTGTGCTCTCCTTGTGTTGTAAACACCCAGTTGTATAAAATGTGGGTGCTGCCTCATCTCATGCGTGAGGCTGATGTCCTTATTCTCTCCTGTTTGGAAGAGGTTCAGGTTCACAAAATATTCTGAGTCAGAAGGGACCCACAAGGATCATGGAGTCCAATTCTTAAATGGAATTGAACTCACAACTGTGTTATGAGCACCATGCTCCAACCAACTAAACTAATCTCAGGTTAGGAAATATTCCCTAGCTCTTTATTCCCCCTTTGTAGTTCTCTTTTAAAAATAATAATAGTGATAAAAATAAAAGTAACAACAACAACAATAGTAGTAATACCAATAATAACAGCAACAATAACAATAATTCATCATCATCATCACAATACAGTTGTCTGGACTACCAGACTGCACTTAAGCCTTACCCCTTGAAGCTGAATTAATTTAGGGACATACAAGTTAAGTTTATACCTAAATGACTGAAGCACAAGCTTTCCAAATCCATGCCCTGAAGGGCCCAAGACATCATGATGTGTTTCAAGAAGATTCTGAGGCACAAAGTAATAAAACTTTTGGGAATGGTGAATTAGGAATGAGGTACAGTTGCTACACAAAGCAGTGGGAACAGGGAGTGGGGAGGATGCAAGTCATTCAAATGTGAGTCAAAGGGGCATATTAATAATGGAATATTAGGAATAAACAAAGACCAAGCCTTGTTTTCCCCTCCACTTTTCCCATCTGTCAGTAATATGGCACATTACCATTGCCTCACCATTCAGGACACTATCACAGCAGCCACTTTTTCATGTGGATGAGCTGTTCCTGAAAAATGCAGATGGCACAGACCACTCTTATTTTTCACACAAGGAATGTAGGTCTTCCTGCTGCACATATTTTTCCTCAATGAGCGTAGTTATTGTTGTCACTGGGAGGAAAATCCTCTGTCTGTCTGCTAAAATACTTGAGAGGGGGAGATAAAGCATGAAATCTTTTTGTTGTGGCTGAGGATTTCCTCTGCAAGGCTCTTCAGTGATCCACGGCTCTTCTCCAAAAGAAATGCAAAGCTGTGGTGGGCATTAATTACCATTTGCAGTCCAGGGCTGCATCCATGGCTGGTGTAAATCAAATACCCATGGGCACCTCTGGAGGAGATTTCAGCCAGATTGGTGATCAGTGCTGGAGTAAGTGCCACCTCCTGATCCTGCTCTGGGCTCAGGGATGTGCCCTCACGCTGCCTCGGGTCTGCTGCTGGATGCCATTTGTGCTGAGGGGCACTGCCAGCTATGGGCCATAATTTGGGCCTTTCCTCTCAGGGTTTCCAAGGCAAAACTCAAGCTATTACCCGGAAAACTCACCTCCCAGTCCATATCACAGCATGGAGTCTGCCTCTGTGTTTCAGCGCAAGAAAAGATGCACTTTTTCCACTGACACAATAATAATACATTTTGGCAGTTTTGAAACAAAAAAAAAGGGCAAGTGTTCTTATTTTTCTCCAAAGTTAGAGCTATTGTTCATCTGGGCAATTTTTGCGTATGAAATGAAGGCAGAGATCTGTGTTTTGGGGGAGAGCCACGCTGTGGATAAGTGCAAAGGAATTCTGCCCCAGCTTTGCCATGAATTATATGTTGTCTGAGCGATTTAACAATATCACAAAGTCCATGGAGAACAGGAACACTCATTTTCCTATCTTTTCCTGCCAGCAAAACGAACAAGGGATTGAGCTTCCTTAAAGCAATTCCACCCAGTAGCTGTGCCAGCTCTGTCTTCCTCATGTTCGTGCGCGTTTGCTTTGTTCCTGAGTCCCAGATGGATCTCTGAAAATGGCACGGGGTTGCCAAAACGCATCTGAAGACACACACCATCAGTATGCACAAATTGTCAAGAATGCAGCCCCTGGAGCGACGGGTGATTTCATCAAAAGTGGCTTTCCAGCTACGCCGAAACCTTTCATGTCTCTTGTGCAATCTGCAGCGCTAAAGCAAACAATTCCAGCGCCAGATTGTCATAAGGATGTGAATACTTCAGCTTATTAAAGGGCCACAATCTTATCAAATCAGGGGAGAGAGGAAATCTCAAAGAAGGTGAAGCTGCTATAAATACAACCAGCTAGATGCAATTGATTTCTCTCCCTACAAATAAAATCCCCAAACAAATGCTTTTAAACCTTGTAAGGATTTTTAGTCAAAGCACCAAGATCTACTCGCCAAACCTTTGGTTTTCTGGAGCCCTTGGGCCACATTATTGGTGCAGTGCTGTGCTCCTGGTGGCATCAGGGGAGTTTTTCAGGGTCTCACCCAGGAATGTGATTTGGGATTTTTGAGAGAGCCCTATTGTGTTTGATTAATTTTTTTTGTTTTGTTTTGGGTGTGGAAGTCTCTACAGTCTTAGGTTGTGACAATAATAACAGAGGCAAATGGATTCTGAGTGAGTTGTGGATTTCCAAATTTGTGTGAGTTTTCCAAAGGGTGGGTTTATAGCATGAGGGTGTGCACTGAACCTGAAACAAGTGCAGGAGTGTGTTGGAGCTGTGGTGCATTGGGACAAAAACCTGTCCACAAAAGTGTACCATGGCAGAGAAAGCCCTGTGAGTTTGGGCTCCATATTTTGTGGAAACTGAGTAAAAATGGGGAAGTGGGAAGAGAGAAAGTGCAAAGAGCTACAAGATTAAGGGCTTGGAATAGTGACAGCCTCCAGATCACCAATGCATGGAGAGAGGGAAGGGGCTGCTCACTGTGTCTGTCACCTGTAGGAAAGGGTGCCTTGGAAGCAGAAAGGGAGGAGGCTTCTGCCAAAACTTAATGATGGGGAAGCAAAACCTCCATCAGTGGAAACTTCTCAAGATATATGGAACAAATCTCTGCTAGAAACAGCATCTGATCTCCTTTAGGGAGAGCTTTCCTCTCACAAGCAGCACTGCTGCAGCCACTGGCTCCTGTAGTGGCTGTAAGGAAGCAGCATCTCAGCACAGGGATTTGGATATGGTGCCTGCATTTTCTCCTCTTCTCTCATTTTCCAGGCTTCGGGAAAAAATCTTAAATGCTCATCAAGTTTCAAGACAACCAATTAAGTAGGTCACGTCACAACTTTGCCAGCTGATTTATTTTAAAAGAGTAAAGCAGTGATGAATTCCATACAGCTTCTTTTGGTCAAGGCACCATCTCCTCTACAACTCAATTTACAGTGTTAGAAGGTTGGTATTTTTATGGCACTTCTCTTCAACTTAAAAGGAAATTAATATGAAGACACTTCAATCACTTTCTTCTATTTATTAAAAAAAAAAAAATAGGAAGGTTGTGTGTGTGTGTGTGTGTGTTCAAAGACAGTGCTTATATTCTGGTTGGAAACTTCTCTCTTTTTCCTTGCTGAGGATTTGAGCTGGATCAGCTTCCTGAATTGAATTGCTGAATGAACACCAGGGTGAAGGCAAAGGCTGGCAGGAGAGAGGCAGTGAGCACATCTGGCTGGAGGCAGGGGGTAGGGAACACAGACAGTCTGAGTGAGGAGAACAAAGGGGATCCGACCCCTGGTTGCTTTTCTGAGGGTCTACCTAGAGCACCAAAGGCAGCCACAGCCGCGGGATGGAAACTTGTGAGCGGTGGTGGTGTAAGGGCACAGCTGGCTCTGGAGCTGATCTTAAGCTGTAGCTTTTGTTTCTCTGCCAGACCCTGTGGGGATGCAGCAGGTTCCTCTCTGAGGTCAAGACATCTCTGCCACAGCAGCAGCAGCAGCACCTGCAGGTGTTTGCTCCCCCTTTCCTCCCCCTGGTGCTGCTCCACGGGCATCCTTGCTTTTCTTAAGCAGGAGCCAGTCTGTCAGCCCAGTGCAGAAGGGAGGCAGCAGCCTGTCCTGGCAGGCAGCCCCCTGTCCTGCTGTGGTCCCATGGTGGGCAGGTGTCTAATCCCAGGGAAGGCTTTGCAGTCTGCTGAGCAGAGGGGTCAGGAAAGCACTGCCCAGCTGGAGCCAGGACGTGCTGCAGCCCTGCCTTCCGTGGGCTCTGCATCCCGCCGGCAGCTCTGTTTGCACTGCAAAGGTGTCCTGTGCTCATAGCTGCTCTTAGGAGAGCTTTAGAAGCACTCGTCCCCCTTGCCCTCCCTTTCCCATTTCCTAATTTATCTTTTAGAAGGGGCTGGAGGGCAGACTGTCTGCCTGAGCGCTGTCTGGCACCAGGTGGGAGGTGGTGGCTGTGTCCAACCTGTGCCCAATCCCAAAGGCTTTGCTGGACCCAATCCTCTGTGGTGGAATGCACGTCCTGTGTGCTTCCATCACATTTAAGCTCACACAGCTGCCTTTGGGGCACCCCTGGTGCTTAAGCCTGTCCTGCCCCACTGTGTAGGGGCTGATTGTGGCTCATAAGAAGCCTTGGTAAATCACTGATTTTGGTTTTAACATATTGAGAAAATCTGTATTAGTAGAGAGGCCTCAACTCCCTCCCAGTTTTGACTGGAAATCCTTCCAGTGGTGGAGGATATGGTTTGGTGGACATGAAGGCATTCAGCTGAAGATTGGACTTGATGCTCTTGGAGGTCTTTTCCAGCCTTAATGATTCCAGGATTCTGTGGATGATCTCAGGAAGGGCTCTGCTCTAGGCATACAGTTAAGCTAACAGCTTAACCCTGAAAACATTTGGTTATTATATGCTGATAACCTAAGGAATCTGGTCTATGGTTGCAGACAAGTTGCTCTGCACAGAAGTACAAAAACCTCACCCCTGTGTGCAGGGGATCCCCCAAAACCAGCGCAGCCTCCTCAGTTGTGACCTTTGTCTACACTGCTGGTCACAATTGGCTTTTGCAGTGGGGCTCCTTGTCCACAGGAACTGAACTGGGACCCTCAAATGGTCCCAGTTAGCTATGGTCTGCTCAGCAGTGGTGCCAAGACAGCTGATGCTGTTTTCTTCCCTGGAAGAATGTGGAATACTGCAAAGTGTGCACTGTTTCACTTCCTACATTTTCCTGCTGCCCTCATGAACCCATCCTGTCTTTCTTCCTGCATTTCTCTCATTGCTGGGGCGTGCAGGTGAGGAGCTCGAGCTCCAGGTGAGGAGGTCTGGTGGGCTGTCAGCAGTCAGCTGCCCCAGGAGGGCACGGGATCAGGGAGCCCAGATTTTGGGATGCGGCTTTGGTTTTGCTACAGGCTCCTCTGTGGCCACCAACAGCTCTGGAGGCTGCCCTCTACTTCCAGTTCATTGCTTCCCAAACCATTTGCTTTGCAAAAACTATTGCAGAGGTGGATTCACAAAAGTGCTCTGAGGCCTTGGGTGTGAAATATTGTGACAAAAGAAGGCATTCCAGCACTTTATTGCATTGCACATTTTAAATCATGGAAAATTGGGACTAAAATGCAGTAAATTTAGCATAAAAAGGACTGCTTTCCAATTGCCTGTCAGGATCCCTTCAGCCTCATAATTGTTTTCGTGTGAAGCAATGAGTGTAATGCCTGTTGATAGTTGTTTGTTCCCTTGTTGTCTGGAAGTTGCTGGAAGCAATTTACAAGTTACTCTTGCTTAACGTCTAGGAAGAGCAGAGGATGGAAAATGTTTACTTGTTTCTTCTCGGTAAAGAGTTGATTCCCCAAACAACAGATTGGGCTATGGGTGATTGGAGCCTTGCTGTTGGCTTTGAGGGGGTCCAAGGCTCTGGCCCTTTGTATCCCCACTGCTTGGCACAAGCAGAAATTTGGGTGTCAGGCTCAGGTTCCCTTTGCTGTCCCTGAGTGTTTCAGTGCCATTTGTGCCACTCCCATTAGAGAAAAGGTTATTGCTGAAAGAAACATTACCTGAAGGGCAGGATCATTTACTCTTTGATACCATGTGTTGGTACAGAGAGTTTTCCCTCCAGTGTTTGGTACAGTCCTGCTGGTGGTGCCACTGTCGCTTTACTGCCAAATGTGGCATTTTGCTCACCTTATGCAAATTTGAAGATCATGTTCAAATGCTTTTTGATCAGTCAGGGTTTGTTTTCACACCGTGTCATCCTGCATTGACTGGCCAGGGTGGATGGGGGCCTGGCACCCCTGCCCATGGCAGGGGGGATGGAACTGGAGCATCTCTGAAGTCCCTTCCTATCCAAACCACTCTGTGATTGTGTGACTGAGGAATGGCATTTGGAACTGCAATGCAATGCAAGAGTTTCTGAGGGTTTTCTAAACCACAGTCTCCCTTTACAACCTGTTCAGGGATGACAGCTAACGCTGTGGGGAAGATGTGATCATCTCCTGGGGACTGCACAGCTCCCACCAGCACGGAAAGCATCACAATTTGTTCTGTTTGACTTCCGGCAGACGGTCTAATTATATGAAAGAGCATTGCTCTCCATTTGGTCAGAAGATGTATTCTGAGCTAAGTTTACCTAATGCTTTCCTGATTTGTGTGGTTTCTGCTCTTTTTTCTCCTTCCCTTGAGCTGGACAACAATGTGGTCTTAGTCCAGCAATCAAACATGAAAGAGAGCCCATATGTATGAAGTACCCTCCTCATGCTGGAACTTATCCAGAAGAGACAAATTGTCTTCATACAGGAGGTCTGGATTTCTGTCTCTTCCCATTAGAAAAAGAAAAATCTGGCATGGGAAGTGTCTTGGGAGAGGGGCAATGCAGTGGCCATTTCCAGTGGTGCTGAGCTGTGCTGTGAGAGCTCAGGGATGCAGTGAGGCCTTTGCAAAACCAACTCAGGGCAGGTTCGTGGTAGGAGAGGGGCTGTCACTTGTCCCCTGTGCCTCTGGGTTTGCTGCAAACATATTGGGCTAGTGTCTCCTAGAGAAGGCTTTCAAACCTTTTCTTTGAAGCCCACACCTGGCTGGACCTGAAAAACTCAGCCAGTGGGCAGGAAAGCTGGGAGTGCTGGTTCAAAAGGGGCCTGGCAGCTCTTGGCATTTTTGGGGGTGCAATGACATGGTGGTGACTGAGCTATGGGAGGGGGGGGTCATATTGCTGCTGATTCCTTTTGAGGTTTTGCTGCCAACGAACAGGGATGGGTTGGATGGAGCTCTGAGCAACCTGGTGCAGTGGAAGTTGTCCCTGCCCACAGCAGGGTGGGTTGAACTAGATGAGCTTTGAGCTCCCTTCCGACCCAAACCATGATTCTCTCTAGAGGGCTCTGGATTTGAAGATGTTGGAGAGCAGCTTCTAGGGCTGCTGAAAGCATTGGGAATTTTTGCAGAAGGCAATATGTGGGGAAAATAGGTGGATATTCTTGGGAAGAAAATAATCTCACAGTTTCTCACAGTTTCTCACAGTTTCTGTTATATTTGCTCTACCCTGCTAAAAAAAAAACCCCAAAAAACCCCCAACTTGTGCAGCTCATTATGGAATAGCCAGCCTGGAGGTGTCAGAGGGAGCAGGTAGCCCTGTGGGATTCCCTGGCCTTGCAGATCTGCTCTTCTAAAGCTGGAATTATCTGGCCTCACCTCCTTCGAAATGCAGATCAAACACACCCTGACAGTGACTTAGACATCAATATCTCAGTCACCACCCTATCACTGCACCCCCAAAAATGTCAAGAGCTGCCAGGCCCCTTTTGAACCAGCACTCCCACTGCCCACTGGCTGAGTTTTTCAGGTCAAGCCAGGTGTGGGCTCCAAAGCAAAGGCTTCAAAGCCTTCTCTAGGAGACGCTGGCCTAGTATGTTTGCTGCTCTCCTTCCATGCGTTCCTTTGGCCCCAGCTCCCAGTGCGGCAGCCTGGGCGCTGCTTCCACCCCAGGACTGAGATCCAGACTGGCACTGCTGCCTTTTGTGTACAGCTGCATTCGACAGGTCGCAGTTTTGGAGCTGCGCACCTTCCCGGACAGTCAGGTACGGGGCATGGCGCCGCTCTCCCTCAGGCCCGCAGGCCCAACCCCCGGGGCGATCCCGAACCAGCCCCGCCTTCCCGCCCAGCCTAGCAATGGTGGCTGCGGTCGAGTTTGGGGTGCAGGTGACTTGCTCCCCTCCTCCATCCTGCACCGCCCCAGGGGCTTTGTGCCTCCTGGCCCTGTGCTGGAAAGAGGAGGCCAGGTCCCCCTTTCCCTGGGGGAAAAGAGACCCAAGCCCGGGGTGCCGTGAGGGGGCAAACCCGCCGGCCCGGGTGGCTGCTGTGGGTGCGGCTGAGAGGAAGGGCGATTGTGCCCTCACGAGCAGAAGCCGCACTAAATTACAGGAATCCTGAGGGCAATGTCGCTCTGGGCAAGGGCAGGACACAGTTATTTGTCAAGGTTAACCACCGCCATGGAGCTGGGCGGGCGGCTGGAAGCTGCGGTGCAGCCACCGCCGCGCCGCGGCCTCCCTGAGGCCATGGGCGCTGCAGCTCGGGAAAAGGGCTCAGGAATGTTCCCTCCCCTGACACCCACCAGCTGCACCTTTTAATGTGGCCTTTGCCATTGTGTACCTAGTGGTGATTTAACACGTGCTGAAATGTTTGGAATGGCTCTGTCAGTGGACAGAGGGAAGTCTCTAACCTGCTTTGGACATAGACACTGTGTTTTATTTGCTCAGCTCCTTCTCAAGATTTGCGTTTTTCCTCCTGACTCGCCCCTCTCTGAGACCACCTTCCTTCAGGACATCATTATCCACACATTGATTTAAATTGGGATGACCCTTCATGAGACCACATTGTAATTCAATGCACTCCCCACACTGGCCAGAGGTTCCTTCCATGCCTGTTCCTGCATCCTCTCAACCCAAAGAGACTCCTCCTGCTTCCACACTCTTTCTTGGTGTTTCCCAGGCAGGCTGTAGGATGAGGGATGTGCAGAGAACTGATGCAGGGGATTCAGAATGTTCAGATGTGGTTACTGCTGCAGGGCTGCTTCAGATTTCCCTCGTGATTTTTGGCAGGCAGGATATGTATGAAGCCAGGCTGCACTGTAGTTACAAGGTGCTCCCCATTGACTGCTTGATGGTAAACACTGCCAGAGACAGTGGGACACAGGAATCCCTGTGTCTGCATGGGCCAGCTCATGTGCACTTCTCCCATTTCCTTACCTGGCTCAGGGAGCCCTACTCAGGCAAAAGGAGCTTTTCCAAGGCCAACTGTGTCCTAGTTCTGTGTTTCATGGCTGAGCAACATCCCCTCCAGGGCTGCCCCTGGAAAGTGTGGAAAGGGGAATGGCTGCAGCTTGAATCTGGGGACAAAGGAATGGGCTAAGCACAGCAAATGGGTAAAGCACAGCTGTGCAGGGGCAGGAGCCAGCCTGGAATATGGTGCCTGGAGTGGAAACTGGTTCCCAAGCCTTCTCTGCTCCCCAAACTTTCTGACTCACATCCTGTACCCACCACCATGGTGTGCACACGCTGTCCCTTGCTTCAGGCATGTTTCAGAGTCTTACCAGAGTCCTCCTGAAATCCATAAGTGAAGCACTGTTCCACTTTAGGCAAAGCATTGGTCAGACTCCTAATGAACAGCAAGCTCTGACATTTAACACATGTAATACTGTTTGCCCAGTTTTAAAAAGGAAATATTATCTAAGCGCTCCTCTGAAGACTAGAGCCACCCACACTTAGCTGTGTTAGGTTTGGCCAGTTTGACCTGTCCAATATTGCTATCACTTCCAGAATATAACATTCTGAACCCCTTATAAATTGTGCAATGTACTGAATAAAAAGTTTCTCTGTATGTTCGAAAATCCCTCCCCCCCCCTTCCAGATCCTTCTTGTGATAGAGAATAAATAAGGAAAAACTTTATAACTCCCTGAACTGATAGAAAATTAGCACAGTCATAAAAGGCGTCTGTGGCTTTAGCAGTGCAGCTGAAAAGGAAAAATGAATAAACCTGCCACTCATAAAGTAAGAGGCAGAGCTGAAGGATGACTGCTGCCATTTCAGCCTCCTGGCCCTTCTCCCCCCTGTACAAGTGCAAAAATAGCCTCATGCCCTGTGCAGGAGGCAAGGAAGTGCTCTGCCCTGGGACCCTTCCTGCAGGCACCGCTCGGCAGCAACCGCTGTACAGCACATTACTAGAGGATATCCTAAATTAATTTACATGGACATATAAATATATGCATGTGTGTGTTTTCTCTATGAAATATGAAACCAGTGATTTCTTAGCCAACCCCTTAATTTGTCTGAAACAGCACAGGCATAATGGAAACTGCCCACACATTTTTCCATTATAAGTTACAAAGGGAAAGAAGCGAGGAATTGGTGATAGAGAAACACGCGCTCTCTCAGCTGGCACAGAAATGCCACGGAGCCAGGCAGCAACACACACACACTCCAGCTTGCTGAGAAATGTGTCATCTCTATTCTGGTGGTCTTCCTGCTGCTGCTGCTCTCCCTCCTCAGCATGCTGGGTTCTGTGTGTTTGGAGAGGAGGGATGTGGCCGTGCTGGTGCCTGTGCAGGTGGATGCAGTGAACGTGCAGAAATCCGAGTTTGTCTGCATCTCCTCTGGGTGAGAAAGAGCCCTGCCATGCCACTGCCCCTTGTGTGGTTCTGCACAGTCCTGGGGGTGACAGTGGAGCTGTGCCTGGGTGGGTTATGAGCAAGCTCCCTGCCCTGACAGCTCCCTGCCCCACTAGGAACAGCACGTGCCAGGTTTCTGCGTGGTCTGTCCAGCCTGGATGTGACTTTCTCCTGTGTCTGTGACCCTGCTGCTGAGTGCAAGCCAAAGCCCAGCTGCTGTGAGCCATGCTGGCTGCCGGGCCGTTCCAGGGGTGTCCTAATGGAGAAGGAAGGAAGGGGAGAAAGGGAAGCCCTGGGGAGCACTGGTGGCTCCTCAGAAGAGGCAGCTCCCTGGGCCATCACTCAGCTCTCCCTCCCTGCCTTCACATGGAGGCACCACAAGTAAGACACCGTGGCATTAAGGCCCTGCCATTCAGCCAGGGCAGATTCTTCAACAGGAAAAGGGAATTTTCCTCCTTTCCTGCCTTCAGCTGGCCTGGCCCCACTCAAACCTAAGCATCAGATGTAGCAGCAACTCATTGCAAGCAGCCCTACAGCCTCACCGTGATGGCTGTATCTGGGACAGCCCCACGAGCTCACCAGCAGTTTTCCAAAGAATGCCTTGTGTTGACAGTGCTAACCAGTCTGCACAGCGGGAGGGGGGAAAAGCAGCTGGTAACTAATGCAGGGCTGTGGGGATTCGTGGATGTGTGCATGGTTCTGGTTTTTGCTATATTGTCCTATAACCCATATGCATCACTGTGGGTTATGTTAGTGGAATTCTGCTGCTCAGCAGCTGTCTGGGCAATGTGAAGCCAGGCCCACTCGTCCTTTTAACCATCAAAGGTACGATTCAATCCATTGCTGGCTGCCTCGGGGCACTGCTGCACACATCCTTCACAGCAGCTGTGCCAGCTTCATGCATTCCCACCAACTTGACTCAGAAGTCATGCTGCAATCTGTGTCTGCTGATTGATTGGGGATTAAAAACCAGTTGGATGACAGGACTTTGTTTCAGTTCCCCTGTTCAGTTATGCTCGTTCAATGCCCTCCATGTCTTTGGTTGAGTGTCCCAATATGCCTGTTCTGTGGTCACGTAAGAAACATAGCAACAGCTTCTCCCAGCCACTGACCTGTGACTGGGAATGTGAGCCACAAACCCTTCCTCGGGTCTTGTTCTAGTATGAAGAGTTCTGTACTTAAAAGATGGAGCCAAATTTGGCCAGGATAAATCTCCAGCACCTTGCTAAAGTCTACTACACAAAGTCACTTCATGAACAACTTTGGTCATTGAAAAGGAGAGAAAGAAAACAGAAAATAAAATAAAATAAGCAGCCCAGCTCTGAACAGAGCGAATACTTATTATGAAGTGGAACAGACTTTGTTTTTACAAAGACTGTTACTTAGGAGAGCAGGCTATCTCAATCTGTGCTCCAGGACTCATCCTATGACACACCTGCTAGGTCCTATCAGAAGTTATTTGGCTCCCTCAGAGTTTCCAGCCCTGGAAATTACAAGTGGTAAGACTTGAAACTTAGTGCGTCATTTCATTTATTAGAATAATTTTCCCTCTTCCCTGACACTCTGTGTGCTATGTTCTGTATTAATAGTGTAGCAGAGTTTCTCAATAGCACCATAATTTACTAATCCACAAAGGGCAGGGATGTGTTTTGTATTTCAAGAATTGTGACCAACAGCCCTCTCATCTCTCTCCCAGAGAAACCTGAGAATGTTGCTCCCCCCCACATTGCTAAGTAAGAAGCAGAACTTTCTCCCTGAAAATACCTGTCTTCCATGAGAATAGATCTGGAGTTGCAAGTGCCTCTCATCCATCTGCTGTCAATTTAACTGGCTCCACAAGCTAGTGGCGCCTTTCTATGACCTTGCAAGAATTTACAAAAATCTGGTTTCTATAAAAAAATAGGGGGTGATCCCCATCTTTACCCTCTTGCTCAGCTAACCATGTTTTGTTACTACCAGCTTGTGCTAGAACACATCTACGTCTTCCCCACCAACCCAAGCCTGGATCTGGGCTGCTCCCATGGTCTGGCCAATTTTTCCAGCTGCTGGTGCAGATGTGCAGTGACTTTTGTGTTTCTGGAGACCTGGAGCACAGTGCTGGGGCCCAGCACGGGTCAGACTGGGGGTGCACGGCCTCTGAACCCCTGGGGGCACCATGCACGCGTCCGTCCCTGAGCTTGCCATCAACCGAGGGGCCAACAGAGACACGGAAAAGATTTACAGGATGCCACGGAAGGGTTTGGGCTGGAAGGGGCCTCAAATATCATCTGTGAGTGCCTGTACAGAGCAGAGGGAATTGCCTTTTGTGTCTGTCTTGAACCTTTGAGCTCAGACTGGCTGCGAGGCCGGCCGGCTTCACCGCTGTGTGAGGTTCCACACATGTGTGTCAGACCACATAACCCCGAAATAGGCATTTCTCTAGTGACATTTAGTTTTCCAAATGAACACACTGACTTTTGCAGCAAGGCAGTCTTTCCCAGGATGGAACTCTAAGTATTTATTTACCCAGGGTGTAACTTTCATCTTTCATCAGAATGCAGATATGAGCTGCTTCATGACAGTATTATTTACGTAAACTTGCACTTCATAAAAATTTGGGAATAAAACCTTTGCCTAACAACAGTTGTGTTCTTGGAAATCAAGTTCCATCTACAGAAGCCTTTCATGTTAGAGATGTATCCCGCCTGTGAGTCATTGTTACAATTCAATAAATACTTTACAAAAATAACGGTAGCTTTTTAAAAAAATTAAGACATTTTAAGACACCAGTAGTTCCTCCCAGAAAGCTTCCCTCAAAGAATAGCTTCTTCTGTAGGACACTGTGCACTCAGCACGAGAAAAATGGGGGAAAGGGCTGATTGCATCTTTTATCCCAGGTAACTTGTGGATTCCACTTTTACTGTTCGCTAAAATAATAAACTTCTTCCTTTTCTTGAAAGAAAGAAACAAGCAGATTGAAACAGTCTTCAGGTTAAAAACTGGGAAGGAGCTGTGATCTTTTTGGCCCTTTGACATGGATTCCTTCTCTGCCCTCACTCCTCCAGAGACTTGCAGCATGCTCGGCTCACAGGTAGCTGCTCTGGAGATGTGAGCGCCAGCAGCTGCAGCTCTGGGTCAGAGATGTCTGCAGGAGGGGGCTGTTTGCAACTCCTGCTGCACCACTGCACCAGGACATTTTCTGGCCCGTAGGAAAACCACAGCTACATCTTCCTGCAAGCCTACCCCAGGTGGACTGCAAAGAGCTAGAAGGTAACAGGAAGAATTCCAGGAGAAAAATTGCTAGGGATTTTCTATATTCACTTTTGACTATTTCCCTTCCAAAAAAAGTTTCTTCCTTCCTTAGATATGACTAGTCATGAAACCAATTATAGAGAAAACTGATGCTGTAGGTGCATTAATCTTGTAAACCATTCCCATATGGAAGAGTACATTCTTCAATCCTATTGTTTATAACAACTTTTAAATATGTGCCTCCTCAGCTGGGGCCTTGGGGCCTGGTGGTGACGGCAGCTGCCCCCCACCCCCTTCATTATGTTACAGATGGGAAATAAAATGAAATGCACATTATTACATGAACGTTATTGCAGTATAAAATCCTATCAGGATGAGACTTATGTACGTCATATGCAAAAATAGGTGTGTGTGTGTGTGTGAGACAGAGAGATATGTGTTTATAAATTACACACACTGTGAAAAATACTTATGTATTATATTACAACTATACACATTCATTGGAAAGGAACTGATCAGCCCCTGCCGAGGAGCCGATGCAGCAGCCATCATCAGTTCTTTGGCATCCAGGAAACGAATGCTAATTTGCATCTGAAGAAGAGGAAAACCTTCTCAGTATTCCCTTGCTTCTTGAAACTGCTTGTAGTAGTCTTCGTCGGACGGGTTTTCCGTGCACTTCTGCCCGTTGTTGGGGGGCCGGGCTTCATTGTAGCGGCTCCAGTCGCCTTTGCATATGATCCAAGGCAGGATGTCCACTTTGTAGTGGAGCTCGGCGGAGAACTCGATGCTGATCAGGTTGGGTGTGCCCGCCCCTTTGCCCCTGGTGATCAGCTGCATGCTGTCGTCGTAGCAGCAGTGCTGGGCTGCCAGCGTGGTGCTCTCCAAGGACAGCATGGAGCGCACGCAGTACCGCGCCGTGGGCTTGTAGATCTCCAGCTTTTCCTTGGCGCCGCTCGCGTCCTTCCAGCGGAAGCTCTTCCTCTTGAGCCGGTCGTAGATCTCGGCGGTGCTGTAGGCAACTTCTCTGGGGTAGGAGCACGGGCAGCTGGGCAGGTCGTTGACCACTTTGTGCATGTATTTCTTCAGGAACTCGCTCTTGCAGCTCATCCACCTCTCGCAGCTGTCAGTATCTGTGTCAGGGCAGGAAATGGAAACGTAAGGTACACTAAGCGGCATCCCTGTTGGTGTGATCAGTGATAACAAATGAGTGAGGTGCAGCTGTTCAGCACCAGGGCTCTGCTGTGGAAGGAAAGGGCAGTCACAGCTTGCTGCCCTGCCCACAGTGTATTTCTGTGCTGTCTTGTCAGATAAAGAAATCACCTGTGACTGACTTCAGTGCCTCAGGCGGTTCTAGTCTGAGTTACAGTGCAGAACCAGGCCAGTAGGAATCTGTGATGTTTCTTCTACCTGGCAAACTAATTAAGCTACTGATATCCCCATGTGGCACACGAGACGCCACCATGGGTTGAGAAAGCAACAGGAGAAGGGAAATGACAGTGATTTGGTGCCAGTCTCCAGCTGGAACCCTTAGTCAGACCACACTCACCAGGAAAAAAGGCAGTCAGATGTTGAAGGATTACATTTCAGATGATGCTAGAGATTCCAAGATGGCAAGCAAGGCCTGGATTACTCTTTTTGAAGTTCATTTTAGGCCCTAATTCAGTCTTTCTTTAAAAAAACAAATACTTTTTTCTATTTGATCTCCACTTTCCAAAAGGCTATTTCAAGCACCTGTAGTTCAAACATAGAGACTGACACTTCGCTGGCAAATCCAGCCAAAAGTGATTCAGGTTCTAAAAGGGCAGATGTGACATAACATCAGAGTGGCTGTATATCAGCAGGAGGTGAAGGTGCTAGAGCCGTGACATATAGCTGGGATTAAAGAGATTTGTAGACCAGTAACATATTTAATACCAGCACTTTATTATTTTGCAAGATTCTTGGGAGAATTCAGGTAAACATCCTCTACCCAAAACATTATTTGAGGTGTCTGTATCATCCTGTGGGCTGTCAGAAACCCTTTGTATATCTTGCTCCACACTTACTTAAGAGGACTCTGCAGGGGAGTAACTAACTGGGACCTAAAACTCTTACAGCACACATTCTTGCAAAATATTTACTTAGTGATCTGTGTGCTGTTTTTCTGTCTCCCTAAAGAGGCTCATCCTGGCTGCCATTAACTACTGTGCTCTGCCACCATAGGAGGGAGGTGCTGGCTTTATTCCATTAATCCAGCATCCAGTGTCTCTGAGTGGCCACACTATGGTTTCATTGAAGGGACGAAATCAGAACATTGCAGACATTGCATTGAGTTTTAGATAGTTCAGAATCAAGCCATGCTCTATAAAATTGCTTTGGCTACCCCCACTGCAGCACACAGAGCTATAAAAAGCAATGCATGCTCATAAAAGTCATTGCCCTTTTTAATTTTTTTTATGTGACAGCTGTATTTAAAATGCTTTTACAGGGCCTTCCATTCGAGGCTATTTCAGCAAAATAATAAAAGAGTGTTTGATTTTTTTCCCCTCCATTAGTGTGGAGTCTTACAGCTCTTTTCTGAATTAGGATAACAAATAATGATGAAACAAGCAGAGGAATTAGAGGGAGAAGGATTCTGTGAGCAAAGCAAATGTTCAGATCACAAAAGCAAGCAAGATAATAAATGGCTGTTACTATTGACATTTTTAATGCTAAACTCAGGATCTCGAGCCCACAGGACAAAGAAAACCCTAAGGAAGTCTCTTATCTGTCACTGAAGGATTGACCAGGCTGCTTACCAACTTCAAACAGTTTGGTTGCGTTGAAGTCTTCACTCCCTGCAAGCAAACTCACTTCTGTGGCTGCTGTCCGGAAGGTGTCTTCGATCCCTACGGCAAACACGTGTTAGTGGTGCTGCTGTTTGGGTGTTTTCCCAGAGAAACACAACAGAACCAGCTGCCTCCTTGCCACCCCTCCTTCCCCAGGCTCTGCAAGGTGCTTTGTCTTGGCAGGGCAGCATTCTGAATTTGCTGCTGGACTGCTCCCTCCAAACCCTCGTGGCCAAGGAATCTGTGCTGTTAATAAGGTCAAACAGTCCTGAGGAAGGTCACCTCTGGTCACCTCTTCCCTTATGTGGGCAACCATTTCTCAAGGGAGAATGATGCTGTTACAAGACTGGTGCTTGTTGGCCTCTCCCAGTGCCAGGGAGTTAAAAGGTGTGAGTAGGCAAGAGAAAAACCAACCTCCCCAAGCAACTCCATCCCCACCACTTAAAGCTGTCAAATCAAACACCAGGATCTCAACATAGCAGGATTTACCAGCAGCCTCCAGTTAATTGTTTGCTATCAGTAGAGAGACACAGAGCTTGCCAGAAAAATGATCTTGCCAAAGTAAATATCCTTTAGTTGCTGCTTTGGTTCAGCCTATTGACCCACCTAACATTTCTGTGCCATGTAGGCTTTAACACAAATAGGGTTTAGGGATTTTTTCCTTTCCTCTCCATTGAATTAAAGACCTCTAAAGAGAGCAGGAAGATCTTTAATATGTGATAACTATATGGTTAATAATGAAGTCTATTCACCATCCATCTTCTTGCCAATGAACTTTCTCCTGATCTCCTGAACTGGGGCATAATAGTGGCTTGCAAAGCTTCAAAACAGCCTCAGGCCAATTTTCAATAAAATTATCATAGGGTTTTGCCTTAACTCCAGCACTAGATATAGAATAATAGATACCCAAGAACCCATTACAAGGCAGTAATTCACTGCTGGAATTATAAACAGCAGAAGCTGAGCTTTGACCTTGTAATTTCAAAAATGTCAGCACAGCCTCAAAGAGTGAATATTTTTTGCTTGCTGATCGTTGGAGGTCTGTTATATGACATATTCTTTCAAGTTTGCCACTTTTTGGTGCTAGCTGGTAATAAGTACTAGAGAATATAACTGGAGGTTACTTGTTTTCTTCTGGAATTAACTCCTTATTATTGAGGTTTTAGGATGTATGAGAGCATGCAGAAATATTTTTCCCCTGAACTGCCTCACAGTTGTTGCTTTGCAATGGAGACACAAATCTATCTGCAAGGGAGGAACTTCTCTCCAGCTCTCTCACCAAGTCTTCTAAGTCTCCTCTCCAGCACTGCTGACATTTCACTTACCATTAAAAAAAAGCCTGACCTCCAGTTTAAGAATTTCTGCCTTTCTGAGTCATTAAGTAAACTGAGAGTAATGCATACCACCACAATTTGTGCTTTCACTTCTCTCTGATCTTGGGAATTAATGAACTTGCACCTATCCCCTGCATTGTGGCAGCTACTGCATGACAAATTGGTCTAAATTCAAACATGCAGTAACATTTAAAAAACAGTTTTCCACAGCAGCTTCAAATTTTCATGATGTAGGCTTTAGTGCTCAGCCCTGATTTGCCAAAGTGAAGATTGTGTGATGGTAAGGACACTTCAAATGTCAAATCCAGTGAATGGGTAGGAGCTAAGGCAAGGCTCCTTGGCCATATTTCCTGAATATATTCAAGCCAAAACGATGCATTCCTTTATCCCTGTTCACCACACAGGCAATGCCATTCCCTGCACAGCAAAACAGGAGCTCACTGAGGTAACAGCACAGCTGGTTTGAAGTTCTGAAACAGCTCCAAACTGGTTTCAAGGGAGTAGATTACACCCTTTAGAGTACAAAATGCCTGTGCACAAAGGTGACTGCCATGACCTAAAGAAAGCCTGTACTTGTCCTTTAAGTCCCAGGGGGTGGTGGACTGCATCTAGCAGTGCATCACTGCTATGAATAACTGGTGTTGAAAATCAGTGTGTGAAAATCTTCCCAGCGGAACCCTCACCTTGCCACGGAGCACACGGGCCCCAGGCTTTGTGTGCAGGAGGGCTCTCCCCAGCCCTGCCCACCTCTCCCTGCTCCCGAGGAGAACCCCTTGGCTTTATCTGGTCCTTCTTCTCAGGGTCAGGATTAAAAGTGCGAGAGACAGAATTACTGTTAGGACTTGGATGTTTATTATTTCTTATCTACTTTACAGCCTCACTGACTGTGAGTGCTTCTCCATGCTAAGTT
>VYXF01002456.1:110619-143195 GCA_013397295.1 Polioptila caerulea | reverse complement strand
CTAACCCAATAACTAGCTACACATGTCCTGCATTGTGGATTTTTTCATCACCCAATCTTGTGAAGGAGGAGGAGGAGGAGGAGGAGGAGGAGAAGAAGGAGAAGATTACGCCGTAAACCCTCCATCTTGTTACATTTATATTACTGCACCCCAAAACCCCAAACTCTAAATCTTTCCCCCTGTGAGAAAACACGCTTCTGTTGAAGCACACTCTCAGGAAGCCCTGGCAGCAGCCCCAGGAGTGGCTCCCACCTGGGCAGTTGGGCCTGTCGCAGGTGCGGGACTCGGTGGCCGTGCAGGCGTAGCCGCAGGACCTGGTGCGCTTCTGGCTGCCGCTGCCGCAGGTGACGCTGCACAGGGACCACGGGCTCCAGTCGCCCTCTCCATCGATGTAATCTGGGGACAAACATCAGGGAGGAAATGAGGGAACAAAACTCCCACCACTACCCAAAACTACTGTGCAGTGTTTTTTATTAAGGAGGCAAAGCAGGAATGGAATCCAGATGTCTCTACCTGAAGCGCGGGCTGAATGCCAGGCGCAAGGCCGGCTGTTTAAATGGTTTTCACACTTGATGCTCCTCAGGGAAATGCATGCAGCATTATTTGAAAAAATATTTCCTTTTTCTTTTGACCTTTTGGCAGCTGAGGATCCTCAGCTGCAAAGCTGGGTCATGAACTAACAGTACTCATCTATTCACGTCATTTCCCTGCGTATAAGAATGTGTTTGTGGACCACAGGCTAATCAGGCAAAGGATAAATTGAGTTTTCTTTTTCATGTTTTCAAGACACACAATGACAGCAGAACAAAACTCAGTTTTTGGGCAAGATGGGTGTTGTTGGGCTATGGGAAGCTAAGGGTCATGAGTGAAAATCACAATTTTGTTTTTCAGTCCCTCGAGTAGGGAACGGCTATTTCAGGAAAACTGCTATGAGAACAGGGACAACACTGCTATGAGAACAGGGAACTGCATGCTCCTCTTGCGCCGATAACAACACACAATTTTTAGTGCTTCACCTGAATTATTAAATAACATAAAATCCGACTATTTACTAGAAGGAACCTTTTGGAAAAAAAACATTATTTTATTCTCTTCTGGTGGACAGCCAAAGGCACTGGACACCAGGTCTGCAGCACTGAAGCTGATGCAGCTGTTAGTACCCAAACCCTTCAGAACCAGCCTCCTTTGTGTGCTGCCTAAACTGCTGCACTTCCCACCCTGCCAAGGCCACCAAACCAAGCACATGAACCCATCCCAGCTTTCTTGCCTTTCCACTGGCCTCCCCAGCTGAGGGAACATTTGGCTTAATGGTTTTTCCCTGCATCCTACAGGAGATATTTACTGACCCTGTGGTGATAACTTGTAGCTGTAGCTCCTTTGGGTTACACCCCCGCTGGTGGCAAAGCAGAGTCTGTAGGGAAGAGTTCCTAAGCTACAGCAGGACCCAGGGATGATCCCTGCCTCTCCCAGCCTCTGTGCTACACGTGATTGCCACTGCCCCCAGTGCTGGCTGGGGGCTTCCCTGGGTTGTGGAACACGTAACTGGATTTGTTCCATATGGAATGACTGACGACCACTCGGCGGGGTGCTATGAAACATTTATTGCCAGGAGCATGGGAAGGTTATATCTCTCACTGGGAGCAGGCTGCCTGGATGTGAGCTCTTCATGGCGAGGAACTCGTGTGTTTCTCCTCCTTTTCTGACACTGCTGACAGTGGGGAAGCCACCATGCTGGAATCAAGTGGGATGTGGGTGTGAATGTGGCTAATGTCGGTGTGCAAGACCCGTGGTTCTGGGATTTGCCAGCAGGCAGGCACCACAACAGTCCAAAAAGGCATCAGATGTCTCAGGAAAATGTGATCTGCCCTCTGTGCCTGGCCCTGCTCTTCTTCCCAGCTCTTTATCTGCACATGGCTGGCGAGGAGGAGGGCAAGTGAGCAGGTGAAACAGCCCAGCCCAGGAGGCCCAGGAAGGGCAGGGAGAGCCTCTGGCAGGGGCAGGAGGAGAGGGAGGCACACAGGAAAGGTGTGAACATGTTAGTGGATGGAACATCCACGCTCCTCATGGGCAGGACCTGCTACTACATCCTCCTGGACAAGGCCGGCATTTTAGGTTAGAGAGAAGGCCAGGAGTTGTTTCCAGTTAGCTGGATGCTCTGGTGTGCAGCAGGGAGCTCTAGGATAATTTTTAGATCTACCTACCTAAGTGTTTACACTGCACTATGAAGCACACTACTGGATATAACATGTTAGATTTTCAGCTGCAGCTCAACCTGTTCTTCCTATTTTCATATTTTTAATTCTTACTACATTTTTTCCAGTCACAATTATTTGTGGAAAGCAATTTTATTTAACTTAAATGAATAACTACCTAAGATATGAATTCTTGGCAATAAATCCTGCCCACAAATTAATGCAGGTGCAAAAGGAAGGGATAGACTTTAATCTTCTGGCCACAAAATTTAATGCATATGTATGTGTTTAAACACACCATTCCATAAAACTCTCTCTTGATTTTTAAGACTCTAGTACTTCAAGTTAGCCAAATCATGGGAAAAATAAGTTTGTTTTACTCAGGCACTCTACAGCATCTGGGGAATAACAAGAGAAATGCCAGGCTAAAAGTACCGTGGCTTTGACACCGTGTTCTGACTAAAAGTTGTCTGTATTTACACACAACTTAAATTCAAGGGGCTCTGACCTTCCTGTGAGCACAGTCTAGCTCAGCTCCCTTGGGTCATTCCCATGTGGATGGTCACAGCTTGTCAGGGCAGTGAATAGCTGTAGCTCCTCTCTGTTTCTAGTTTCTGCAACTGTTTCATACAACAAGCTGAAAACAATTGTTTTCCCTGTGACACATCTGGAAGAATATTACACACGCAAATACACAATGTTCCTGCTGCACATGCCACTCCCCACACATGCACCAACATAACTCATCTTATTTGTGTATCCACCAAATGCTACTACGTTTCAGATCTTGCTTGTTTATCCAATAGTTATATTCTGGTTCCCAAACCACCACACCATTCTAAATTTGTACTTACCCTCACTCTAAAAATAAACACCAAACCTTGTTTCCTCTACTTTCAAAAAAAGCACACGTCGGGCTAAAAAAAGGCCCCCTTCTGGGACAACTGGTATGACTTTCAAGATTAGAGACTTGCTGGTGGAATGCAGCTACCACAGTACGGCTTGTGCATCCGCACGGATTTGTGTTTGAAAGCTGATGGGCAAAAGCCACATGTTGGAAAAACCCTGTTTTGCTTGGCCTGCTCTCAGCAATGCCTCACCGTTCCCGTTTCCACAATCCCAAAGATGCCCGTGCGAGGCGTGGAGCGCGGACCTACCGTACTCGGGCTGCTCCTTGGGCTCGAATGGCCGGTGGCTGGGTGCACGGCCATCCCACCCCCCCAGGGGGTTCAGGAAGTTGCTGTCCTCTGTAGTGCTGTCGTATTTGTAGTCCTGGTCGCCGCTGCTCATGCGAGCCAGGGTGGAGGATCTCTGCCACCAGCTCCTCCAGTCGGGCGGTGGGGCCGGCCAGCCGGGCTTGCCGCTCTCCTTCGGCAGCTCCTTGTCTGCCTCCGTGTCCGGGCCATCCACCACCTCGATGGTAACCTGTGGGATCCAAAGCAGAGCAGCCTGGCTGCCAGTGCCTCCTCCTTGGCACTGGGCAGCCTCCCATCCAGCAAACACAAGGTGCTGCCTGGCAGAGGGGCCGTGGGGTGCCACGGGGCTGGCGTGCGGTGAACCACGTGCGGATTACTGAGCCCAGAGATATGCAGAGGCTGAGTGGTTCCTTCTGCTACCTCTGCTGAATCAGACCTTGGAACTAAGGCTAGGAAAAACCCTGCACAAAATAATAATAATCCATGCTGTGCCTAAAACCCTTGCAGCAGAATTTTCTGCCTTATGGGGAAAATGTGTTTAGAACCTGACATGTGTGACCAGGAAAAAGAAAACCAAACCTGTACTCTGTGCTGAGGCTGAGTTTGAGGCAAGCATGAAGCACACCAGTGTGCAGAGCCTGTTCCAAGGACTTGGGCTGACTCAAGAGAGGGAAGGCCATGTGTGTGAAGGTCAAGACACAAAGCCCAGGTATCTCTGGGTTTGCATCTGTCTTGCCCCTCTGGCAGCAGCCCAGCTGTTATGCTGCATGAAACCACACTCTGTGGCAGTGATGGGAGCCAGCAGCTCCTCTGACCATTGCTGAGTAAGCCACTCGCTGCAAAGCCCTCTAAAGTAGGTCCTTTTGTCATGCTGGAGGAGTATAATGACCTGTTATGGTCAACCTGTTTATGGTTTCTAACAGAAGCTCAGAACCAAAATTTAAAGTTTGCTGCCCAGTTCCCTCACAGACATCACAAATGTCAACATCATTCTGCACAGGAGCAACCCTTGATTATTGCTTTCTGTGCTGAACAATGTGTAATTGTAAAACTCTTGCATAAATACTGTGTGTGCATATAGGTGGCTATTTAGGTAGAAGCAGAGACTAGCCATCAGAAACCTTGGCTCTGTGAGTCATGCAAGCATTGCCTGGCCACAGATAGATCAGAAAATGCTCTGATGTTTCATGCTGATGTGGTTCACTGGACTGGCTAAACAACCAGAAGTGACTGTCAGATAGATCTACCATGTTTAATAGGTACAGATGCATTCTGAGCCTTTCAAGATGGTACACAATGAAAATCAGGCTGTACAAAACAGAAATAATGTACTACAATGCTAAAAGTCATTTACACAGCTCTGTGGATGTGCATGAAAGATTAGTTTTATACAATTGTTGTTAGTAAAATCAGAAGTCACACACAAGTAAAAGAAAAAAAGGTCACAGCTACCTGTGATTGACAGAGTGTGACACAGGAAGCAAAGCAGAACTGTCATATCTTCAGAGCTGCAAACACCAACAATACCCACACATCCTTTCTTTGGAGACAGGAGATTCTGAACCTATTTCATGCTTTGCATTTTGCCATGGACCAGGCCATTGGAATGAAAAAAACCCCGAACTTGTAGGCTACTATGAAGCTCCACTGGGAAAAAGAACAAGAGCATTTGTTGTCAGCCTAATGGCATCTTTACACAAGGGGTGTTTCACTCCCAGCCTAAATATGGAATTGGAACGATTACTTCATTAAACCTCTACAGACCAAGAATTAAAATGGATTTCATAAGCTTGAAAACATCAGAGTCAGTTCAGGGATTCAAAATTGTTACCCCTATCCAAGCAAAACAGAGTTTTCACAATAAATGAGAGGAAAGCGCCTTTCTAAGTGGCAAACACTGCCAGTGGTGTGGCTTTAGTACTCCCTACCTGGAAATCAGTGCAATTCGAGTACTTCAGCAGCAAGTATTTTTAGGACCACACTAACTCTCTGAGCAATGACTTGGCAAAGTGGAAAAAAACAAACCCTCTGATTAAAAAAAAAAAAAAAAAGAAAAAGAGAGATAATTGCTCCATTTGCTGTGATAATCCATAGCTGTGTGAAAATCAATCAGCATAAACTGGCATTATTTCAGCCAGGGAAAATCTGAAGAACCACAGGAACCTGATTTTAAATAATGACTGATGATGCCAAGTCAGCCTAAGGAGAAGAGGGTTTGCAGGGATAACACTGAAATCATGAGTGCATAATTAAATAGAAGGTGTTATCTCACAGAGTAAAAAATATAAAGTTTAAGATTTGGGGATATAGTAACATATATGTAACAAGATAGAAGTTTTAAGGCATAGTCTTCTTCTTCTTCCTAAGTTTGAGTAATTTTGTGTAATTAGTTGAAAAAATCCACAGTGCAAAACATGAGTGATTAGGTATTAAGTTAAAATTAAAAATAAATTAGTTAGCATCTCATAATTAAGTAGTTTAAACTTGAAAAAAACCTTAAAAACATAATTCTGTACTCCATTTTTACTCTGTTAACTTAGCATGTAAAGCACTCACAGTCAATGGAGCTGTAAAAAAAAGTAGATAAGAAATCATTAACATCCACATCCAAACAAGAATTCTGTCTCTCGCACTTTTAATCCTGACCCTGAAAAGGAAAACCAGATAAAGCCAAAAAATTCCCCTCATAGTGGTTTAAACACCCAAAACCAGCAGCAGCAAAATCCAGTGTGGTAGTCTGACACACACCTATGTTCCCCTCTCCACTGCCTTAAGCTTTGATTACCAAGGTGTTTATTATGGCATAAAAATCATACAGTGGAAGAAATTCTATAAAGAATCCTGGGATTGTCTGAAGTGCCACTCTTGGAAATTAGAAGCCAGCTTCAATTGACTCTGGTGTTTTCAGGGACTTGGTTTGATGGAGGAAATCAGTGCATAATCCTAATAATCCTCCTCCACTCCATGACACAGAAGTTGGGGCACAATTTTGAGAAGAGGCTGCTGTTTCATGTGAGCAACTGCTCCCTTATCCCAGCCTAAAATTTGAAAAATGAGCTTTCACCAAGTTCTTCCCAGTACTTACAGACAGATTTACAGGGCTAGTCCATGACTGCACTTACACACATATTTATACACAGGCATGGCACTGAAACATGTAACTTGTTTGATCAGCTTCTATACTGGGGGCTGTTTAGAGAAAGGAATAAAGAAATCAAGAACTAGAGAATAAAGATCAAGAACTAGAGTAATAAAAACCAGGCATTTAGAGAAGCTCTGGAAAAGCTTTCATGCTGTATAAGCATTCCAACAAAAACATGTTCTCTTAAAAATTAAAAAATAGATCTGGTTTAGCAATTCTATCTTGGAGACCATTTTAGAGGCCCATTTCTTCTTCCAGCGATTATCAAAACTGTAAAGATGCTTTTTTTTTTTTTACCTCAAGCTTCCCAAAATGTCTGTGGTAACAGAGTTCTCGTATAAATCCACAATCATCCCCAGAAGTATTCAAAGCTAAAATAAAGCTGCTTCTTTTATGGCTGTACGAGCTAGGAATAAGGACATTCCTCTGAAAACTGTTAAAAGCAATTGGCATAGGCACATTAAAACAACAGATTTGCAGTCAATTTCTAATGAAACAAGTGTATCACACACAGATGTCTCCAGACACCAACATCCAATTTTCTCCTGGCCAAAAATATACAGAAGATAAATATTATCCCAGCCTGCTGGAGTGCACACAAAGTTCTGTGTTCTTCGTCCTGTTTACTGAGACAATGTTTCTGAATTCACTTTCCTGGTGTAAACATTGCCCTGAGCAACTGGAAGATTATGTTTCAGGAGGAACTAAGTTTGCAATATTGTGCAAGTAGCAGATCCTACAACATTTCTATCCTGTTTCTTTCATGCAATCAATGCAAATTTTCAATACAGAACTTGCCATTCTGGTAAGATAGACATATGCAAGTCAGCCATGAGCTCAGGATAACAGGAGAACAGGAACAAGTTCAGTATAAGAGATTGAAATGGTAAATCTGGCTTTGCATCACATAATTTTAATTAAAATGCTATCAGCAGTGACACTAATTTACTTCTGGTTGTGTCATGTCACTTAGAAGTTTTCTGGACTTGAAAAGGGAAGGTCCCTCCAACTTTGCTGGGAGCAAAGAAGACAATGTGACTTGAGACATGAAATTTCTGTTTAATGTTGCCAATCCAGTTTGCAATCTCTGATGAGCCCAGCTGAACCCAGAAATAAAAATGTGTTCTAGCTCTGAATTCTGCACTCTGCAGTGAGCTCTTGTTCCAACCTGACATAAAGACACCTGCACAGGTCTGGTGTTGACTGTGGTTTAACCTTGGCCCCCTGTGAAAGGAACCCCTTGTCTTTATCTGGTCCTTCTTCTCAGGGCCAGGATTGAAAGTGTCAGAGACAGAATTCTTGTTCAGACCCTGATGTTTATTATTTCTTTTCTACTTTACAGCCTCACTGACCATGAGTGCTTCTCCCTGCTGGGTTAACAGAGCAAAAATGGAGCAGAGTTCTGTCTTTAAGGTCTTTTAAGCCTAAACTATTTCTGACTTTGAATAATAACCCTGACCAGTTACAGGGTCTGCACAGGCATCCCTTGGCTGGTCTGTCAAACAAGTGCAAACCTAGACAGCAGGGATTTTCCACTTGTGAAAGGAAATCCAAAAAAACATGTAACCAGTTTTTGTAATCACCTTCTCATCTAGAAGTCTTCCAGGCATTGACAGAATTGTTAAAATGACAAAAAAGAAAACAAAATAGCCCAAACCAAGCAGCCAGCCTGTGCTCAACAGCAGCTACTGTGGTTACTCTCAACAACCAGTGTGGAAGCACAGCTGAAGCACAAAATGCCACTTTTAAATGATGGGACATTTTACAAGACTGGAACACCACAGGGAGGCCAGAAAGGGTTGTCCTGGTCTTGTATGCAAAGAGCCATATTCGTTGGGATTTCTGCAGCTCTGACTGCTGCTTCTGAGGGTTTTCTAGAGACAGCCTGCTGTACTTACATTGTCATCTAAGAAATACTGGGGTCACCTGAATTTCTCTGATGGTTTCCTGATATTCACCAGTTCATCACCAAAAGAGCGCAGCCCAGGGCATGACACAGCAAGTGCCATCTCACAGGAACCAGGGAAGGAATGACCCTAAAAAAAACTCACTGGAATATCTTTTCCACCTGCTTTTTTAGATGCATTTTATGCCTATTTCTTAGATTTTTAATTCCCCAGGTATAATTGCCATTTAAAAATGTTATTTTTGGTCTATGCAGTAGAAGGAAAAAGAGGTTTTGAGTCTTTGGGAAGAAAATGTGGCCACTGTGCTATCTTAAAACAGAGGCTGTTTTCTCCTCTCCAACCTCTCAGTCCTAGGAGGGCTCTTTAAATCAACACTCCCAGGATTGTAACCTACTGATCTGGGAGCCATTGTGCAAAGAAGGGAAATAAGCATCAATTCTGTTTTCACCTGCCAAATAGCTGATGAGAAATTTGCAAGTCAACAAGTGTCACTATTTCTGTTCAGGTCTTGTTTAACAAGCAAGAATTCGCTATAATCCTGGTTTTTTGTTAAACAGTAGGCCAACTTTTACAACCTTTAGGCAAAAAAATAAACTTTCTCTGGCTCTGTAGGGACATAATGGGAGTTTTATCTCCATGAGGCTTGCCCAGCTGTAAGACTGTCAACCAAGAACTTAAAGAAGCTTTGTATAATCACTGTTTATGCACCTAAGTAAGCAGAGTAAATTCAGAGTAAATGAAATGCAGAACTTAGGGAGCCTGTTTCAGAAAGGGCTCATCCTTGTCCACAAGAGCTCTGGGATCAGTGTTGCCCCTTTCCAGTTTACAGGACCAGTCTTCCCAGTTCTCAGAATCCAGCAAAACTGCTGACACACAGTTGCTGACACATCTCCAAGATCAGGTGATGGAAAAAGAGGTCACAGCAGCAGCATGAAGACAAGCCAGGGAACTATTTCCATCTCTTTTATCCCTATGTCTAAACACTGTGTGCTGTTACCACTCAGGAAAGATTTTTGTTTCCTCCTGACCTCCTCTGCAGTTTGCACACTGTTCAAACAGTGATGTTGCACCATTTGCCTCGTGCCACAATGAGTAGCCCCTACAGCTTTCCAATCTTCCCTTCCTAAAGCTGTCTGGAATGGCTCTCCTAGCAGGAGGGATGTGTTCCCTCACCATGTTGGACATGTTTGCTCAGTCTGTCAAGTGTGACCCAAATCTGAGAGACTTCTTCATGTTCCAGCTCATCTGTGGGATGCCCTGGGGGCAGCTTCTTCTCACCCAGTCATGGAATCACGCACTGGTTCGGGCTGGAAGGGGTCTGAAAGATCATCTCATTCCACTCCCCTGCCATGGGCAGGGACACTTCCCACCCAACCAGCTTGCTCAGAGCCCCAGCCAGCCTGGCCTCGAACACTTCCAGGGATGGGGCAGCCACAGCTTCTCTGGGGACCCAGTGCCAGGGCCTCAGCACTCTGAGAGTAGAGGATTTCTTCCTAAAACTACTTCCTGAAACTACTGAACTTATCCTCTGCCAGTTTATAGCCACTCTCTCTTGTCCCATCACTCCATGCCCTCATAAAAAGTCCCTCTCAGCTCTCTTGGAGGCCCTTTAGCACTGGAAGGTGCTCGAAGGTCTCCCCTGAGCCTTCTTTTCCGCAGGCTGAAGAGCCCCAGCCCTCTCAGCCTGTCTCCAGAGCAGAGGTGCTCCAGCCCTCTTGAGCATGTTGGCCTCTCACCAGCAGATCTATTACATCTTTACATACATACTTCTTAGACATATCAAAAGGATGGTAATTTTGTGGGCTGGGGGACTATAAGAAGCCAGGAATTAATTTAACCAGAAAACCAGATCTATTAGTGCATTGTTTTTATAAGCACATCTTAGGCAGAACAACATTTGAATTTATTGTGTTGGTTAAAAAAGACTGCTTATTAATGCCAATTTTGCTTTAAGGCCTTGAATTAAAAACAAATCACTCATTCTTTCCTCTTTCCGATCCTTGAAGTTTCAAGATGCAAGTGGCTTGTAAGAGGTTGTTCCAAACCCAAGAACAGTTTGAGGAATAACATATAACAAACTTCCTTGCAGACAACTTTTTTTATACTACAAGCAGCTGCTGCAGAAATTAACTCTAAGTCTCACTTCCATTCAGAGCAATGCATTTGGAGCTGGAGCTGAAACTGAAAGACTTGTTCTCTGTCAGCCTTTGGGGATGGCTGCATTTTATAATAGCATGTAAAAATCAAATCTTTTTACAACAGTAAATTGAAGGCAGAAATTAAAATACCCATTTATTTTCAGTGAAGGTAACATGCTCCAAAATAACAATCACAAAGATGGGTTTAGTATCACAAACAGGTCTACACTGACCTCCACACTTATGCAACCAACACTATCCAAGGAAAAATTCAGAAAAAAATTGCAATATGTGCATTAACTTAGAGAGGAAAGTATGTGTTATATATACATTTGATATTTAATAGTAAATTACATTTTATTGTACTATGTACATTCTCTGTGGGTAGGGCAGGATCGTTCTGGCTGTGCACCATGGAAGCCAGGCTGAAAGTCCTCTCAGCTCAGTAAAATAACATTGTGTAAAGCTATCAAACAGTCAGATATTACCAAAAATTCGTACCTGAATGTTGGGATTCTGCCCGTTGATATCTGCTTTTGACAGGTCAGGGAAGTTTGGGAGGTCCAGCAGAAAGGCCCTGGGTCCATCTCTTTGCAGGGCCGTGTGCCCGTTCTCCTGCCTGAACTGCTCCTGAGGGAACGGCCGGTGGGCAGCCTGCAGATCGGGGAACTGCCGCCGCTCCTCGGGGTTCGCGGTGAGGCTGTCTTCAGGGGAGTGCTCCTCTGCACTCAGTGTGTTCTGGGGAGGGAAAGCAAGGCCCAGGAATGAGAGCTGAGAGCCTGCAGTGCTGCCAGTGCCCCCGTCCCTGCAGTGGCTGCAGCCTTACAGCACCCAGACCCACAGAAACACAGATCTGTGACCAGCTGACCCAAGAGAAAACTGAGTCAGCCTTGGGGGCTTAGTTCTTCCAGGTCTGAACCGTTCCAGCCTTGTGGTGAGCACCTACACACAGACACAAGCATCAGACTGGAAACAAACCTAGGAACATGAGGCTCTGAAGTAACCCCTGGGAAATCAAATCGTACCACATTAAACATGTCCCTAAAAACACTGAAAGGCATCCATCTTATAAACCATTTTAGTCTGCTTTGTTCCAAAGCGAAGCAAAACCACTGACTGCTAAGGCCATGTTGAAATTTATGGTATTAAAAGATCCCACCGCTGAGCTGGCAACCTCCCCTCCTCTCCCCTCAGTCTGCAACAACTTCCATCTCGTCTCTGTGTTCCTCACCCAATTTCTCTGGTCTTGAACATCTGAACCTTCCTTCCTCTGGGATCTCATTTTCATGTTTGCCTAATGGTGGGATTGAATTTCACCACGCTGTGGGTCAGCGGTTAATGCTTTTGTTATTGTTGAGCGTACTTTTGGGTTTTGTAGTATTTTACAGCAGGCTGCCTCTGAACCAGTAGCACTGCTGCCACTGCCTTTGACCCCACCAAGGAGACACATTTAGTATCAAAACACTGGCTCCCTGGGTTAGGACTTGCCTGGGGACTTGGGGAAAAAACAGCAGAGGAGTCCAATCTTCTTATGGCTAAAAAAAAAAAAGCATGGGCAGATTGAGCACAGGTTTTGGGTTTGACTCAGCTGAAAAATTTCAGCTTGAGGTCTTAGTATGACTGCCTGGGGAGTTTTTATTTTCAGTTCATAAAGAGACAGCAAGCATGGAGAGGGTAAATGTTAAAGACCTATCTTTTAAAACAAGCACAATTAAAGTGGAATGGCCACATGTGGTTCTGGCTCTACTGAAGCATATTTTTGCCAGCATTTCTGGTTAAACGCAATCTCCATCCAGCTCCCCTGGTTCAAATTAAGCCACAGCATACCTTTAGCTAAGCTCTCATAGATAACAGCTCCAATGCATTTCCTTTTATTTTGTGTTTATTTGCTTAGAAGGTTCTAAATTGACCTTTAAAGAGATACTACAATATAACCCGTGCACATTACAGAAAAATATTCAGTGAGTTAAAATAAACTAGGCTTGAAGACTTAACCTTGGACTAAGTGAAATTGTCTTGAGTGAAAATGAAGGTAGTTTTCCTCTACCCCCCCCACTGCACTCTATTTGTAAAGAGCAAAATCAATTTAGCAGAATTAATGTTGTTGTTGTTGTGTTGTTATGCCCAGAATGGTTATGCTCTGAAAGTGCCAAAAGGGTAATTTCATACATTTATCTACAGCACAGACACAAATTCTGAATTAGGGTATGTGTGCAGTGCTAGAAGTGTGTCAGTCTGCTTTGCTTGAAGGCTAAACCAGGCTCTTCTCCTTGCTGGAGACCAGGAAGGACTTTGAGATGCCTTTGGAGGCCCACCCATTATTCAATATAAAGCAGAGAGCAGATCACACAGCAGCAAGCTCGGGGAAATGAAACTGAGGGCCGCTTAGCTGACTTTAGGTTCCTTACCCATATGCTACTGCTTTAACTTAAAACTTCTCAGATAGAATTTAGCATGCTTGGTGCATGAGGATTAAATGGCTTTTCAGTTATGTCTGACTAACAACAGGGTGTAATATTGCTGTGATTAAGTCACTTCAGTTAGAATAAAATAAAAATGTGGTACTTAACGATTTTTACTGGGCTATCATGCCCATAATCTTACCTTTATTAAAAATAAAGTAAGATTTTATTAAAAACTAATAAAATTCTCACATAGAATTCCATACTTTCCCTATCAGGCTGGCCCTTCAGGAGCATCCTGATTGTCCACATGAAGATACCACGCAGCTGGAACTGGCCAAGGCCTTTGGAGACCCAGATTTCACTCTCTGACCAGACTTGGGGTGTGATCCTGACAGGTCACAGTGGGGAGAGCAGCACTTCCCTTCCTCACTGCGATGTTTGTGGGGAGCTCAGCAACTGCAATAATCAGGGCTATATAAAAAGCTTTTAATAGTGTCAAACAGATGGAATATCACATGGAGTGAGTTAGGGAATTGTCATGGTGAAGTGGTGACATCAGGCTGATCGGGCCCACTACCAAGCTGCTCGGGGCAGGGGCTGTCATTAATTACAGACAGGGCTGCTTGACACCAGGAGGGAAAAGGGAGGGAGGACAAGATAACTGCTCCATTCCAAGGGCCACGGCAGGCAAGGGAGGCTGGACCACTCTGCTTGCCCAGGGTGCCCAGGATGGACACTCTGCTTGCCCAGGGTGCTCCAGGAGGGACACTCTGCTTGCCCACAGTGCTCCAGGATGGACACTCTGCTTGCCCAGGGTGCTCCAGGAGGGACACAGCTTGCCCAGAGTGCTCCAGGATGGACACTCTGCTTGCTCAGGGTGCCCAGGATGGACACAGCTTGCCCAGAGATCCCAGGGACACATCAGGTACACAATTCTGATGGCAGCGAGCGCCAAGCCCCAGAGCAGACACTGAGTGGGACACAGAGCTCAGCTTCAAGAGCAGGGTTGGCTAATGCCTGGCAGGAGTGACCCAGGTTAAACAGAGCTCTGTGCCCTGCCTAGGTCAGAGCTGTCCCTCACAGCCCCCTCTGCACTAGGACAGCCCCAGACAGGAGTCCTCGGGCCTCTGTGTCGTGCTGCAGCACAGGCTCAGCATGTGTGATCATTCCAGTTATCTGCTCGTGGCACCACCAGTGAAAGGACATTTGTTTCCAGTTAATGAAATGAAGAGAATGTCCATTTTTTAAAGGAAGGCACTTCTTGGTGACACATCTAAGCTGAACTGCAGTATTATTAGAAATGTGCACTTCTGGTAAAAAGATTAAAGAGGCTGCCACAAATAAAAGTGGCATGTACCCTGTGCTACAGCATTAGCTCTGCAAAGGCTCTTCCAAGACCCATCTAGCAGGAAAAAGTTTGTCCTTATTGCAATGCCAGCATCCTTTCTGAAGAAAATAGGGTTTGTGTTCCAAAGCTAATAGATGAAATTTAATTATTTTTTTTAATCGAGGGGGGATATTCTTCTCTTCTTATCTTTACATTATTCCCGTGTTTATATTTCACACTATTTATTTTTAGGTGTACACAAGTTTATTGCTGATGCTTTTGGGAAAGCAGTGTTGCTTGCCCTCCTTTAAAAGCTATGTCACTTCATTCAGAACTACTGACTCAGTTTCTTTGAAGTTATGACATTTCTAATTCAGGCACGCTGGTTTCTTACTCAAATGATGCATCTGCTCTAAATATTTTAAGATAAAACACTTTTTTCCCCTTCATTTAAAAGGATTATTCACAGTGTTTAGACTTTCCATTAAGATGATTTTAAGAGGTTACTCATACTGGCTGCAAGCTGGAGTTCTGCAAGCCCCATGGGATCAGATAATTACAGAAGTTCCTAATACAAAAACAGCTCAGGATTATTGAGTGTTCCAAGTGTGGACAGTATATGAGGGCAGGAGCATATAACCCACAATGCAATGAAATAAACCCTTGAGAGAGAACCTGACACATTGTTTGCATTAGAGAATAACACACCTGGCAGCACCCCTCTCTGCAAAAGGGAGGGCAATAGGTCAGCACATAGCAATGTCTTTGTGCCCATCTGTAAACCACAAAAGAAGAGCAATTCACAGGGGATTTTGGGAGGATAATTTTCAGTGCTGGTGATCCAGGTGGGACCTGCACTATGGCAGGGTTTAAGGCCCCAGGAGACAATCCTGCAGGCAGGAAAAATGTTCTGCCTGGTACTGCAGGTTAACTCTCCAGTAATCAGATGGGTATTTCAACACCCTCCTTTGGCCTTGCCGTGAGGTTTCTCCCTCTGTCACGACAGACATCAGGGAAATGTACTGTTTCTCCTCCCCACAGAGAAGCTGAACAGAAATGGGAACTTGTAAAAATACCAAACTAGGGGAAGAGGGAATTTTCTCTGCAATTTTGGCAAGCAAGGAGTCCGTCTCTCTCCTCTCTTCCTTATTTTAATGCCATTTCCAGTTCTGGAAAAACAACCAAGACAGAGAGTAAGTGAGGAATGACTGTAGCTACAGAAAATATTCTGAAGCAGTTGCTCTTTCTCTGCCCTTCATATTTATTACTTTCTATCATTCACTCCCCACTTGCCAAAGTAAGGGCACATTTGCAAGCATGGCTAATTACAGAGTTGAGAGGATTTTGGAAAACTGATACAACTTATATTCTAATAGCTCCCAGGCAGCAAGGGAATCTATTACTAAGTCCCTGCTGCAGCTAACTTGCTTTCTTATTTCTTGTATACTCCTTTGTAATATCTTGCAAAATGATCTTGACAAGAGGTCTTGAATTGAAAACTGAGGGTCTGTCACTGCACTTTCATGATGCACCTGTACAGCATCTTCAACCACCAGCAACAAGGAACTTTCATTTATTAGGAAACTTCACAGATGCTATAAAAGATTATATTGCTATCAGAGACAAAATGAGGCCTGGGGCCTCCCCAGAAAACCATTATAGCCATTAGGACTGGTTTCATTTCCCACCTGCCCAAACAGATTGTTTTCATTTTGAAGGCTGTTGTGGGTTTTCAGGTTCGTGTTAAATGATCACTTTAAAATTAACCAGTCTTGGGAGGCCGAGTAACACACCAGGATACTGCCTGAGACTCTCACCTCCACAGATCCAAGATGTGTAAGGGACTTGGGTGATCTAACTCCTGGAGTTTATTTATGTTTTTCATCTATCATGAGTTTAAGCAGCACGGGACCTATCCAGGCGAGGTATGAGGATGGTGTTAGAGAATCAGCAGTGAGGGTAACAGCTCAGAAACATCATCAGAGATACACAGAGAAAGATTTCTTTTATGATTAATGCCACATACAGTCCAGGAAGTTAGACAGAAAGTCAGGCCAGAGGGTTGTCACATCAACCATTCTGCTACTAAGCTATTTTCATTTTTCCTTAAAATGAGCTTGCCCCTCACTCACACATAGCAGGGAAGTAAAAAACCTTACTGATCTTTAGAAAACTGCAGAAACTAATTGCTTCAGCAATAAAGAGTGAATTTTAGATAATCACTAACAAATAATTTAAAACAGATGCCATTGGCTTGTATGTACACAATTGTTTTCACTAAGCAGGTCCAAAATAGAGCATCTGCTTTAAATGTTGTGCAAATAAAAGATGAATCACTGATAACAGTTGGTAATAATGATGAAAATAATAATAATAATAATATAGTTCTGTTAATCATGGTCTGTGCTTTCATAGTTTTCTATAATGCTCCAGCAAAATCAGTAAAATTACAGTGTAGGCAGTTCTAATTTGCAGTACATCTGCCTGTGTGACTCAGTGGCCATGGACAGACCAAACCCAGTCACCCCACAGCACACTGCTCTGGGACACATGAGCTTCAGATCTTGGAGAGGTTTTGTGCTCTCTGTGGAGAGCAGGATGGAGTCACAAATACTGCTGCAAGTAAGAAGCTCCCAGCAGCCATTAATCCACAGTCACAGGAGGAGTGGGCCCTGTCCATGCTGGGTGCCAGTGGCACAGTGAGGTGCTTGGGGTGCCCCAGAACACAGCCAGCCCACCACACTGGTTGTGTGCCTGATGCTGGAGCAGCCCTCGGGAGCTGCCTGAGCAGGACCCACAGGGTCTCAAAGCATCCTTTATTGCAGAATCACAGCTTTGGAATTTTAGGGTTTCTGTGCTAAAAACCTCATGGCTGCACAGAAAACCTGGAGGGCTGAATGTGTAACCAGGACATGACTGCAGAGATCCTCAGGCTGTAGGGCTGAGGGCCCCTTCACATCTAGGGAGTCCCAGACAGCTCTTTGGAGGCACAAGGCCAACACCACACCAGGACCCTCAGCAGTGGAGGAAAAGGCTGCTGCCTCGTTGAACCTCATGAACTGATACACCCCGAGTGCCAGAGCAGCTCTAACACCATTCTTCCCCCACTGAGGCAGTTTATCCACCTGCAGTCATCAAGCTTTGGTCCATCCTTTGTTCCGATTCTGCTTGGGGGTTTTGCTCACCAAGCTTCCTGTCTCCTCCACACCACTGCAAACAGTGGGTCCACATCTGAACGGTCCTGGCAGACAATAGTTTTAACTCTGAGCTTAAGGAGAAACCCAACCATATCGAACTCAGATCTGGCAAACTGTTGCTACATGTTGTGGACACACATTTCACATCACAGCTATTTTTTATGCTCTGTTGTTTGCTTGTATTTCATGTTTTCATTCAGCTGGAAAACACAAGCAGTATGGCTCAGCTTGGAGGTGAAGAACTGCCAGTTTGTATAAACACTTTGATAATAGGAACTTGGTGGTGATTACAGCTCAATGTCTGCTGGAAAAAACCAGAGGCCCTTTAGCAAATTTTGTAACGTAGTACAACACTGGTGCCTTGTTCTTCAGCAGATATTCAGCCATCCAGGGGATGGCCAAGCACACAGAATTTAATTGTGTAGGGCTTTGACAGATGCTCAGTGCCAAGTTTTGCTTGTAGTTAACAGATATTTTCAGTTGCCCAAGCTGCTGGTAAACATTTAGTTATTCTTCATGACTCTAAAGATCTGTGCTGTAATCACTGCCTGGCTGAGCTCTCCACACAGGACATAGTGATTTAGTGGCTGAACAGGCAAAGGTACAGCTGAAGAGTAGCCCAAGCATTCTGTGCCAATAAGCTGTGGTGCCAAAATGCAAATTCTTTGAAAGTTCTAATTCTTTTTAGGCCTTATTAAAGCCTTGCATAAAATCAGTAGTAAAATAAAGCTTTAAACAGAATTTACTTATACCCTCGCTAAATTTAATTAAACTAGTTTAATCTCACCCTTCATCTGAAATCTGCATCACACATTAGGTTCCAACAGAATGGGAAAAGCTGCCTTAAGCTGCAATCAAAACTGCAAAGGAAATCCAGAATATTAATACTTTTTGTACACAACCCTTTGCTCAGCCTTTGCAGGTCAGCACACACAACGTCAGCGTAAACGAAAGAGAACAAACATATATCTTAAGTTATTTTCCTGGGTTTTAAACTACGTCCTTTTGCAAGTTTATTCCACTCAATCACTGCAGCTAGGATTTCACTAGGTGAACCAGCTTTAATAAGTGAAGTTTTCATCTCTCCCTAGCTAAAAGAGTAACCTTTCTTGAAGCCTTTTCAATTTCCAAAGTTGCCTTCAGCTGTTAGTTTCCAAGAAACAGCTATTCCCAGCCACCGTGTCTCCCTCTCATATGCCACTGAATATCCACCCTATGCTTTCAAAAGTGTCTATGACTCTGGCTGTGTTAACTGGCAGATGTTTTTAGAGACTAGAAAGTGTTTAGTCCCTGTGGACCAAAAGTTACATGATGACTTCATCACATAAGCAAAAGCTAATAACGGGAAAGCAAGAAAGCAGACAAGTGTTATATTCCAAAAACATGATGTTTCCTGTGCTTCTGGCAAAGCTACTTCTGTGCCTGAAAAAAGGCAAATCACTTGAGTCTTGGTGCTCAAAACAGACACACACACACCCTCAAATGGCTGCAAGATAATTTATGTGCCTCACTTTTAGCTGCCTTCCCCACCAATACTCACTCTCCTTTGGATGGAAGTGAGAGGTGAAGGCAGAGGAAAGGCAGTGTTTGTTTACCTCCAATATCTGTGCACCAGCTATGTGCCTCCCAACACCCTGCTGGAAGGGCTTACTACACCCAGGAGCTTGCAGCAAAACAGCAGCAACAACCAGAGCGGCTGCCTCCAGACCAGGCACCTCAGCATTCCTGCAGGGAAATGCTCTGTCAAGGGCATGGCTTCACCCTCTTGTTTAGAAAGCTTTGGGGACTGATACAGGAGCGACTGGAAGTGGTTAGCATAAATGGCATCTGCACACAGGGCAATACTTGCTGTGGTTTCCCATCAAGCAGGGGACACCGTGCCCTCTCTGCCCACCTCCCTGAGCTGCCCGAGTGGGAGACCAAGGAACCAGAGGATTCACAGGAGAAAGGCCTCCCTCCAGTGACACCACGGGGAAGAAGAGAAGGGAGTAGATAGGCAGCACACCACGGCAAGACACTTCTCTGAAGACCCTTCTCTGTCTGAGAGGGGAGAAAGAATCAGCCCTGCAGGGAAGAAGGGGCTTTTTGCATTATGAATTCTATGCATGCATATATAAATTTTCCTAGAACAGTAAGGGAGGGGGCTATTTCCTAGAGCTGATTAAAGAAGCATGACTCGATTTTCAATTTCAAACGACTCGGGGGGCATTCCAATCGACTGCAGACAGGAAATGAATACCATGCATGCACTGAACAAGGCAGATGCTTTTGAATCTGACACTTACGTGAAATGAAAATATCTTCATTTCTGTCTCCCTTCCACCCCATGATCACTAGTTAGTTCTGGGCTATTTTTAGGATAAATGGTTTTATTTTTCAAACTTGTTACAGTCTTAGCATGTGCCTGAAGCCACCCAGACGCCACTGACAATAAAGTGTATGGGAGCAGGCAAAAAGCATCTTTAGATTAGTCCCAGCAGCCCAACACAGCAGCAAGGTAAGAGAGGAAAGGGAAGCTCAGTTTTGTGTGTCCTCATCTCCTCTGGTGAGGGACAGAGATGGGACCCTCACAGATAAGCCAGATCCAGGGAGGGTGAACAGCTCCATAGCTCCATACAAAGAGAGATCCCAAAGCAGTAACAGCAGAGACGGAGGAGGCTGTGGCTCCAAACTCACTGCCAGCTACCTAACTCTGCTAAAGAGAAAAATACATCTACTTTCTCCTCATACAGCTCTCACAAGCAGACTGCAATAATTGCCATGGTAGTATTATGGGCTTTATAACCCAATATAACAATGTAATTGTGGCTCCTTTTATCAATGGCAGCAGTGTGTTTCAGGGAATTGGCATATGCAGCTCTTTCCCCCCACTCAGTCCATATGTGTGCAAACACATGATTTCAGCTGCATATTCCCCTTGTATCTCATTGTAGGAATAGGATAAAGGAAGAAAAAAAAAATCAGAGAGGTGGTATTAATCTGGCCCTTACTCTGATGTTATGCAAATAATGAGTTCATTTTACCTTGATGTTAAGACAGCCAAAGCTGTATTCCTAAGAACATGAGAAAATGATCCTCTTAGGAGACAGAAGAAGAAAGAGGGATGGGTAGGTGAGAAAGGCAGCTTTGATTTACATTATTCAAAATGCCATGAATGCCAGATCAAAGAAGAGCAGGAATCAAATTCACATCCACTGAGGGATTTCAGCAGCTTTTTCAGAGCTATTGATCTCTCAAGGGCAAACCCTTTTAAACACCCGGTGATGCTTCTAACTAGCCAGAACTCCCACCTTATCCTGGCTGAGCCTCACATGGTTTGCTTTCAGCAACTGAGGGAAGCAGAAACAGCCAAGACAATGCTGTATCTGGGTTTGATGAAGGACACACAGAGCTGAGCACAGAAATGGAAGGTGTGCATTTTCTGCACCAGTTGTTGCCTCTCTAATGGCCATCGCTGTAGATGTCAACTGAACCCCAGATTCCCCTCTGACAGGCCATGTGTTTGGTGACCATGGAGTGCTGGGTCTGAGGGCAGAGTGCTGTCCCCCTGCTGAGAGCTCTGGGCAGGGTTTGTTTGCTCAGTGCTAACAAGGTAAAGTCCCCTGGTATTTTGTGCGGGATGCAGGTGGAATAACACACCTAAGGAGCTACTGCAGCTCAGCTGGCAAGCAGCGACTTGCTCATGAGTTTGGACTCACTGGTCTAATCTGAACACCTAGAAGGCACAGCTTCCAACCCTAAATCAAGTGCTGAACTGGCAAATGCACCATGGATTGGCTGCTTCCCCCCAGCCCTTCCCTTCCTTGGCATAGGTGTCTTTGGAGTCTGGTAGACAAGCTTCTAGGTGTTTTGCCTTGTCAGTGGAGTTCAGGATCACGCCTTAAGCAAGAGCCACTGGAATTGGGTGCAGTAAAGCAATTTAACCTGATGCAGCCCCAGTTAGTTTCCTTTGGGCTGCTGGTGTGGATCCCCTTGCAGCAGGCTCCTTGCTGCTGCCACCACTGCATCCCTGGGAACACTCCCTCCATGCTGCCTTCCACATTTGATGTGTTTGGTGACCATGGAGAATTGCACATCGTGGGCTTCTATCTCTTTGTCTCTTCTATCTGTTTGTCTCTTTCCAAGCTCTGCTCACGTTTTGAAGCCCATCTTCTCCCACCAGCACTCAGCACATCTTGGTACCTCGAGCCTTTTCAGGGAATGGATGACCATTTTCCTCCTGCATGTTTGGATTAAGAGCTACTGCTGCTAGCTCTATTTCAATATTCCAGAGGACTCTTCCAGGCTAAACAGCTCATTCGAAACCTCTGGCACTATTCTTTTGATATGCCTGAAGTCACAGGCAGTGTGGCTGCCCTGGCTCCCGTCTGAGATACATATTCACAAATGTTAGACACACACACACACATATCAAGCCCCCTATTCTTTCCCAAAAAAAGCCTGGACTTTAAAGCACAAGGTGAGGAACAGATACTCTATTGGCCAGCTGCAGTGAGGCTTTCATAAATAACACGGCAATCAACCCCCCACAATGGAAAATGATACGTCAGGAGCTCTGTCCTGACAAACATCTGTTTTCCTGTTGTAGAAAGGAATAACAAGATAGGAAAAGCTAAATGCTGAATGCCCAAACAAACGGAATTAAGAAGAGATGGTAGGAGTAAAGATGGATGAATTGTAAGCCACCTGCAAATGTTCAAGTTGCCCTACTCTTCTGCAGAGTACTATACTGCAAACCTCCAATAGACAGGGACTGTGCTCTATAAAAACCATGATGAATGCAGGCTTGTTTTTATATTATGGAGGTCCTAATCCTCCTCCTCCTCCTCTGCCTTTGCTCTATTGTTACAACATCAAAGACCAACTGCTGGCCAAGATACAGTCAATATGAAAAGGGCGACCAGCAAATTTACTGCTTGACTTCATTCCCTTTAAATGGAATAGGCACCATGGCCCTTTTTCAAAGTCCAATCACAGACATATATCTTTTTTATTGGACATCATGTACAATAAAGTGAAGCTGTAACTTGGAAAAAAAATAGAACACCTTAAAAAAATCCCATGAGGTGAACATTCCTTTATAAAAATATCACTGTGGTTACATGTTTTGAAAAACTCTGGGCACTTCACAGGGCAAAAGGCATGGACTGGCCAGGTTATAGTTTAGCTAAGATGCATACCCACGCCTAATATTGAGTTGGTTTCAAAAAAATACCCCAACCAACTAATAAAAAGTGATATACTTCAGACAGAATGCCAGTGTCATTCAAATAAACTGAAATTCATGTCACGAGAATCATTAACTGCTCTGTGCAGTGAGCCTTTACAGACTTCTTCAGCCCAGAGAATCTTAAAATCAGGACCACAAAATGCCAATATACAGACTGCATCTTCAACCACTCCAGTCTGATTACTGAGGTAACTTCCAGAGGCACTTTCAGATGAGACTTGGACCAGCAGACATTAAAGACAGCAGCAGTTTTAATGCTCTCATGTTGCTAAATAGAAGATAAATCATTTCTGGCATGAAACTAAATAGTGTATAAACAATTTCTGTGATGTGGGAGGCAAGCATAGTGGGATGTTACAGAATCTATGCTATATAGACAGCTATGGTTCTCATTTTCTCTTTTAAACTATTAATCCTTTTTTAGTTTCTTTGGGTAGCTTGTGCAAACAGACATTAGTGGATATCTGGTTACTAATGATATATCGAAACCAATCCCATGCTGATTTTAAAATCCTGCACTGATTCATATGGCAGGTAAAACCAAGCAAATTTATCTTTATAAAAGTTTATACAGTTTGTTTATAGAAGTTTGTAAGTTTTATCTTTATTTACTTCTGCAGCTGCTTCCAGTGGAGTAATGCTGGTTTCTTCAGGCAAAACCTGCTGCTGCTGGCTTTCTCCTAAGGCAATAAAGACACCAAAACTGTGTAAGTAATTTTTGAAGCACCAGCTTAAAAAAATAGCTGTCTTATCACTAGGTCCTCTTCCTTGTTATTTCTGTGACAATTTCCCTGCTGTCAGTCACCTCCTCCCATCACAGCCTGCAGCACAGCGCTTCCAGGGCAAGGCCTTCACCTCCTGCTCAGCATTCCTGGGCACTCCTCTGCTAGAGCAAGTGCTTCAGCTGAGTGCCCAGCTCAATGGGAATGCACAGGCCTGAAAGGAGCATTGGGGAAGTTAAACCTGTCCCATGGATGACTTGGACCCAGCAGCTGCTCCTTAGAAGAGGAGGAATCTGCTTTTCTTAGGGTGGCCCCAGTGGCAGAGACAGACGGGGCACTGTTTGCCTTTTACAGACACTTACCCAGAACTCACTGGTTTTGTCATGAGGGCTGATCTCAACAGCCATGCTGGCAACGAGGAAATGTTCAATCTTCCCAAGGAAGCAGAACTACTGTGGAACAAACAGTCCTGGGTTTCTCAGTGCAGTGAAACATAACAGATGGAAATTAATTCATGCAACATGAAGGAAGCCACACGCCAGGGCCCAGCTCGTCTTTACGGACGCAGGTCCCGATGACATGTGCTATGTGCTTATCAGTTCTGTGGAAAAACTGAGCCGTGAAAGATTCATAAATAATTAAGAGGAGAAATATTCAAGAGGATCTTGGCTCTGCAGCTGACACAAATCATTGACTTGTCTTGCTCTGTGGAAGTCAGTGGAACGAGGTCAATCTAAACACACTGAGAGCACAGATCTAGCACAGAAGCATAAAAGCCAAGGGATGTTTGAACTCCTCCTGCCTTTCAGTGTGCACTGACTCCACCAAGAGTGTGAGAGAAAGGTTTCATCTCTGATTTTCCCCTCTCATCTGCGGGAGCACCTCCCTACATTTTAAAGGCTTGCAGATGAACAATCCCAGGCCTGCTTTCGTCCGGCTAGACTGCTAGGAGAGAGGAATAAAAAAGACATGACCCATGGCTGTGAGTTCTCCAGGCACTTGAAAAACAAGGACAAAAGGATAAAGGAACTGCTTACCAGTACCGCCCACACCAGCTCCTCCAACCAAGCATTCTGGTGCCACAGAAGTGACCACTGCGGCGAGCCACCCCTTATTACAATAATAAGTTACATTTCACTTTGTTTTCTTTCTTCTTCTGGTATGTCAAATCGAAAGTACATGGAAATACCAACACTGGAAACATTCTGCCCTTGCTGATGTACCAATGAGCTCACTACGCTGTTTCTTGGAAATGTTATTCATCCCTATGCTTTGGACCATGAATTTAGCCTGGCATTTACTGGCCTTAAAACTTGTAAAACAGGCACAATGGTCTTAAAGTGCAACAGTAACCACTGCATCACTGCGTGCTTCCTTCTGCCTTTTACTGAAGCACTTGGTATTTTTTGCTTTCAAGTTACACTTCATTATTCATTTCTGACTGCCTCCATCCAGGCTGGAGATCCAGTGCACTGCACATCGCTCCCAGGCTACACCACAACACTGGAACCTCAAACTCCATAAGCTTGGGCTGAGATTTGAAAGGTAAAATAAGGGAAAAAAATGAAACCACTTGTTGGAACCCTGGACACAGAAGATTTCAGGTTTTCTGTGCTGATAGGGACTGATCATCAGAGATACACTGAGGTCTTGGGAAAGGCTTCCAAAGCTGAGTGATAGCCCTGAGTCTGTGAGTGTGGAGTTGAACAGCAATGTGTTATCTTCTTCTTCAAGTTGGGTGATTTTGTGTGATTGGTTGAGCAAATCTGCATTGAGGAACATGGGTGATTAGCTATTGGGTTAGAANTGTGCTATATTCTTCAAGTTTGTGTGATTGGTTGAGCAAATCTGCATTGAGGAACATGGGTGATTAGTTATTGGGTTAGAAGAAAAAATAAATGAGTTGACATGTCATAATTGGGTGGTTTAGGCTTAAAAAGACCCTGAAGATATAACTCTGTGCTCCATTTTTGCTCTGGTAACTCAGCATGGAGAAGCACTCATGGTCAGTGAGGCTGTAACTTAAATAAGAAATAATGAACATCCAAGTCTGAACAAGAATTCTGTCTCTCACACTTTTAATGCTGACTCTGAGAAGAAGAACCAGAGGAAGCCAAGGGGTTTGCCTCAACCACTGAAAAATAATACTTTTAAAAAGTCATCTTTCTGATAACTGAACATTATTCAGTCAATTCAAAGGGCTTTTATGCAGCATAGTCATAAAGCAGACAGCAAGGTAAGAGATGTAACAAAAGGCCCTAAAAAGCACTAACTAACAGTGTGAAGAGAACAAATGAGGCACAACTGGGTACTACCACATCTGCTTGCAAGGAAGATTGGCAAAACACCCAGAAGAGCATAAAGCAACCAACTCTGACAGTTAAACCTGCCAAAGCTGCTGAATCAGCATTGATTCAGCACAAAGCAAACTACATTGCTCCAGTTGTTTAGGTTTTTGCTTGTGTAAGGAAACATCTCAGTTGCCTGTCGATATATTTGAAATATGAGTGTATTTCAAGATTTTAAAGTGATGCAGAAGATTGTAAGCAGAAGAGGAGTATGGCAAAATAATTTCCTAGCATTACTTGCACATTGTGCACTTAATAAAGGAAAACAAAGGAGAAATTCTTAAACAGGAATGTTCCCAAATCAGTGCATCTTAGAAAACATAAGAGATGTGCAAACTGATTTTTTCTTCCCACTGGAATACATACCAGTGCCTGGGTTTTCAGAAGTCATCATCATCATCATTATCATCAGCAGCATTATTATCATCAGCAGCATCATTATCAGTACTCGTGCCCTCTGCACTTCACTTTCTGTGAAGTTTTCAGATGCTGTGACATAACACACCTGGAGTTTCCACCTTATGGACAATTTCTTGGACGGTGTTTTCCATCATTTTAGAACAATTCAGCATTGATCACTGATACAGAGATGCTGTAGATACGAGTGGAGACAAAAGAACAATGCTGAATTCAAACCACAGTTCTCAATTTACATCCAACACAAACCTGTATTGGTTAAACAGATGTCTCCTCAGGAAAGGAATTCCAGAGCAGAGTGAGGTGTCAAACAGCTCAGGATGCTGAACCTCTGAGTACTGGGGCTTTGTTGGGTCCTGCAGGTCTTAGCAGCAATGCTGCAGACCACAGGGGAGTGCACACTGCCCAGCACCACACAGCCTGATGATGGAGAAATCCTTGAGGCCACCCTCAGCCTCAGGCCTCCTGTTTTTGTGGACAGCTGGCACTAGGAAAGGACAAAACAGGGAAACGTGGCTGAAGCTAAGGGCTGGCACCCAGAGCAGAAGTGAAGGAGAGAGTTTTGTGCCAGTCAGGTAGGAGCAAGGGGTCAGTAGCAGTGTGGTTGTCTGTCGTGACCAACTGTGTTCTTCCTGTGTAGAACAAACTTCTCTACACAATCAACAAGAGTTAAAAATAAAAGCTACTCAGAACTAATTACAGAATTAATTACAGAACTAATGCTGGCTGTCTATGTTAGATGAACCAAAGCAGAAAGGACCAATGAAATCCTCTATCCAGGATCTCTGTAGCTGTGCCTGGGCTCTCAGCTCTCACCAAGGGCAATCACTACAGCTCTAAACTGGCCCGGGAGCCAGTTTCAAATCCTTGCCTTGCCACGGGTCATCCATTCAGCCCCAGGGCTCAAGGCCCTGCTGGCAGGCTTCCCTTGAACCCCTGTGCCCTCACACACAGCCCCAGAGCACAGCTAAGGATCAACTGAGAGAGGAGAAAGGCTAAACGAGGAATGGCCCTGCACCTCTCCCCTGTGTTTGGCTCCAGGACCATGGGAATGAACATGAAGACACTGTGATGGCCTAGAATGAATTTAGAACAACACACACTCTGCTTTTTTCTTACAAATAGCCCAATACTATAAAGAGCTGGAAAACAATCCTAAATGTTGCTCAAAACGGAAATAAATAACTCAGAGACTTTTCAGTATGAAGCAAGAGGAAAAAACTGCTCTGATCTATAGTTAGAGAGACAAAATAGAGAGGCACCTTGTGATTTAATTCCAGGTATTTTTCAGTGATGATCTAAGATAAGCAGTACAGTAGCTGTTAGCTGTTGAGCTGAAGAGATGTTTAGCAAAATATGCCTCATCCCAACAGCTTGGTAAAATTTAACTCAGGAAGTTACATACATACCTGCCTAATATTGCTCCTTGCAGCCATAACTAAATAAAATATTCTTGGATAGCTGTTCTGAATTATTGAAGTAGTCTGAGATACTAAAAGTCTTGCCACATCCTACCCTGAAGGTGTAGCAGGTCTTTTCCACCAAAGATACTTTAGTTTGCTAGGAAATTAGTCCAAGTGATGGGTATGAAGAGAAGTTTAATTAATGCTTTCTGGAGATATCTGGTAGCCGGGTTTCAAAGGTGAAAGAATCTCTCCTGGGAGCAGTGGATGCCAGAAAATGGTCCCTGCTGCTCAGTGCAGCAGCCTCAGTCCTTCCCCCTTGTTTCTCATTTTCTCCTTTGCTTCCACGCACGCAGCAGCAGCACACGTAAAGCTAATCACCCTTCCTTCCCCCTGGATCCTGGAACAAGCCACAGCCCAACAGCAAAACCACTAAAGAGCACACATAATTCCCTCCCTTGGGAGAGGAGAGAATGAACTGCACATGGCCTAAGCCATTGCTAAATCTTAGTGCATAGCTGGAGGAACACATGCCAAAGGGCAAGCCTTAGTTAAGGACCTACACAGAAAAGCTGAGAACAGGCAGGTTTCACTGCCACTGCCAAAAAGCACAAACCAGCATCCCCTGCAATGAGGAACACCCCCCCAAAAAAGAGATTCTGGGCTGCACAGGATGAGCCTGCCCAGTTCCCAAGCCACCTGCTCTGAAAGCTATTCATGTGAGGTCTGAACTTCTCTCAAGGCAGAGAAGGATTTGGTGTTCATAGTAAACACACACTGTACATCCACTTGCTGGCACTCTCTACAGCTAAAGGCAGTCTGGAAAACAAGCAGGCAGAACGTGGAATCGACAGGTTTTCAAAGATGACTTAGACAATCAGATCCTGTTAGAGCAAACCAAATGTAAAGCTCCAGAGCTCAAATTAGCTTCCAAAAAACTTGAGTCTAAAACGCTCCCAAAGTAAACAGCTTGAGTCCTGCTTAACTGAGGAAGCCAGAAAGCTGAAATATGCCACTGCATCTGACTGGAGCTCATTTTGCAAATTGCCTGAATGCAGTAGAAGGGTCAGCAAGAATGCACAAGCCCCGAGAAGACTGAAATGCACCCCAGCAAAGGTAGCAGACAGCACAGCACATCTGAACTACTCATGGCATTGAGCTGGGGACCTTGGGAGAAAATTACAAGCTCAGCCCTGTAAAGTGCTCCTCACCCAGCTTGGAGAGGGACTCTTGTGCAACCATTTATAAGCAGCAGAATGTGTTTTTTTTCCTGGTAGGGCTCAGAGAGCGTTTCTGACACGCTGTAATTGCTTGCACGCTTATTGAAGAGGGGGGCAAGGGCAGGAGCAGGGCGATTAAAAGGAAAAAAAAAAATTAAAAATCTGTTTACAGCATCGTGCTGCTTTTCAGATCATGCCTTCTTACACTGCTCCAGTTTAAGCACAACTAGCGAGTCTCAGACTGCTGCAAGTATGGCAGTGGAGAATCTGACTTCATGTGCTATGGCATATATTGTTGGTGGCTCTGTTACTGCATTTCACAAGGTCATTTTTCTTGGTGTGGGAACACTGTTTTTCTTGGTGTGCAAGGCCTGCTATGGAAAAATTAGAAGTGATGGGGATAAACTTCACGATGAAATATTTTCTCTCAGAATGAAAGCACAGATTTTAGAGCATCGTAAAGTATTAAAAATGTCTTCCAAAATTTATGTTCAAGCCTTCCCTTGGTTTTAGAACTATGTAAAAAGATAAAAACATACCCAAGCTGCTCTTTTTCCATCTCTTAATATAGCTTCATATGCTCTTCTTCAGAAGACAAATTTTGTATTACTTTATTTCAAAAATATGCTCTAGAACAGCTTCTGGATGATAATTCGATTAGACCTAGTAGAATTCTCAGCAGAAAAAGATTTCCCCCCTCTCCCTTTTTGTGTTTCCCCTGTTGGAAGAGATGGAAGGAGGGGAATAAAATCTGATTGGGAAACACACAAGGCTGATTCCCTCTCATAACTCAAGACTGTGCACTGTTTTACAGCTCCAGGGTGGATTTCCCATTTTGTGCTCAAGTGTGCCCGGCCACAACCCAGCTCTAACAGCAGCACGAACCCGCGGCCCCGCGGAGCTCCAGCAAGCATCGCTGCAGCAGGGAACCGAGGGAGCCTGAGCTCGGACCTCACCCAGCCCAGAGAGGACCACAGCAGCACAGCAGGGTTTTCTCCTCACTGCTGCTCCTTCTCAGCCACTCACAGAGGCACAAGACAACCCCAGACACCTGGAATCTCTGCAGGTACCCACAGCGTGGGGAAGGGCACCAAAGGGAAAAAACAAGAGGGAGGAAAAAATAACTTGTTTAATTTTAGGATGGAAGGGGGGGGGTTCTGTATTTCTTTCATCCCTCAGTCTAATTAATTGCAGGGGTTAAACCAACTGAAAGACCAAAAGAAATCCAAACCTATCCTAGAAAATTCTTCCTCCAGTTGAAGGACCAAAGGATGGGAGAAAGAGAAGCTCTTCCTCCCTTAATGAATCACACTTTAAAATGCTTTCAAGTGTTTTAGACTACTGAAATCTCCAACAATATTTTAAGACTACTAAGGATTCCTCCTGAATCCATTTTATGTAAAAAGGACCCAATTCTGACCATCCCATTTGTGCAAACAGACTGCCTAACATACCATATCCTCAGTTTGGTAATTGCCAGGGACTTTTGATACCAATTTGCCATGTCAAAAGACATCTATAAACAGTCGTTGCAAAGATTACTTTCCTGGATTTACCCCACTTCTCCAAGTGAAATTTCATCAAATGCAGCACTGATCTACTCACTTCTCACAACCACTCCTCTCCACAGAAGTACCAAGACACAAAAACCCTGAGATTTGTCCAAGTGCTTATATCAACAAGCCTGAGTTTGTGCAGTGTTGTTTCCCACACTGATCCTCTCTCTGTGAGGGCAGTGCACTGGGATTTTGCATTTCACTTCAGCACGTGCCATGACACAGCCCAAAACCTGCCAAAATCAGAAGAGCCAAGTGCAAACTTCCCATTTAGATCTACATTGTGATGCCCTGAATGGAAGCATCTGCCTGCTTAAGTGCAACTTTCTAAAGCAATAGGATCCAGCTAGCAATAGAATCCCTGGGAGTTATAAAACCAGAAAATTGATAGACTTCCATCTGTTTAACCAATTGCTCTAATCAATATCCTTTCCCCCCATAATGTTTTGTACAGACACGGTCTCTCAAATACGTAACTGCAGAATCAATTGAGTTGGGAAGTATATAAAAATTTCAATTCTACAAATGGCAAAACATTATGGAAATATGAACTGCTAAAGCTATCACGGTGCTTAAAGGCACAGAGTTTATTAAGGTAATCTGTAAAACACCACCAGACAGAAAAAGATCCTGAAGTCAACAATCTACAGGTTTTCATGAGACAGCCAACTACAATGATAATAATGCAGGATAATTGTCTGAAGATGATTTTCCTCTTGTTTCACCCTAACCTTACAACAGTGCTCTAAAAGGAGCTCCTCAGGGAAATGGCATCACCCAGAGTTCCCACTTGCCCAGATGTTTCTCTCATTATGTTACAAGCCTGTCAAGAAAAGGCAAATTCAGGGTTATTCTAATGATAGCAAACACCTCATAAAAAACCTCTCCAAATTTACTTTTCCAAGGAACATCATTTTAAAAGGCATTCCCAGTGCCCATGAGGAAAGAAAGCATCATTTATAAAACATTATTACCAGAAATCTTGCAGATATTAAAAACAAACATCCTGGAATGTCAAGCCGGTGATAAAACTGCGGAGACAGCATGGTGGGGCCTTACATGGCTCAGCACTCCCAAGCAGGACTCCCACCAGGTTCAGCAGGAGATTTCCTCTGAGTTAGGGGGACCTGACTCCAGGCAGGCTGGGACTGGGATGTTGAGCCTGCAGCTCTGGGTTCCCTCCCTGTGTCTAGTGGGTTCATTTTGTGGCCGGGGATCCTGTGCACACAAGTGACCAGCACAGCCTGCACTCTCCTTACTTGTCTTAAAAGGAAGTACTCTGCTGGTGCTATGATTCTTACCCAGATGATGGACGGCTTACATACATTTATGGTGGTAAAAATTAGTCATTTTTCTGTCAGTTCATCGCATGATTTGACAGTTGGTTTTATTTTACCACTTGGATACCGGGGAAGAGAGTTGGCCAGGGCACATGCGACTGACCAGAGATTCACAAGCTTTGTCTGGGGATGTTGGTGATCCTGCAACTTTGATCACTGTCTCCAACCATTAGAAATGAATGGCAACACTAAAAACAACAACCTGCAAGAACACTGAAACAGAACAAAAAAAAGTTCTTTGTTGGACATAATGCATGGTTTAGTTTCATGGGAGAAGTCTTTCAAAAGGCTGGAATGGGCTAGCTGGGACACAAGCGCTGTCCTTCACATCACAAGCCCTTATCACCCTAAGTGTCTTGCCTGTTTCAGGACTGAATGTCAGCCTGCCTCTTGACGCTTTCCAAGGAAAGCCACACACTCAGTTCCAGTACTTCCCGAGACCACACTCCTATCTGTTCCACTCACTCTCTAGGGAACGCTGTGCCCCCACGAAGGGATGCCCTGGCGGGGACATTCCGTGCCCGACAGAGCCGCTTCCATCCCTTGCCTGCCCCACAGACCCCCAGGTGCAACCGTGGGAATCGCCGCGACGCCTCCCACCCGGCATCGAACCGCGGCGCCGGAGCCGCTCCGCCTTGGCCCCGACAGTAAAGCCAGGAGGGGCGGGGGAGGCCCCGCAAGCGCCCGGGGAAAGCCCTCGGGCCGGGGAAGCCCTCGGGGTCGGCACAGGCGTGAGGAGGAGGAGGGGGAGGCGGTCGGGGCAGGTGCACGGCTGCCGTCAGCGCGGCCGGCCCCGACGGCCCCGGGGGATGCGGGAGGGTGCTGGGGGAGGCGGG
>VYXF01002456.1:21858-101416 GCA_013397295.1 Polioptila caerulea | reverse complement strand
GAAAAAAAAAAAAAAAAAAAAAAAGAAATCCCTGGCACAAACATTTTGGCAGCTCTTTGTTTCAAAGAGAACAGAACTTCGTCTCCTGCTTGCTGTCCTTTGATTTTCAGGGATGTGGCAGTGGCCTGGGTTTCCAAATCCCTGTCCCAGCCACAGTGTGCCCTCACATTCCTACCTGCCTCTAATCCCCTGGAGCTGGACTTTGGGCCTCACTTAAGCTTTTGGCTGTGTTTTAATGGCTGGGGGGCTGTGGGAGTTAGAGCCTGGGCTGTTACCTGCTGGTCTGCTCTCACCATCAATCTCACAGTCACTTGATTTTCCCCTTAAAGCCTCCAAACTTCGAGCTACTTAAGTGTGCTGAGTTAGTGGGGCATTTTTAAAAACTGGCACTGCTAATGATGACATATCTAGAGGAGTTAATAAAGTCAAAGAGGCTCCAAAGCAGAAGGCAAACACTGGCTGCTGCAGATTTTACCTCCTCAGCTCTGAGCACTCTGGCTCCAACAAAGAGGCCTGAAAGCTGAAATTTGGGAGTGTCAGCCCTGGTGGCATTTGCTGCTGCAGAGCACCCAGGGTCTGGAGGCCCCCCCTGCCAGAGGAGGCTGCAGAAACTGGGCTGTGGACAAGAGAAGCAGCCAAATTGTCACAGAGCAGCAGTCGCAGCACACAGAAGGTGATGGTGCACAGGTGCTAACACTGAATTTCCTGCCTTTTGTACTGTGCCCTCCCAACCACATTAAAGTGCCATTAAGAAATAATTCCATGTTAAATGCTGGGTTTTAGCATGCATTTACTCACATGCTTGAAATCTGATTTCTGCCTTTTTAACTCCCAACTGCTCCTGGAGGCTAAAGGACATGGATTTTACATCCATTTCAAACTCTTCTAGTTTGAAACTGGTATGACTGGGGTGTAGCTGCCCCCTCCCTGCAGGTGGGGATGATGGGAACCAAGTGTTTCCAATCTGCAGGAGTAATCAATAACAGTATAGAGCACCTTTTGCTGGTAACCTCACTTTCCTTAGGGTTTTCACTAATGTACCAGTTTCTACTAAAAATCCCATACCCCCTGACTGAAAGAGAGAATGTAGGTGTAAACCAGATACAGGATTTTGGTCTGGAAGGCATGGTCATTCCTGCTTAATAATGCACTTAGAGACATCAGGTGTGAAGAGATCAATTGGATGTGTGTGTGAAGTTCAAGCTGCTGATTGCAGAGTCATAAACAAAAATAGCAATGGTTAAAGGTGCTGAGCCTGCAATCTGCCCCAGGAATCCCAAACTCACCTATGCTATGACTGCCTGAAAAACTGGGTATAACTGGACACCATCTTGGGGGGAAAATGAATCTGTAAATGTTGCAATTGTTTGTCTCCTTCTTGTGGTAATCAAACCTACAGTATGTTTACAAGTGATTTAAGTATTGAAAAGGCATCTACTTATGGTAGAAACCAGCCAAATAGTTCATACAATCCTTCAGGAAACAGAGGACTTGCAAGAAGAACATTAAAAGAGATTTGATAGCTCTGGCATTCTTTGATTGCTTCAGCTAAATACCAGGCAACACTTACCTGGCCTTGCAGAGAGACTCCTGCTGATGACATGAACTCAACAATCAGGGCTGAAAGGGCAAAATTCTGCCACTGACTGAAAATTATTTAATCAGGACATTAAAAAAAAAAGTAGACTATTTAGAAAAATTCACACACACACATTTTTATGTATATATGAACCAAAGAAGTGATTGCTAAATTTAGCAGGTAGCCCAAAGGTGAAAAAGCTAAACAAGGCTGAAGGAAAGTAGGAACTTTCCCATGTGAGGAGGGACCCAGACCAAAAGGAAGGAAGGGAGCAGACATACAAGTGGATTGAAAAAGGTCCAGTAAAACAGCAACTGGTTTGCACAAAGGGAAATGACCTCTTCCATCCTGTTGGACAGAGAGAATGCAGCATCATTAATTGGCATGAATTCTGGAAGCAAAAATGACCATGCTTTTAAATAAATCATGCCTAACACTGTAGAAATGAGTAGTGGGACTCAGATAGCAAAGTTTTGAAGCCAGAAGAATATAGAATTTCTCTACAAATCTAAGCATTCTTATGTGACCAAAATCTCTCCCCTGTATAGCATAATATTAGCAAAATCAGTGGCATTTCACCTAGTTTTTAACGTGGAATGCTGCATTTGTTTCACATGGATCCCTGTGCAGTTCCTGAGCCTACTGACATTACTTTTGCTTTCTTCAGCTGCCTGTTGCTGCCCCACAGATTTGCAAACTGCAGGCTGAAAATCTCCTTTCTAAAGGATTTCAACCCTTGGAGCTCGGGACACGGTCACCTCAAGACCAATTAAAAAAAACAACTAGTGATGGGAATGGAAAGATTCTGCATTGGACTTAATTATCTAGGGCAAGGAGAAAACATCCCTTTCATCCAGGAATTGCATAATTGTCTATTATGGGCTACAGTCTCTGCTTTAAAATGAGTGACAAAACTCATACTTGAAATAAACAGAAGAAGGATTTGACCCATGAGGGTTCAGACATTTTGAAGCAACTGATTTGCTGATCACTGACAAAAAAAAGAAGATGGGAAAAAACGATTCAGTACTTGGACAATATACTTGTAATGATTGATAAGCCTCTCTCCCCCCAAAAAACCCCAAACCAAGCAAGAAACCTGGACTGATGCTGCCTGTCTCCACAGGCAGTGACAATTAATTTCTAATTCATTGTGTATTTATGAGAGCAAGTTTGCTTGTTGCCCAAGTGGAAGTTCAGGCCATACAGAGAAAATAACTTTTGTATGTAGTCTGGGGGGTTTCCTCAAGCACAGGAATGTGTTTATTTATATATTATTAAATAGAGGAACAGTATAGGAAATGCAGAAAGAATCAGCACTCGAAAGACTGGTCAAGACTGTGGTTACAAGTAAAGAAACCAGGCTAAAAGACCAACTTGTTAGGCTGACAAACTGGATTTTAAATTAAGTTTTAGCTGGAATGAGTTTCTAAAGCTATTTTTAGCCTCAACCATGTGAGAAGCACATGGCTCCATAAATATATCCCCCTCAAGAATAAGTTAATGGGGGTGGGGTGTGTGGAAGGAAACAACCTAAACAATTCATTTAAAGTTAATAAGCGAGTCAAGAGTTTTATAGCTTTGTTCTTGAAGCATTTGTCATTAAAGTGTGATTCACTTTTGCAATTACATCCATTCACAGACCAACAGTGCATGGGACAGTGGCCCGTGGGAGGGGTCTCAGCCTCCCTGGGTGCCCCTGGAGCTCGGCAAGAGGGGAATTGCTCAGCACCTTCCGAGCCAGGCTCTGGCTCTGAAACCCCTCAGAGGAACCTGCCTCTTCCTCTGCTCTCACACAGAGGCCTTTGGGAGAACCAGTCTGCAGGAAACCCTCCAGGCATTGTCTGGGGACACTGCACACCAGCAGGGCAGTGAAGAAAAGAAGAGGCGCGAAGGAACGCCCAGATATTTCCACCAAATATACAGGGGGGGCCCACTGAGTGTGCCCTAAACACAGTGGGTCTGCCAGCAGAAGAGAGCACTTCCAAGAGAAAGGATTTGTGCAAGCTTGTTTTCCCAGCTACATCAGCAGACCTGACATAAAGGCCATAGATCTTTGTCCTCGTTTAGGGCAAATTTTGGAAGAAACTTCTGGATGGATTCCCTGTAGAAAGTAAATTTGAACCGGCCTTCCCCCCCAACTGGGTCGGGACAGAAAAAAAAAAAAAAAATCCTTGGAGGAAAGTGGAAAAAATTTGTTTATTTAAGAGGCAAAGCAGTCCTCAGCACAACAAATGAACAACAGTGAACAACAAAACCTCTCGCTGCTCCTCAGAGATGACAAATTCAGAACTTCTCTCCTGAGGGCTTTGTTGTCAGGCCCTGTGGGGCTGGGAAAGGCCGGGCCCAGGCCAGGCCCGGGGGGCCACAGGTGAGAGCTCCTGGTGCCCTTGTGGGTTTTGAGTCCAGAGCAGGTTAAACAGTTCCAAGAAAAAGGAAAAAACACCTACAGTCTGGAGAACTTGTCTGCCTCAGCTGGCCAAAAACTGACAAAAAGCAAAGGAGAGCTCTGTCCCCCCGTCCGCACTGCAGCCAGCACAGGCCGTAAGTAGCNCCCGGGCCAGGCCCGGTGGGCCACAGGTGGGAGCTCCTGGTGCCCTTGTGGGTTTTTAGTCCAGAACAGGTTAAACAGTGCCAAGAAAAAGGAAAAAACCCCACAGTCCGGAGAACTTGTCTGCCTCAGCTGGCCAAAAACTGACAAAAAGCAAAGGAGAGCTCTGTCCCACCGTCCGCACTGCAGCCAGCACAGGCCGTAAGTAGCAAAGCTGAAATCTCTTATCTTTATATTTTGAAAACAATTGCCTCAGACATTCCACTGCTTCTCTTTCACTCTCAGATTCAGTTTTAAAGTTACAAAACTTATTTCTAAGCTAAACAGATGAATGGGGATGCAATTCAGCATCAACCCAGGACAATCCTCTACAAACCCCCTCTCCCCTGGGCAGAGATAAAGATGACAAAGGACTTGTGCAATTAAAGAGTATCATTCCATCCTCAGTCCTTCAAGCATTTCAGTCAGGGGATGCTCCTTAGCTTTAGAAAGCAAAATAGAGAGGCAAAAGGTAGAGAGAGAGATAAATGGGGCTATGGGGCTTATTTATTCTGGTTCATCCCCTGACCCAAGAGGTCACAGGCCAGTTGCTTTGGTGCTGCAGCTCCCTGGGTCTGAGGGCTGATGAGCAAATCCAGTCCTGGTCTGAGAGCAGACACGGAGGACTTGGCTGCTTCTTCAAGAAAGAGGCTTGGTTGCTTTGTTAAGTCACTACAGACACCAAATTGCTGTTGTCATGGTGAATTTGGCTCCTAGTCTGGAGGTGACCCTCTGAGGGGTGTCCAGGACCGCCTGTGGCCAGCAGGGTGGTGGAGCAAGGGCAGCTGGACCTCTGTGCTGGTGAAGGTCCAGAGGAGTAAGCTGTCTGTTCCAATTTTGCAGATTTATGATTTATTTTTGTCATGTTGGATGGGATATGTAAAGGTTTCTCCCTCAATTTTCATAACTGCTTTGTTTGTTATGTTGGATTTTCTCTGGTACATGATCCACATAAAGGTTAAAGGAAATGCAGAAATCCACAAAAGACACTCCATTAGCTGAAATGGCAGTGAATTGTAGTTTCTGGCATGCTGAAGCCTGGGTTTCACCCCTCTGCTCTATGTGTTCATGTGTCTCTGACTATGGACTTCATTCTCTTAAACTGCACAGAGAAGTTTATCTTTACTTCTACTGTGGACTACTGGCTTTGGCTCTTTTCAACCTACAGATCAAAGCCATTATGTAAAAACAGTGCAATTATGGCTAAAATAAACACTTGAAACTCTGTTACTGTGATTTCATCCAGATTTTTTTCCCCCTAGGTTTGTATTAACACTCATGTGACTCAATCAGCATTGGTAGCAATAAAATACACGATAATCCCCTGCTGATCCATCACTTGTACCCAGAAGACTTAACTGGTGCAACTTGTATTTTATTTCCTTTTTCCAGCCTCTGTCAAAAGTACATGCCCTTATGAAATGTACATGTGATACTTAGAAATCAAAAGAACAGCTAATTAATTACATCCCACCTCCTCATATGGAAAATGGATCTAAACTAGCATCTCAAACACAATGTGTTTGCTTTAAATAGCCAAATGCTGAGGGACCAGAGAGATCTGTGGGGAATTTTTGGCACCATATGAAGATTCTTTCAGCCCTCGAATCCCCCACCCTTGAATTCTGTGGTGGGTTAGTAGGGAAAGGATATAAAAATGTGGAATTTTTTTTTAAGGGCTTTTCTCTTTGTTTTCTATTCTCCTTGGCTGCGCTCTTATATTTTAATACCGTATAATAGTAAGGAACAAGGAGGGTCATTCAAAAATATTTTTTAATCTTTATTAGAAACAGAGCTGCCTTTTGATGCTGCTGGACCACATTTACCTACAAAGCCCTAAAATGGCTGAAAGAACTGCAACCATAGCTGCTACTTTGGGGTTTTGAGGGGCGCCCACACAAGTCTGAATGGCTGCTGGCAGTGGGGAATACCAGGCTCTCCTCTCACTCGCTTTGTACGTGGTGCTGACCACTTCAGTTTCGAGGCATTTCCCTGGGGTCCAAAATTAGATGCCAGCGCTGCTCTTTTGCTGCAGAAACAAAAAAGATGCTTTGCTTAGGCCTGACTTTTTCCACTTAACCCCTCCCCTGTCATTAAGGCATATTTGACTTTCATTTACCATGATGGGCAGTGTGATGAATTTAAGGGTTTTGGTGGGTGAGGAGGGGATTGCTTGTGTATTAATAGCTATGAAGTGGAGCATCAGCAAGAAATGGAGTGAACTTTGGTCTCTGCTGTGATGGGAGCTAGTTCTCTCCCTTCCAAGAGCACATGTACATTTGGGCTCCTTTATGGCTCTATACCTTGCCCTTTCAGACTCCATCCTACTGCCTGCACCAGAAGAGGAAATCTCAGAGTCAGAAAAAAAGCTTCTGGAAGGAATAAGACAGGTACAGGGAATATGAGGGTTTAGAATAGAAGGTTTCATAACTCAAAAGTATGAAGGCTTCCCCATCCTATTCCAGTAGTGGGGATGGGTGCCTGTTTGCTTTTCCCTTCTCCCACATGCTGTACAATTCCAGTACAATTGCCACTTGCACAAATGAACAACAGAGCCTCCTGTCACTGGAATTCCGAGATTTCTTCCACCTGCAGTCATTTCTATTTCTTGCCAATGCCCCAGTTTCCATGCCATGGACAAGATGTCACATTTCCATAAAAAAGAGGTGAAACTTGCTGCTTATACTTATCCAGACTGATCAGATGATCCCAGTGCCTCACTTAGGCACACAGGCACAGCTCCTGGGAATTGAACTGCACTGAGCTGAAGTCATATCCCATATGGAATGTATCCTAATCAGACTATGAGGAACATTAATATAAACTAGCAGTCATATTTAAAAATGAGTAAACAAGAATTTAAGGAAACCATAAAAATTAGAAATGTGCAATTTTAAAAAGAGGAGAACGTGAATGTTGACATACCAGGGAAAAAAAAAAAAGCAGTATGAAAATGTCTGGAGTTCTCTGTTCTTATTTTTAATCTTGAAAAAACCATTCTCAGATGATGATTAAAGAAAAAAAAATCACTAATATAGAGTAAAAATGCCCTTTTAAAATCCCATGAAACATTCTCATTAGACCATATGCATGCTACCTCATGCTCTTTGAAGTAGTCACAATAGAATTTTTTTCCTCCTTAAGAATGGGGAAAATGCAACTCCAGTAAATACTGTGTTCCTACCAAAATAAATGGATCAACAGCATGTCACCCTGAATTATCTTGAGAAAAATATCCGGCAGAAGTTACAGCAACATCACAGATAGGCAGACCAAGCATCTTAAACCAGTCAAAGTATCTATTATTGCTTGTTTTTATCTTTCTCTAAAGGGAAGCTATGTTTGACCTCTAAGGAAGGTCAACAACTTAATTATTGTACTCGAGACAAAGCTACTCTGTGCACAGGAAATGAAAGCTAAAGAGAAGCACTTTGAGAAGAAAGACGTTTTACTCTCTTAAATAAATGAGACCTGAAAAATTCAATATTGTTTTCATCCTGACCAAGCCTTCTGGCTGGATGCTAAGTGATGTTCATTGGGTAAAGACAGGAAATCCAGGAGCCTTCCTGACTTTGCAAGACAAGAGTCGTAGCAGGGCAAATCTGCTTGGAAGATGGTAAAAGAAAAAAAGTCCATGCAGGGAGGGCTCCCACAATCTGAGTATTTCCTTAGAAAGCCAAATCCTGTTGCTTGTGAAACGAACCCATCGAGGCCTTTTGATTAAAATAACCCATTCTACTTCCAGTTCCTGGACACTGCTTAGAAGAGGACAGCTTGGCTCTCCCAGAAGGTTGCAAGAGGAAGAACAAGGAACAGGAGGGGAGCAGTCAGGCTCTGTGACATGTCCCCTTCTGACAGAGCCCCTGACATCAATCCAAACACAGCAAAACAGCAAGAAAAACAAAAACCAGGTAAAAGGGATGTGTCACCATCACACACACAAGCAGCACTGTGCTCTGGTGCCGAGGTGTCCACCCTGTCCTGCTCTGCCAGCTCGTGCCTCTGTCCTTTTGCTGCCACACACAGGAGCTTGGAGAGGTTTGGTGTTGCACTTTTCCTGTGGTCAATGTGCTTCTGGGGAAGTCCCTGAGGGTAAGGAAACCCCTCTGACTCCCTGCCTGTCCCACATCCTCGCCTGTGGGGCTGGCTGATGTTCATTTCTGGCAGTTTTCCTGCTCAGTGACACTCGTGGGACGTTTTCCAAGATCACCCCAGTGACTTGGAGATTGTGTTGTATTTTCAGACATCACATACAACTTGGGAGCCTGTGTTAATTAGTCATGCAAATGGCAAATCATTAAGGTAGGGGACCTGTGGAAAAATCAAGAGCTGTCATGTGATGAGAAGCTATCTTAATCCTCATTGACAAGGAAAATTACTTTAGTTTGCACACATAACTTAACCCTGGCATTTGTTGCCATTTGAATACCTGAGAAATACTTTCTTACCTAAAAAAAAAGAAAAATATGAACTGATCAGTCTTGAAGGGTTTATGAGCTTAAAGAATGCAAGAGTGACCCTTTCCAATCAAACATCACCATTTATCCATCAGATCTTTAGTGATGTTTTGACTCTTATTTCCACAGGGCCTTGTTTCTTCTCTTAAAATTGGCAAAGCTGCCCTAAAACTTGGCCTCTTGTCAGGTAATTGGTGGGATAGCTGGCAACCTTCAGGGTGTTCACTACAGATGAGAAGGCATTTCAGAGGGAGAAGAAACAACTAAGTTTCAAGTTCAAAATCAGATAGTTCTGCCTTTTTCCAGCTTGTGGGAAAATGGGGAAAAATTGTCCTAAGTAGGCAAATTTTCACTGAAGTCTACACAGTGGCTGAGAACAGAGTGGTCTGGCTAAGGAGAACAAAAGATTAGAGAGATTTAACCCAAACTGATTTTTAGGAGGTCTGAGATGGGATTTAATCTGTTCTTGTGCATGCACTGACAAAGCCCACGGCCTGTATCAGGGCCAGGGCTGTCACAGTCACTGCTTCCAGGATGTAAACTGTCAGCTGCACTCTTTGTTCTCAGAGGCATGACCTCGCATTTTGCTGCTTTCAAACACATGTTCAGAGGAGTCCACTTTGCCAAGTGTTGCAGTTCACCTCTCAGACTTGACCCGCCTTCTTTATTTACCACTGTGGCACATCTGCAACTTTTCCAACAGCTGATTTATTTTTTTTTTTCTTCCAAATCCTTGATAACAATAATGAATAGCCTGAGGGCAAGAACAAACCATTGCAGGACCTTGATAAAAACACCCTCCTGATACCTGTCTGATACAATTTACTCACTTGGTATGTGTTGCATCTTGGGTAGTGACATGTACAACATTATTTTGAGCCCTCATTTCTATGATCAAAACCTACTGACTGGTGTCTTTTATGTCACCATCTCTTGAACTTGATGTTAGCTCCTTCATGCACATGATTTTTTTGCAGTTGTCAGAACTGACATCAGGTTTACAGGCCTGTGTTTCCTTGGGGAGCCTGGGAGAAAGGGGTCACCTCCTCCATCCTTCCAAAATAGTGAAGCATTTGCTCAGTTCTAGTTCGCTGAAATTTCCCTAGTACCTTACAAGGTAAGAGGGTCCCCAAGGGATGTTGATATAAAGTAGAGATAAACAACAACTCTTGTTGATATAAACAAGAGACAAAAATCTCATCCTTGAGGCTTGGATACAATGTTGTAACACTTGGCTTCAGCCACATCAGGATGGAAAAGGATAATATTTGTTTCTGTGGATTAGTAATCTATCCTGGTTTTGAATCTGATGTACTCAGCTCCCTTAAAGGTACACTCCATTTCTGCAGCACAAGTCCATCTAAAATCTCCAGTGGCAAATTGCTGAGTGGTGCTGACCTCAGCAGCAGCACAACATGGCTGGATCTCCTGGTTCCCACCTGGTGCTGTAAGTCCCCTGCACTTCCACTCAACTGTGCCCCAGCTTGCAAACAGCAGCACAACCCACCTGGATTGCCAGATTTTATGAGACCTCCTAAAGCAGGCAGTTTCACCTGGTTTTGAGTTGCATTAAGCAAGCTTTGCTCCAGCTTCAACCATTTTTAAGGATGCCAGGGCACTGCCTGCTAAAACTGGAGACAATGATCCATCCTTCAGGAGAACACCACTGCGTGGAGACACCACCAGGAGAAAGGCTTTGACTTTGTTTTTCTGACTTTGTGCCTGCCTGATTTTAAAGGCTAGCCTTAAAAATGATTTCCCCACAGAAAAGGAATTGTCTCCTGTTTGGCACTTGTGTGTTTTAAGGCTGTGCATATGTGGAACCATTTGAATGGGACAGTAAAGTGGCACTGAAGGCACAGAGTGCCTCTGAAGGCCTGACAGAGGAACAGACAGCCAAAAAGGGGGCTCCTAGGCAGTGAGGAGCAGCAGCCAGTAGACAGAGCTCTGAAGAACAGCATGAAACATGCCCTGCAGTACATGCAGCTATGTCCAGTTGACATTTCTCCCATAAACACCAGAGAGAAATTTATGTTACTGAAAATTGAGCCTGTCTTTGACATTAAAATCACCTGAAATAAAATCCTAAACTCTGAAGGAAAAAGGGCACTTAAACATTTATATCAAATTAGGACAAATCCAGCAAGAGAAAGATTTTTGGCTAATGATCCATCTTTAAGAGACTCCCCATGGACTTTCAGAAAACATATAGATTCAGCTGCTTTAGCTCATTCTTGTAGTGAGGGGGAAGTAAAGAAAAAAAAATACTTCACTAGGAGTTAGAGATCCCTCTTGTGTTTTTTTGTTTCCTTTTTGTTAGGGTACCTCCCATCTGTTTGCTCAGGATATTATTTTCCTTTCATCAAGAAGTATGCTTTTCACAGATACACTGTTTACATGGGCACAGGGTCAATCTCTGGGCATTTTCTTCCCCCACTACTCACAACAGAAAGAAAAGAAAATTGCATAATCACACAAGAGCTTTCACCACTACTTTTAGGGCTGATCCAATATCAGCAATCCTCTTTCAAGAATAACTCCCACTCTCAACACCACTGATGTAGAACCGGTCTTGATTCTTCATTAAACATCCAGAGGGCCAGATACCCTGCAGGAGTGTGTTAGGGTAGAGGAAGCTGAGCTCAGAGAGAAAGAACTCCTTTGGATCCATAGTTCCTTGCAGTTCTTGTGGACTCTAAAAGGCTGGCTGCCCCAGATGAAGCCTCAAATGCAACCTCCAGAGACAGATTGCTAAACTGGAGAGGCAGTACCAGCTCCATGAGCTTCATTTCCACACCTATTTCTTTAAAGGTTTATGCAGGAGGGCAAGGTCTGATGCCTTTGTGTAAATCAGGGGCACTCCTGGTTACTGATTATCCATTGCCATGTCAAATTGACCAGAAGGTTTGGTGAACAAGAGTTTGTGAGGCATCCCAGGGGTTTAGAGAGGGATGGAGGGCTCCAGCTGTTAAGGTTTGCTATAAACAAATGGATGCTTTAAAAAGTTCCTTCAGATCCTTTTATGGCATTTCAGGACATACCCTATATCCACTTAAACATTTTCATTGATGTTCTTCAGAACTGGACTGAACAGTGAGGCAGTAATTCAACCAGACCACTCAGATTGTTGGCATTTCACACAAGGCAAATTTGGGAGCACCAGGCAGGACACACAGCAAGTGCAGTCCAGCAGTGGCCAGGCAGGGAAAGCCAGCCTCCCTCTCCAAAATGATAGCAGTGGTGTCCCAACTGCACCTTCCCTCAGGTGTGTAATTAGATCAGGAGTAGGAACCACCTGTAACAACTGCCTGGTTCAGCTGATTTTACTGTAATTTATGCCTTGGGTTTTAGCTTTCATATTTTTTAGATCCTGTGCTGTTTTGGTGGGTAGCTTTAGGTTTCACATTAAATGCTACTGAGCTCTCTTCACAGAGCAGGGAGACCAAACAATTCCTTCTCTAGCTCAGGACCAAGGGCAACTTTCAGGCCCAAGAACAAAACCAACAGTGACGGGAGAAGGAAAAACCAGGAGGATGGAGCTTCATAACCAGGAGCTGTAATTGGACCATGAACTCCAATGTGCTGATGGAGCAGAACTTATCAAAGAGTGGGACCTCATGGCTGGGTGTCCATTTTGTGCCCATTTTGGGGCACCTTGGGTGTGCCGAGCCAGGCTCTGGTGCTGCCCAGGTGTGCCCAGTGAGGCCTTTTAATAAATCCCAATTTATCCTCTTGCTCTGGCTGCTCTCTGCTCTGGGTCAGGCTCCAGAAGGCACCATAGTCACACCCCACAGCTTCTCTGACCTAACTGGGTGCAAGCTGTCAGCAAAAATATGCTGGCTTTCTCTCACAGTATTAATTCTGGAAGCCATACAGATATTATTTCAAAAGGATGGAAACTGGTTAAAAAAGAACATGTCTTTTGTCTCCATTAATAACAAGAGGTGGAATTTAATGTTATCTTGATGCATTTGCTGCCAGAAGAGTTTCTTCTAAAGCACAAAAATTCACTGAAGATCAAGGTGTTTCATTGGCATGGGCCAGAGAACTTTAAGAGGTTTTGCTATGTCCTTAGAGAAATGGGCAAATGCACCCATTTGTGTCCTTAGCCCTTGTCTTGGGCTGCAGCAAACAAGAACTGCAATTTATACCAGACATTGGAGAATATGAATATTTTCTTTACTACTCAGCTCCGGGAAAGGATAATTATTATAAGCAAAACCAGATGAAAATCTGAGAATATTTTATGATCCATTTTCATTAAAAAAAACCCCTCAAAAAATAAAAATCTCTATTAGCCTTAGGACAATGGGGCCAAATTCACACTTGGGGTAACATGACTGACATCAGTAGAGCAGAACAATTAATTGGGCCCCTGGGATCTACTTGAAAATATAACATACTTTCACAAGGATGACAGCCAGATTCTGTGGAGAAAATCTTTCTATACTGACTAATTTGGCTTTAAAAAGACAGCACAGCTGCACAAGCAGTAATTCAGTGGGCTGGATCTTCAAGTGCAGCTCTGCTCACATCTGTACAAAAAAGTTCAGCTGTAACCACCTGAGAATTTGGCCAAGTGCCTTTTCCTGACCAAATGGGAGATCAGAGGACAAGTAGTATTAGGCACCAAAATGATGTTTGCATGACGTTCATAAAAACAAAGAGAAAGATACTGAGAGGTGGAATTCAGGAATGACCAGGTAGCCAAAGATCTGAGTGAAATGCTGATATCCCTTGCTAATCCTTTCTTATCCTGCCCCCTCTGTCTCCCACCAAGTAGTCTCCTGAAGAACGTTAAGCTGCAGGGAGGATCAGAAAAAAAAAGCAGAAGGCCCTTTTGCTGTTTCTGTCATCATTTATTTATTTTTAAACAGAAAATTCTTGTCCCTTGCAGCGATGACGTTTTAATGAATCCATCAATCACTGCAAAGTCCCAAAGCAGAGTCCTGCATGAGAGAGACCTATTTGTAATACGTGACCTCAGCCCGTACCTGGCAAAATTAGTTCTCAGGGAGACAATGCAGGTCTTTCATGGCTGGCTCCATGGAATCGTAGATGATTAAGCTGGACAGGCCCTGGTGGGTCCTCAAATCCCACCCCACACACCTAGCATCACTTTACCCCTGCCTCCTTCCCCCGAGTGTGTTATCCAATCCTTTGCTGACTGATTGTGACCCACCCTACAACTTCTCTTCCATGGGCAAATTTCCATTGTGTGTTGCCTAAGCAAGCTCTTGGTTGCTCCTCTAGGTCTTCAGTTCCCCTGTATCAATGAGTTTTAGGGTGTTTGGATCCAGGCTATCTGCCCTCCCCTCAATTATTTTAAGTCTTTCCAAAATTGCCTTTTGTTTTTCCTGGTTTCTCACCCATTTGCTGTGTACATCTCAGTGCTGCAGGTTCTTTTCCATCACACCTCTGCCACCATGTTGGGCTCCTCAGGGCACATTCATAGTCAAATCTTTGACTTTATTTTGTTATTACCATAGGCAGTAAGTGTCACTAAATCATGACTCCATTTTTTGCTTCCCTTTTCAGGGCTAGTAGACCCCTTTACAATTTGCTTTCATTTCATTTGCACCATTTCTCTCAGGTTGATGTTTCAGAGCTCCCACTTGGTGCTTTCTTACCACAGCATTGCTTTTCCTTGCCACTTGTCCTGTGCCTACCAGATCTCAGCTCACTTCTTATCACAGACTGAGAGGACTAAGTAATTTGGGAGGTCAAGAAGATTCTCCCTGCCCAGTCTTCTTCCCCAGGAGTCCCCCCAGTGACATCACTGAGATGCAAGTCCAAAAGATGATCATGAAAATAAAATTTGACTTAGAGAAGACCCTGACTCCACATTCAAAGCCTCTGAGCTCTCCACCCTTCAGTGCCTGTTGTTTTGGCTGCTGGTGATTTAATTGTGGGTAGATGAGAAACATAACTCAGTGTGCTGCACCCACGGGCAGCTCCATGGACAAGTATTCCTGCTGGATTCAGGAGTATCAAAGAAAGCAGTTGCTGCTCCCTCGTGGTCATCAGCATCATCCCTGTCTGGAAAGTTACCATCACCTAAACTTTGCAATTTACAATTTACAATTTACAATTTACAATTTACAAGTTACAATTTACAATCTTCTGTCTCCTGCCTCCCTTCTAAGGTGCTTTTAACTTAAAAAGTTAAGTCAAAGCAAATGGAGGTAATGGAGATTTATTCTTGAAATGGCTTAAGCCAAGCCATGTCTGCAGCCTCGTGGGATGACTGGACAAGTCTCAGACCAGCAGGTTGTTACAAACAGCACTTTCTAAAGCAACTGAGCAATCCTGAACTCAATGATTCCCCTTCATCCTTTTGTACATTCCTTTTTTACCACTTGGTAAAGTGTTTTCACTGACTACATGTCCTGTCAGTACTGTCTGGCACGACTGTGCAGCCATTTCAAAACTTAGGTGGCCTCTTAATTTTTAAAGAACAGATAGAGACCAGAACACTTACACTGTATACAGAGCTTAGATGTTATCACACAGCTGGACTCCTTCTGTGCTCACCATGCATGGCATCACACAGCAAATCTGCAATTATAAAGTGAATAGCAATTCCAAAACCTTTAGAAAAAAAAATAAAGAAATCAGTATTGGGACCAGCACAGAACAAATACTTTGTTGCCAGTATTCCTTTCTTCTTTTGGGGTCCATTGTCCCTTGCTATATTCACCAGCAGGATATTCCTTTACCCATCTGTTAAAACCCAGCATGAAAACCAGGCAGGGCTCGTGCGCCCTTTTCTCACTGTTTTACACCTGAAAGCTGGCTTCACTCACTGCAATGTTCACTCCTGGAAGGCAAGTATCACAAGCAGCCAAATGGAGCCTGCTCTCAGAGGAATCTGCTTCAGCTGCTTGCCTCTCAGCAGCTTCCTTCACTGGGCTAGTTCTGAGCAAATACACCTTTTGTTATTAACTTATCATTTTCCATTGGGACTGGAAGAGTTTTGGGGGAAAAAACCCCAGAGCATCTGTAACTTAAAGCATTGTCCTCTCTCTGTTGGGGTTGCTCTTCACCTGTTTTCACAGTAGCACCTGTCCTGAACAGAAGGCAATCCTCAATTCCACCAGTTTTCCTTATTTTCTTTGCCCTTAGTTCACATCTAACATTCCTCCTCATGGAAGAATGAGACATCTCTCTGCATTTTGGCTCCACATTGTTCCTCCCATGTTCCAAACCACCAAGGAACCTGTCAGCTGCCATGGACACCCCTGTCCATGGACACCACTGGTGTGGTGGGATCTCCTCCCCCTCTTGGGTGAAAATCAGCCTGTCTTTTATTGGTCCCTTCATTCTCTCCTGTGAGGTCTCAGTGCTGGCTGTCTCCACTGTCTTGTCATTTGGTCTTTGGGGGGTAGTTTCCCTTTCCTTTCTTCTTTGCCTCTGAATTATTTTCCTTCTCCAGTTGGATAAATTTGTTGCTCAGCTTCATCTCTCCCACACTAGCCAGTTTCATCCTCCCTCCTGCCCGTGGCTAGAGGTGTCCCACGGATTTTCCTTTCCATCTTTTTGTTCTCAGGGCCACCTTCTTAATGAGGAGTTGCGTGCTAGTGTTGCCTCTGCTTCCTCCTCAATCACATCTTTGAATTCCTGCCTGAATTTCAAGTTATGTCCACTTGTCTTTTTAGCACTGGCATCATTTTGTCCATGGGTGTGGTCAGATTTTCTGTCCCATGTTCGTGTACCTTCCATCTTGTGCCACAGCACCCTGACATGCAGCTGGGAGATTCTGCAGCCACCCATCGTCCTGTGAACCCTTTCCTCTTTTGTGCCTTTCAAATGATTCTTCAGAAGAGCCTGACTGAATTAGATAGCAAAATTCCATGGATCCTTGCTAGGTGCATTGGTTTATAACACATGTTAGAGAAACAGGAGACTATCACAAGCTGTTAGGCAATAAAAATCCCTGCAACATAATCTGTTGTGGTTGGACATTTTATTGAAATCCTGGATAGTCATTTGCAAAAAAAGCTGACATGCAGGGTTTGGATTTAATCTTCACATTTCCACTAAAACTGTGGCATTGTTTGAACACAACAGCTTTGGGATCCTGGCAAAAGAGTAAAACTGCCTGAGCTGTTCCACTCTGGTTTGAATTATCTCTCTTTTTATTTATTTATTTCTTGCTTTGAAGTCTGTGTACTTTAAAAATCAATGAACATTATATTAATGAGCAGACACTAATTACAGTTTAACAAACTGGAAAGGCTTGGCTACAAATATTTGAAAAGATAGATTCACATTTTAAAAGCTTTCTAATCCAACCAGCATCATTGTCATAAGACACTGACAAAGCCTGCACAGAATGGAAATGTTAAAGGAATCTGTTTACCAGAATTTTTTTTCTATGATTTATAATTAGTCTTCATCATTGTACTCTTTCATACACTAGGTCTGGTAAACAGAGTACTTGTGACTTTTGCAGGATTAATGGAGACATTCTGAGATGCAGAAATTAAAAGATTACTCAAATAACAGCAACATTTCACTCTTGTAGCTCTTCTCATCAGTTCAACTTATTGTTTTTCAAACAAATCAGGATTGCTATCAGAGTTCTACAGAGGGGTAGAAATGAGACAAGGAACACTCATGTCTCATCTGCAACTGCTTAGCAGAACAGAGGCAGATCAGAACTTGTATCCAGCTCAGAGCTCTAATTCTTAGGTTACAGTGGATCACTGAGCAGTTTTTAAAACACGGGTATTGGAGTGTGCAGTGGGAGCCAGAGGGTTTGTATCAGCATGTTCAGCACATCAGCAAATGCCAGAAGTGTAAATAGATGGCCCTGGAACTGTTAGAAAGTACCATGTCTGAGAGTAGCCGTGTCCTTGGTGTGAGGGTTGCTGGAAAAGCAGCTCCCACATGAAAGCGGGAACCCCAGCAATGCACGGAACAGTTTCTGCACAGAGCAGGGAGCCAAGGCATCACGAGGGTTGTGTGGCAACAGCGAGGGGAGAGCAGGATACGAGAGGACACGGTCCTCGTGCCAGAGCAGGCTCCAGGAAACACTCAGGAGAAGCTGTGCTTTTGAAATGTCCCCGCTGATTTCATCACCCCCGTGCATTCCCAAACAGCTGCTGGAGAGGTTAACAGGCAAGGAAGGCACTTCACACGAGGTTAGCTGGGCTCACCAGAGCCAGCCCGTGCCAAGGAACACTCACTGCTGTGTCCTGGACCCCGTGGGGTCATGTCAGAGCCCAACAGCAGGCCTGAACTGGTGAGACACAGACACCAAAGAGCAGGGCAACAAACCTGACGGTGCATTGTGGCACAAGAGATCAGTTCTGTGCTCCAGGAACTTCAAGATACAAACACTCTGGTCCACCCACAGGATAGCAGAGTCAGCTCGTGTCCACAGCAAATTCCTACAGACAACTTCAATGGAATAGCAAAGCACCACTGCTCCTTTACACACGTCAGCATTTCTCTGTTACTACAAGTACTGGACTGACAACAGATTTTCTAGACTTCCTGCGGAGTCCTGCTTTCCTGGCTCCATCTTCTGCTTGAGCTGAATTGCCCAAAAGAAAGTCACTCCACTCACCTGCTGGAGAGACCTACAGCCCAGGACCTGCATCTGCAAAGGTGAGGTCAGACTGTCATGCCTGTCCTGGAGGCACATCAGCTATGCCTGGCAGAGCAGCACAGGCAGTTGTCACCTCAGCACAGGCAGTCCCAGCAGTGGCATCCCAGCAGAGATGCCCAGGAAGGGCATCCCAACCATCTCATTATTTTCTTGTCACAAAAACAATCTCTGAGTAATTTCTAGCACCAGCACAGCTTGCTGTAGCTGGTGGCTATAGCAACCCTGGCCACCCCTGCAGCACAAGCTGTGGAATTGGGGTGTATTGATAACAAATAGGAGTTTTGGGCCTTAGCACAGCATCTGGCAGAAGTAACTCTCCAAAAAGGTTCTACAAATAGAGTACCAAGTATCAGGGTCACCTGCTAGGGCACCCTATCCTTCTCTTCATGAACCAACCAGAGCAACACAGGTGGTGGGATGTCTCTGCCTGCCTTCTTCAAAGCCACTATTTTGATATTTAAGAGCACCTTTCCCACCATTCTAGCTGCTTAAAAAGATTTAAAAACTCCTGTAAAGCTTGCACAAAAACTCTCTGTGAACAACTGGATCTAGTCCAAGTCTCCAGGTCTACCACGTCTCTCCAGACCCTGTGCCCCTACACTTAGGCTTTTCATTTGGTCAGCACGTGATAGAAATGGATTTCACTTTGCTTCCTTATATGCCACTTGTCAGTGACATGCTACATATGTGGAAACATACTCCCCTCTTCAGTAAGGGCTGAGCAACCAGCCTGACTCAGACCTTGGACTCCTGCTCCAATTATTTTACTGGTTCTGTGAGGTCAGGTGGATGGTGGTTCTGGGACCATCTTGGCAAGTCTGAAGCTCTGCCTCCCAAACGTTTAAAATGAGTTGTTGTTATCTCATGACCAATCTGCAGGCAGCACAAACCACCCTGGACGTGTGAGCAGAAGAGGGAAACACCTAGATGCTGTTTTTGAAGGCATCTGGAGGCTGGAGGGTTCAGCTGCCAATAATGGCATGACATCTGCCATTTCTCAGCTGGTGGTGTGGTTTCTTGAAAATTTGGTCCTGATCTGTGTTTTAAATTGAAGAACAATTAAACTTTTATGCACAAATAAAAAGCAGATCATATATTAGAGAATCTCTATTGGATTTCAAAGCAGTCTAGAAAGCACATAAACACCTTTAGTACAGACTGCTTTTCTTACATCACTACTTTATTCCCTGTCTCAGCAGGACAGGGAAATATGCAACACACCTTCAACCAAACATATTTTGGAAAAAAAAAAAAGAAAATAAAACCCAGCTGGAATCCTACCTTAAATAGATCCACTCTGTATCTTGGTCCCCTGTGAAGAGCAGTGGCTGTGAAACAGTCCAGAGACATCAGTGTTCAAACCCCTCTGAAACAAATGCAGGCAGCTCACCTCACGTTCCTCTTACAATGGTGCCAGTTTTAAACCAACAGCATTGACTGCAGAGCAAGACTTAACCTGATCTACCCTTGCATAAATGACAGAACAAGCCCATTCTTGGTTCAACAGCTCGGGCAGTTCAGATTCGGTTCAGCACGGAAATTTAGCACAATCTGCAGAAAACCTTTTACTTGAAAAGGAAAGATTAAAGTCTGCAAGAGCTGATGAGAATACCAGGAAAAGCAGTGAGGCAATGCCCAGAAAGCCAACTGTTGCACTCAGGCCCACTGCAGCTGCCTGTGTGCTTTCCCCCAGCAGAGAACAGCAGAGCAGAGAGAACTGTAGAAAAAGACAAAAGTAGAGGGGGCAACCACCTTGACAAGTTTAATAAGCTCAGGAGATAAAGACTTTCTAAAAGATGAGGAAGGATAAAGGTGCAGGAAAGGGCAAACAATTCAGTTTCTCTGAAACTGTTTCAAACAGAAACTCTAGAGTTTTCCCACATCATACAGGTCAATCAAGATTTTATATAAGATATCAGGATGCAGCTTGCCCACAAAAAGTTAGTGTAGTTATACTTACATTTCCTCTGGATTAAAATATGACAACTTGAGCACTTCTTTAATTTATAGAAGGCAGCTCTTCAAAACCTTCTAAAGCAATTACACAGAACTCTGTTTTCCAGGAACGTGCGGGCCTGAAGAGGGAGCACATTCTAGGAAATATGTGATCCTGTGTTAGAGGTGCAAATTCTCTAATGGGTACTCTATCAGATTTTTTCAGACACGAGCTAAAATAGAGTCTTCAAATGCTGATCAACTCTAAATCTACTAAAATTGAAGTAAACCAGGAAAAACTCCACATTGTTAGAAAAGCAAGGGCCAGACCATAAACCTCATGGGGAAAATCTACAAGACTGAAGTTCCTGGGAGTTTTGTTAGTGCATGAGTAGAGCAGAGATTTTTCCCTAACAGCTCCCCAAGCCCAGGGGTAGTCAGTCTGTACTTTCTCTAGTGTGTAAGGGATGGAAGAAATCAGAAGAGGGCACATAATAAATCAACTGACAGTCTCTAAAAAATAGCTGTCCTCTCTCCTTAATATGAGTGAGAGTAATGTTCTGAGGGCAGGAAGAATTTGGCTTTAGACTGCAAACATTCCCCTATTGGGGTACAGAAAGTGATCACTCTGTAGTTTAATCAATCTCAGGCCTCTCCTTGAGGGAAATAGCGTGTTGCCTGCAACAGGACGTGTAATAATGTTTGCTGAAATATAAACTATGGCTGTATACCCCAAGATGGAAGGTCAGAAGTCAGCTGAGGATCTGGCCACAGATGTTCAGCAATAGAGATCAAAAAGCAATACATCAAATCCAGGGCTTTTCCTCCAGGAACAGGTTGCAGAAATGTCTCAGCCCATCTCCTTTCACAGTAAGTGCACTCACCCTGCACGTAACAGAGCTGTGCACCACAAACTGCCAGGTTACCCAAAGATGGAGTTGGTGTTTCCTAAGTCCTCCTTGTCCTTTGCTCGAGTATTTAAATATTTAGACAGTGAGTTTGCTCTTAGCCACAAACACAGCTCCCCTGAACCTCTCCAGTGCTTTTCAAGTCCTCCCACCACAGTGAAGAATCACAGGACTCACCACGTAGTCCTCCCCCAGCTCCTGATAAACATTTCCTAAAGCCGGCATTTGATATTACGAAATGTCTTGTAATCAATTCTTAAAGTTATAGCACCACTGGATTTTTATTAACTTGCAAAAACAACAAAAAAAAAAAAAAAAAAAAAAAAAATGGGCCCTCATAATCAGTCAGCCTTGTTATATCCTGAAAGCTGCTTTAACAAGCAGGGAGTAATATACTGTAATTGGTACTCCCCAATTTAATTGTTCTGTTCTTAAATCTAATATTGCAGCTGTGGGTTGAGTTTACACCACAGCTTTCAAGAGAACATGAAAGTGTGGTACATCTGTGCAACAGAAAGCTAAACATCTCTCATCTGATGTGTTTACAATGACATTTGATAGCGTGGAATTGTTTGGAGCTCACTCTTAAAGCTGCAGAACTGCTTTTCAACGCTGGGAAAAAAAAAAAAAAAAAGGAAAAAGCCTCCAATCTCCTTCCAGCAACTCAGCCCACACAACCCTGATGCTTGTGGCTGCTGGCATTGCAGGGAAACTGCTGGCTGGAACAATTCCTTCAGGTAGCTTTGAGCATTTGTCACTTGGGCAGTGGACAAGGGCATCTTCCTCTTCAGAAGATACAATCATTATTTGAAAAACAAATGACTCCAAAAACCCCCGGACAGAACAACCCCCGATATGCATAAAACAGACAAAAATATTTCAAGAAATGTTATTTCATGGATGACTGCAGAAATGGTGGAGTTTTCTATCTAACAGGTGGCAGAACTGCTCATGGTATCTCCAACTTCACATTGTGCATAACTAACAGCTTCAGCATTATGGACTTGTTAGTGAATTTATGAGGCCCATAAGTAGTTCAAGAAACTTAGGAATGGGCCCATAAATGTCATCTGCAGTTTGTGAACTGCAAGCATCTGACTGTTTTGATCAAGGTTTTTATGGGAAAGTTAAATGTTTATTAAAATTATTTACTACTGCTCCACAAAAAGGGAGCAAGCCCACTGAAGATGTGATAGGTTGTGGGTCAAATGGGTTGGCAGAAAAGCATTTCTGTTTGTGCCTAAGCCCAAATTTTTGTACAATTCAAAGTTTAGAGTGCATTTAGGTGGCCAAGAAAAGGTCTGTGGAGAGGAGGAATTTTCCCTTTCCCAAAACCTGCTGTCAGAAATACAGGATCTCATCAGGCTGCTTTTCTTCTTCTCAACATGAAGCCTTTTCCTAACACTTTCTGTCCTTGGAGAAAGGCACCAAGTGCAACTTGGTGAAAGAGGTCACCTTCTGCTCACTCCTTTGCAGCAGTCCACACCGGCGTCTCGATTTATGCTCCTTAGCAGATCAAAGTCAGCCTCACTGATGAAGCTCAGCTATATTACACTGGAATCTATTAACTTTGAAAACTTTATTATTTCAGTCACAATTAAGACTATCTGAAGCCTCTTCATAAAAAAGGGCCATCTCAAAAGCTGTATGCTAGCAACTGGATCAATGGATGCATTCGTTCTGCATCAAAAATACCTTAAGAAGGACAGATCTCCTGGGCAGGCAAATCTGTATCAATATTTCAGTCTCTTGAATACAGAAATTTGATCCAACGTGATGCAACACCCGAGGTTCCCCTCCTTTCAATTAACTGAGAGATAAAAATTGTCCTTAGAAGGGAAGAAATGCATTTGTATTGTTCAGTTTTCAGGTTTCCTGCCCTTTCATAGCGTCATAATGTTCTCTTCATGGGTGGGAAACTTAATCTTCAAGTTCAAGCCTAGATTCTTCATACAGTTCAGGATGATAGGACTTGGAATACCGGGAATATTTCAGATGTAGAAAATCACCCAATTCATCCAGAGCATTCAAAACCTGTAAGACCACAACACTTTGTCAATTCTATTAGAAAAGAAATGAAGTTCTAGTAACTTCTGCTTCACTGCAGAACAAGAAGGTTATACAAAAACATCAATTAAAGGAAGTTTAAGGGACAAATGGGCAAATTTTTTGCATTCATTCTACAACAGTGAACACCAGTGCAGTTGTAGATGTACAACAGCACCTATGAGAAAGGAATTGACTCCTTCCATAGGTTGTGGTTTATTAGTAAGTACATTAATGGAGCACAGGTGAAAAAAAAAATTACTTTTTCCAAAAGCACAGAGATAAAAAGTTATCTTTGCTTGTGCAAAAGAAATGTGTGGGGCTATACTTCAGCATTCCTCCACAGCTCCCAAAGCCTGGAGATGCCAATGCATTTTCTCAGGTAGTACTCAGCTCACAGTGCTGAGCAGAGTCAGCTTAAATACTCTGCATAGTTTAAGATCATTTTAGTGAATGACATTATTTTATACATCACAGGGACAAATAATTTTTGTTCAATAATACTGTAATGCAGTTTGCTGAGCTGTGTCCCCAGCTCTCAGTGGATTCAAAAATCAGCCAAGGAACTCTGTACCACAGGGAAGCAGCTCAGTGTTTTGCAGCATCTGACCCCCACTCAAGAGCAGCCAACTTTTTGGCATCAAAGAAGGAAATAGCAATTTTGATTTTGAGCCGGTTTCTGTTAGGCCACTAAAACAAGGTCATGAACAAAAAGAAGTAATTTAGAACAAAAAGAAGCAATTTAGTAATGGTTTATGCAGAAAGATAGCTTCCAGGTCTTTCAGGAAGTTATTCTTGGGAGCTTGCCCTTTCATGGATCTTTCCTCTTTGGTTCCAGGCTGAGATACAAAACAAATTTTCCCAAAGGGAAATGTTTTCATTGTGCTGTTACCTGCTGTTACCCTGGGTTTAGGCACAGTCACAAAGTGCTTTGTCCTAAAAGTTTTCTTTCTGCAAGAAAACTCAGGGCATTCCCATTCCCCCATGCTGTGAGAGTGCCACGAGCACTGTGGCAAGAGCACAGAACATTCAGGGATGACCTGGGAGCATCAGACCCTTCCCTGGAGGCAGCAAGGTGCAGATGGCAGGGGGTGAATGCACAAGGATGGCCCAAAAATGAGCTGGGCTTGGCATTTGGGGGTGGGGAAAAGGAAGAAAATCAAAGCAGCAACCTCAAGAGATGAATCTTCAGGTCAACTTCGCTGCCTGTTACCAGTTAGACTAAAAATCAGTTAGACTAAAATTACCAGTAAGCTAAAATCCTCACAGTCAAACAGCAAAAGCTGCTGAGGACCAACACAGCTCTGTTCCACACAATACTACCTTTAGGTATTGTACCTTGTTAATAGCTACTGCACCTTTAGAAGCAGCAGGAATTTTAGACTTTGATGTTGTTTTAAAGCCACCTGCTCTGCTATGGAAGCTGGTCAGCAGGGCAGGGCTCCAGCCTCCACTTCCTTGTACATCTCGAGAGGCAAAGGGCAGTCAGGAGCTCTCTGCAGGCCCAGGTGCTTGTCAGCACGAACCAGTGGCATATTTAACTCAAATGCTTTTCCCTGTTCAAGGATTTTTCACTTTGACCATCCACACTTGTGCAAAGAGAGGAAAAGGCAAAGCCTGAAATTTAATGTTAAGCCTCTTTGTTTCATGCCTCTAAGTTGGCTTATTCTGAGAATGAAAGAACGTATCTCAAGCCAGGCCAAAATCACCTTCGGCAAAAAAAAGGAAATGGAAAATGTCAAAGAGTTTATTTTAAACACATTTCTGTGTTGGAAGGGAGGTTTATGGTGGGAGTCTCAACATACTGTATGTCGTACTGGTATTTCTGATATCAGAGAAAGATACAGAACTGAGGCTGGCCAGGCAGCACCAATTAAACCTGATTAGGTTCAAACAGTTCCAAATACAGTTTGCAATTTCCACCTGTACCCCTAAGGCTGTCCCATATACTTCTGCAATTCAAGAAACACATGGAAATATGGAATGGAAATATGGATATGGAAAACTTGATTTTCAATTATTTCCAGATAGTTTCAGGTTTCCTGCTCTGATAGTTTTGACATAGCATTTAACTTCTGTCTTGCTGTGCTCTTCATGTAAGTTTTTATTAGTCATGACAGATTTGGTCACTATCAGAAATAGAAGAACATAAGAAGTGAACTGTCCCATAATTTATTTTAGAAAATAAAATGTGTAGGGCTCAAATGCCTTTAAAGATCAAGTGACAAGGCCAGAAAAATGAATGTAAAAACAAATTACTGAGACTCAAAGTAACAGAGGCACAGCTTCTCCCAGCCTCTTTAGCACCTGAAGTGAATTTGGGCAGGACATGTGCTGAGCTTACCGTGTCTAACATCTCCCGTGTATGTGCAGCTGAGACACAAAACCGAGCCCTGGATTCTGTGATTGGAGTAGCTGGAAACCCAACCACGACCACCCCGATGTTTTTTTGTAACATGCGTCTTGCAAAAGCCCTGAGGAGAGAAAAAGCAGGAGGAGAAAAGTCAAAAATACATTATCCCCAATGAACTGAACACAGACAGAAAACATTTGCATGTAATGCAATGATAGGTAAAATCCTTCTTTTCAATGGATTGCATATTCTCCCTGATTTCCATAAAAGCCAGAATTTTACCAGCAAGACTGAGATTCTTTGCTGCTGAGCAGCTCATGGAGCCACGTGGGTGTCAAATACTGAAATGTGATGGCAGAAAGGGCTCTGCAGGGTAGACAAGATTCATTTATGTCACTGAAAGTCTCTGAGTACAAACCAAACCACGTGGGCATTCACAGTCCCTAAGGATGGAAGAGCTTGGGCTCGTGGAAGGTATGAATGCTTGGCTCCTGAACATCCATAGGAACAAACCAATCTGTGTGATGCTTTATTTGCTCTCACAATTGCTCTGCCAGTTCAGAAGGATTGTGTGACATGTAAGAGACCTAGAGCCCACAGCCACCCTAAGCTGCCTGCAGGTATTCCATACAGATCAACATTTCCATTATGCTACCACTGACTTCTGGTCAGTGTGTCCAAGTCAGTGCACAAATCCTGCTTGAGAGGAAATGAATGGTGAAACGTGCAAAGACCATTCAAAGATCAGATGGGGAAAATAAAAGCATCCATCTAAACCAGTTCCTACATCAAAGGCAATGTGTCTCCTTTAATGATTACAAGTTCAAAACCAAAAATTTCAAATTCAAAACGTTATCAGAAGTATTATTCCGGACCATGTTAAAAAAGGAAAAGGGAAAAATTTTAAAATTCCGACAGCTGGAACAACTCAAAATTAAACCTAGGGGCAAATTTAAAAGGAAGCAGACCTAAATGATGAATTCAACTACCAGTGCATGTTTCTCCTGGGAAGCACCTACCACAGAGAACATCATCTTCTACAGTGTGTACCAAAAACCCCACAAACTGGAATATGCTTGTTTTACCAGGAAGCTTCTTTCAGTACTTACCCTATCTTACCAGGCATATAAAGCAGCAAGGGAACAACAGGAGAATCATCATTGCCATAGATGATGAAGCCCATTTCATGCAGTTTTCGCCTGAAGTACCTTGTGTTTTTCTCCAGCTGACGCACTCTTTGGAGCCCTGAAATGAGCCAGTCAGGAGAACAGTCAGTGCAAAGACCACAAGTGGAGTCTAGTCACAGGAAAGAATCAGGGCTAAGGTGAACAGCTTGGAGGAAATGGAAATGCTGCTATTTGATTGAGAAGGAAAACATGGGATGAGCTAAATGCAAGTACATTGGTAATTATGGCATTGTAGGATGGATGGCTGATGCTCCTGCACTTGTGAGGTGCCTTCCCATGGGCAGAAACAGTCCCTGTTTGGGGACAGACATGTGGACACATCCCTGGGCTTTGCTGTGCTGAATAAAGCCTCCTGGATGACACACACCTACAGAGAGGTAGTGCAGACAGGACATGGAAATCGAGTGTGTTCTTTGTCAGTGTAACTGACTTTTATCTCTGCATTGTCCCTGGCCTCATTTAGTCACAGATCCACAGATAGGACCCCCATCAAAACTGACAGGAGAGTTGAGAACATTTATTTTTAACGAAGGAAAAAGACAAAAAGACAGCAGAGGAAAAATGTGCTTGAAAAGACATTCCAGCCATTTCTTTTGCCACAAAGGAGGTGCTTTCTGACAAGTGCAATTGCTTCCCAGCCCATCACATAGAGAGGCAGGAGACACACTGTACATGACTGTAGTAGGAGATAGCTGCCCTTTCAGCACCCCCCTGCATTGGATCTCATCAGTGAGCTGATCTGTGTGCTGCTTTCCCACTGCTGGGCAGTGCTGGTGGGGATGGTGCCACCTCCTCCACAGCCACCTGCCTGCCCAGTGCCAGCCCAAGCTCACACGGCCGAACTGCCATCTGCCTGACCTCTCCAGAAACAAAACTGCCAAGGCACTGTCAAGCAGATCCAGTCTCCAAACCTAACCTCTGTTCAGCAGCTTGTGTCTGCCCAGCAGAGCTGCTGAGAATGTGTGGTATGACTGGGATTTAGCAGGACACAGTGACACTCTTAGCTTTCATTTTCCTGCTCTTTATCAGCCCATACTTTCAGTATCACTTTCATTACATCACCACACATGAACACTGGAACCGCATTTCCTTTTTTCCCTTTGCTTTTCCCTTTGCCTCTGCACATGTGTCATGCTTTCACTCTCCATTTCCATTTTACTTTACATTTCCTTCGCTTTGTTCTTCATTTACCACTTTCTGCTGTCACCATTCTCTGACTGGATACAAGTTTCCTAGTTCCCCATCTCGCTCTGTGTAACCACAGTGGCCAGCAAGGCATTTGTAGCAGCTAAATGCCACCTTTGGCAGATTTGTCCTCAGACCACATTTTGCCCCCACCATCTGCTCTGGCTTTTCTTCCTTTTCCCTCTTGGCTGAAGTGGGGATCACCACACCTACAGGAACCTCTTTTCTATTTAATATTTCTGAACATGTGTAGCTTTGAACAAGATCTACTGCTTCATTTGTGCTGTATCCTCCCCAGTCAAGGTTCTGTCAGTGTTCTGGCCGGGAAATTTATAGGGAAACAGGGACTTGCTTCACAGTGATCAGTGTTTTGCTTGAACAAATTAAAAGATCTCATAAAAACAGTGCATTTGTAACTTTATGCACAAAACTGCCCACGCAGACAACCTGTTACTTACAGCCTCAGCCATTCAGTTTAAAGCACTCGGTGGAAGAGATCTGCTGGGTTAGAAAAGGCCACAAATACTTTAACCATCTCTCTAAAGCTGCTAAAGCAAAACCAGCTGTGCCAGAGCACGGAAAACAAATGAAACACAAAAGCATCCTACTACAAAGCTTTCCAGTCACTAATAAAAACAATAGTCTGTGGTATTTCCAAAAATATTTTTGGTGTAGTAGATCTCAAAGAAACAGGAGGAAGTATTGAGGAGGAGGAGGAGGGAAGGGGAGATGATGGTAAGGACTAGGAGTTACAGAACTACAGAATAATGTGGTTGGAGTCTGAAGAGAGACTTTCTCCCTTGTTAGAAATTGTAAAGGTGTTATTAGCACCTCCTCAATGTCCAGGTTATGAGGAGGAGGGCAGAGGAGCAACCTGAACTAGGGGCTCACAGCCACTGCTGTCTCTTGCTATCTGAGCAGCCCCTGAGCTAGTTTCCAAACTCTCAGTTGGAAAGCATTTGAAACTACTAGATTTTCAATTAGGGAAAGTTTCTCCAGAAAGGCAGATGTTCTTGGCGAGTGCAGTTGAAGACTTGCTGCCTTCTCCCCTCTATTCATGTGTTCACCACAGAGCTGGAGACACAGTGTGAGCCACGCAGGACTGCAGCCTGCACTGCTCGCCACTTATCGAACCAAATGTGCAGGGCCCAGAGCTGAACAGTTTTTGTCTCCACTTCTTCTTGGGGCTGGACATTTAGACTCCGGCTAGGGAAACTTTAGGGCTAAAAGAGGAGGCTCAGGCAATCCTCCCCAAAAGTTAAACACTTCTTCCTTTTCTAATTTTCCTTTCCTGATTCTACATCCCCAACCAGTTTGGGATGTGAGATCGCCCGTTCCAAAACTCCCTGTGGAGTTCATTTCAAGCCAGCCAGTGCTGATGCAAAAGAGCCACTTGAATGTTTTAGCAACATCCCAGAATGCTAATTTCGTTTGCAGGGATGCATTAAAGAGCCAAATAAAAGATCAGAGCACTCACATATATCTGGAGGGAAAAAAAGCACATTAGGAGACAATTGCTACACACACTGTATTTGTGGGTGGGTGGCTGGGAGGAACCTGTTTTGTTACCAAATGTCAACACTTTCCTTTCTCATGTTAAGTTTTGTGGTCAAGACCACAGGCACACATCATATATGCAGACTTTTCATATGCTATCCCAATAAGAGCAATGAAACCATTAAAATTTGTAGCTGTATTTCAACACTATTTTTTATTCTCTCATGGGACCTTCCAACGTCAGATAAGGAGGCAGGTCTGAGCAAAACATTTATTTTTGTCTCATTAACCTGATTTCCCCCCCACACTACAGATTCACAGTGGTGAATTCAGTTTAGAATCAGGTCTTAGCCCAAATTCACTGGGGGATGTTTAACTAAAAGCACCACATTTAGAAAACATTTTCTTTGATTGCATTGGCTGGGGTTTTGCATCCTCTAATATTTATTGAGTGAAAATCTGCCGAGCAGACCCTTGAGCTAAAAGAATATGGCTGCATCTATGTAAGTGTAAGAATTTACCTGTATGGGACTAATTAGAGGATCAGGTCCCTAGACAGTAAATCTGTGTTTTACTTTGCAAAATCCTTGAGGATTTATAGTCTATGCAAAGAGCTTATAGCACAGCATGCAGCATATCCAGAGAGTTATATTCCATGAAATATGTGAACCACAACACAGCATATGTTTGGAAAAAACAGCCTGGACAAGGCAAACCAACCCCCTTCTATTTAAAACTAAGCACACTAATGCTCTAGAGTATTCAGCTAAGGCTGAGAACAACTTTATTAAATGTTCTCTATCTTCTTATTGGCTGAATTAAGAAGGGAGAGAAAGAGAGAAAAGTGAATGAGAAACAATTCCCAAATTTCACAAGTTATCTTCATGCTACTGGGAACACACACAGCTGGTTTACAGGGATTTTTCTGAAATAAGGGATTAATTGCCTGGATGGTACAAGAAAAGCAGATTTACTGCATCAGCAATCCACCTTCTGCTGGCAAATTAAGAGTTTTCATTTGGTTGCACCACTTCAAAAATATTTGGTTTACTGTAAAGTTCTAAGGTGTTGGCAATTCTGGGAAAAATGCTGATTATATTTTTATGTGACACACATCATTTCATACTGCTGGCTTTAGCTCATTAATTTATGCAGGCTTTTAGAAATCTGTATAGCTCAAAATTAATATGGTGTAGTTGAAAGAAAAATACAAAAGGCAAGAGAGAGAGAGAGAAACATTAAAATGTAGGAGCTTGCTCATAATTTCTTTGAAGCCACAAGCTTTTTAAGAGAGCCACTTGCTGTGAGAGACTTGACAGAAGCTTTGTTACACACTTCCAGGGCACCTGATGTCAGGAAGGCATCCTGATAACCTGTCTGAGGGCCTGATCTTAGGCTGCCTTTACCTGGCACAGCTCTGGGCACTTCAGTAGAACTTTGCTGTCCCTGCCAGCTGAGGACTTTATCCAGGCAGGAAAACTACCAGCTCTCGAAACCCAAACTTTGTTTTGCTCTTCCAGAGATGTCTGCTTTTGCCTCCCTCAAATCTCATAAAGCAGAGAAGCTGCCTGCATTCAATTCCTGCACAAACATTCCACCTTTGAACCCTTCCTGCAGGCTCCTTCCCCTGGAAGTTGGGACTGGGTTCAAAAGAGGAATAAGCAACCTGCAGCCTTTGCCAGCAAGATCTCAGGTGCAGGAGGTGAAGGAGAGCTATTTTTCCTGAGCCCATGCCAGGAAAAGATAACCCTGCACCACACTGGTTTTTGGCATGCAGCCGATTCTTCAAGATGCAAATCCACCTGCTTTAACCTTCTCCAGCTGCTGTTTCCTAGGGTCTTTCTAGATAATTAGTTATACAATTGAGCTTTTACATACCAGTGTCAGTGCTCCTTGGATGGAGCACTCAACCCCCTACCTTCCTCTACTAACAACTAGATAGGAAAAAGCAATCTTCTGTTCAGAGGCTGAACAAAAACCTGGAAAACAATAGCTCTTTCCCACTGAACTCTTGCAGATGGACAGATTTTCATTTTTTTCCTCTGGTTCCTTTATATGAGTAATGAACCTCCATGTGCATTAAATCACAGATAGAATGCTATAAACCTGGGGTGCCTAAAGGAAATATGTTCTCAGATAAAACCATCTTTGTAAAAACTGACTTTGCTGTGAACTGGGGAGGAGCGAAGACATTTATTTCTACAATCTAATGCTAACTAGAAATCTAGTAATATCAACCTAATTCACCTACTAAATAACCCCTTAAGGACTTAGTTAACTGCTCACTGCTGCAAAACACTTTTCAGAGAAGATTAAGGGAAGAAAAAAGGCAATTTCAGTTGAGGTGGAAAGGAGACAAACTGTAAAGATTTGGACATTTCTACTTTGTTTTTTGAATGAGTCAGATCTGCCCACCCAGCACCTTATCTATATTCAGCTGTACAATGCAGGGACAGGCTTTTAAATGTTTCAGCATCCCATAAAAACATGAAAAATGCCCACTGTTGTTGGTGAATGATTGTTTGCCATGCATTAAACAGAAAAAATGTTTCCTTTCCAAATGCTGCAATTTGCTTTTTACACCAGTATAATCTATGATTAGTCACCAAAATAAATTGCTTTGGACTTCCCAGCAGCCTTAACTCCATCTGTCTAGTGGTTCTATTTTATACCTATCAAATTGAAGTGTAAAAATATGCCTTCAGCATTCTCCTGCAGAAAGGGGGGAGGAAGGAAAGGGCTGAGGTCACAGCTGGAGGGGCTGTGTTGCATGCAAGTAAGTGCACTTGCAAATTTGTGCGGGGTCCAAACACCCCGAGTCAACCCCAGACTCATCATGGGATCAAACCACTAAGGCAGCTGCTGAGTTTCCTGAGGTATCTCCAGTGGTGGAATGAGAATGCCACGAGGAAAACACATAAAGAATATCTATATTATGAATTATAAAGAATAAATGCCATGGGAACTTCTGCTTCCCATATTTCCTAATAAATGAGCAGAGACACATTTGAGATGAAAAGGCCACAAAGGCTTAAGAGGGAAAAAATTACTTCCTTTTTTTTTTTTAATAGACAACATGAGCTGAACTGTGGAACTTGCTGCCTCATGACATTACTAGAGGAAATACAGCTGCCAGAAGTTCATACACTTTTGAACAACTCTATTATAGGAACTATGAAAGTGTCTATGATGTTATGGTACTAAGAACAAATGTGTTTTGTTCTACAAGACATCAATTTGGAGAGTTCTGGAAAATATGGCACTGAGAAAAACAGGACTTTGACTCCTCTAAAAATCTGATTTCACATTTTTTCACCTATTTTGTAGTCAGTTTCTGATTCTTTGGATATACTTTCTCAAGAAAGACTGGTAATATTAACCTCAACCTGTTCCTCTTTCCCAGGCAGGAACAATGCTGTATATCAGTTTTGAGGGAGCCACTACCTTCTCCTAATTTACCATTTCTTGTCCTTCATTTTCTCGCATCACCACAGAAAACATGACAAAATAAATGGAACTGCAATAGCTGGCCGTGGGCTCTGCAGGATCCTCCCAGTCACATTATCATGACATTAATGTGGGTAATTTCCAGCTGAACAGTTTAGGTTTCACAGAATTACTCTGAAGGTGTCAACCTGCTCCTTCCCTGGTGAAGCAGAACCCCTAGGCCAGAAAGATCTGTTCATACCCTGCAGTCATACAGCCCCTGTACTGATCCTATCCTGGAAATGCATGTCCTGATTCCTGTTCCAACCAACCATATTCTTACTAATTGAAAATAAAGGAAGAAAATATGGGAGATCCATCAGCTGGAGACACGTCAGGATACACAAGCAGTATCTGCACTTCTGGGCTCTGGCATTACCTACCGTATAATTGCATCTATGCTTGTCTTTTCTAAATCAGCTGCTTAACAAATTAAAGGAGAATAACCAGCAAGAAATTCAAGGGTCTGTAATAGTCTTATATCTGGGAAAATAAAGAAGACTAAGACATATGGATTTTTCTGAGTGGCAACTCAAATGACCAAATGAGTCTTCCTTCTCTCAGCCATCTATTAATCTGCCAAAGAGTCACAAAGTTCAGATGGAAGAATATGTTGCATTAACACATTTGTTGTCCCCTTATTCCATCCTCTTTCCAGCAAGCACCCTCTAATTCACATGGAACTTTTTAGCTCTTTTAACTCTAATTTCATTATTGTCTGAAACATTCCCAGTGATTTTTGCAAGGCCCACTCTCCCAGAGAAATGACTCTAGAGGACAAGCCATTGGTGGACCTCTCCTTATAAAGCATTCCCCAAATCCTCCAGGGGGAAGAGAATGCCATTAGAAATTAATTGCAAAATAAACTCCTTCCTATGGATCTGAGCAGCTACCAGAGAACACGTGGTCGATACCACCCTGTGGGAACTTTGGTTTGCTTGAAACCTCTCTGCTTCACAGCTCCTGCTCTCACAGGAACGACTTGTGTGCAGGATTCACCAGCACTGTGAGACTGGACCAAAAGAACTCTGCCAAGGTCATTGTCCTTGGAATCAAAATTATCTAAGGAGACACAGTGCTTTCTCCTTTCTCTTTCTTGCTCCTTTCTGAGCCACCACCTTCCTCTCTCTGGTGCCAAAGCAACACATTGTAGTGTGGTCCAGCATAGCATTTTTTTTTCCTGTATTTGGGTTGTGGGTTTTTTTTTTTTTGTAGTCCACAAGACAGCCTAATGAAGGGAGGCCCACATGAAAGAAAACCCAAAAGACTAAAATAATGAGTCTGGCTCAGAAGGATGAGAAACATTTTTACACATCACAGCCAGCTTGCTAGCCTTTGTGCAATGGTCTAAGTTGTGATATATGATTTATTCATTTGTTTTTCTACCCATTTGCATTTCACATTAGAAGGCAATTTTATAAAAACTGACTGAACACTAATTCATTTCACAACGGATTTGCAGAAGACTTAACAAGCTCTTATTCTATGCAGAAATCCAAATGCTGTGTCATTAAACAACACTGCTCGTCAAAGAGAAAACACTCCAAACTCAGCCCTAAGACAGACACGCACATCTTACAAAAACTCTGTCTTGAACCCAGCTCTCCTCTAATCCTGAGCTGAACTGCAGGCAGGACCACGCTAGCTGAAGAGCACTTTGAGCAGGCTCTGAGATGCTCGGCATGTTTGGAGTTTTCCACGCAGCATCTGCAGGCTCAGTGTCAGACCGCCCTCTCACGGCAGGCCCCGCAGCCCCAGAGAGCTCCAGAGATGCTCTCTGACACCGAGCACATGCAGGCAGCAGCACATGCAGCAGGCACCTTCCAAATCTCAAGCTGGAAGCAGTTTTCAATGCTCTGGCTTCTCTGCCAAAATGACTCGGCCTCATGGTCCAAGCATCGTGCCCGAGCTGTGCTGCCTTTTGCACTCAGCAGAATTTGGCACTGGGGCTGAGTTATCTATCGCTCCTTCTGCACTCTGGATCTCATAAACTCTGGCCTCATGGAAGCACATGAATGTCTTAATAGCCTTGTCTCTCTCATGGTTTGAAACTGCCCTCTAGGGCACTGCAATGGAGTATCAGTATCTCAGCTGCTCTCATCTACCCTTGATCTCTTCAGTTCCCACCTTATCCCAGTCAGGGGGGACTAACACAGAATTAATTCTGCTAGTCTCAGACAAAATAAGAGAAAATAGCATTGCTGGACCAGTATAAAAGAGATTGCAATTCAGAGCAGAATCTGTGTCTTCAGCTGCACATCAAAGAATATCATGACTCTCAAGGCATTCCTGAAAAAAAACTACACAAATTCAATCATTTTTTCTCCATATTGGGATTTAAGTCCCAGAACACTGAACACATATCAGCATTGCTTTGAGACAGTAACAGGTATGCCACAGTTGTTTGTTGCTTGTTGTACAGAAAAGGTATTACTGCTCTGGTAACAGCTGAAATANAGGAAGGAAGGAAGGAAGGAAGGAGGGCTGGCTTACCTTGCGTTGTCCCGTCCAGTCCCATGAGACATTTCATGGCCCTGATGATTTGCTCTGCTACGGCAGGACACATTGACGTGGCGTACACAGCACTGTGAGAATGAGTTCGTAAAAAGTCCACAAGGTCCTTACACAAGCAAAACAAAGCATGAATGAGCTTTGAGCTGGCCAAACAGCAGATCTCCCTCTTAACTACTGCAGCAGTGGGAATGTGCAAAAGGATGTTTCACCAGCTACTGGATTGCATTCTTGGCTGCCACTGTTAATACAGGGCCTGAAGAAACATCAGGCAGGTGCAAATGCTTTACCATGTAAGTGAGGCAATTACAGCTGAAACAAAAGTCTGGAATAGAATAATGTTTACTTCTGTGCTAAGACTTGTTATAAAGGAGCCAAAATAATTTCAAGACCAAGGAACAGCTGCACTTAAAATAATGCTGCTCAGTTCCCCTCTGGTAATGAAACAAAGGCTATATGACATCAGTATAGGTCCTCTGCCACATGACCTAGCCCAGGAAAAGCAACCTTAATTTTTGCTTATAGACAAAAATAGATCTATCTTTCAATCAAAGATAGATCTGTCTTGGTCCATAAGCACATACATTTTCAATCAAAACTTTCAATCAGTGTGGCAGGGACAGTCATGTCAGAGTTGGTATAAATGCTTTCACATTTCCGAAAAACACAAGAGCTAAGAACACAATGTGTCCTCTTAGAAAAACCATTGGTATGCTGAAGGTGTGTCTCAAACACCAGTCACTCTCCTGAACCCAGGCATGCAGCAGGAATTCAGATCTTACTAAGATCATCATTGTATTCAACAACTTGTATTCCCCTAGTGCAAAATATCAGAGTAACAGTTACCACACTAAAAGTTAAGTGCCTGTTAGTGAGAAAGGGATGAGGCCTGCTTGAACACTGACTTTGATTAAAAAATACCATCAGAAAAAAAAATCCAGGGAGAGTAACAGAAATCACTACCAAAACACTGCAGGAGCCTACACAGTAAGTGCAGGGCTGAGGATAAAGATTTACCCAACCTTACACAGGTTGTGCCTGGCCATCCTGCAGTTGTATTCCTGAGGGTTTAGTTAAAAGCTAAGGAGGCTGCTGGGCTGCAGCTGATGCAGAAGAAACAGCGCCACTGTGAGTTCTTGGCTGCAGGAAGGAACCTCAGTGGGTGAATGGGTGAGCTCCTCCCAAGGCTGAGAAGCCTGAGGCAAAGCTTAGTGATACACACAGGCGTGAACAGGGTGGCCTGTTTTCACTTAAAAAACTTCCAAGGATTAGAGGATAAATTACATACTTTACACAGGTCTAATCTTTCTATACCTTCTGGCTACATTAACCCACATTGTCTTTGGTAAGATATAAATGTACAGATAGAAATTCAGGAAGCCAAGGAAACAAAGAAAATCGATTCTTGATATATTATGACACTTGGTTTTAAGATCTCCAGGGGCAAACCCAAAAAAGACAGTGAGAAATACACACTTTATACTTTCTTATAGCCCTTGTATTCTACTGTAGGGCTGCCCTTATTAATGTTATCCTAACAACAACCATATGGGGTGTCCAAACAGGCTTCCCACTCATTCAGCAGGCTGCTTAAAAAATACATTCAGCTGGGTATGAAAAGAGAAAATAATCAGCAAGCATTTGATCTCTCTGTCAAGCAACAAAACCAATGACATTTCACAATGGTGCTGATTATGCTTTCTCTTCTACACCCCCAGTTAAAGCAAGCTCAGCCCTGCTTTTTGTTGACATCTGTTGTTGGCAAGAGATTGTTTTGTTAATGTACACGGAGCAACTGAGGACACAGAATTTACTATTGCAAAAGGCCCCCAGTAACCTCTTTCTCCATTCTCCTAAAAAATGCAACTATGTCAATCCACAACTCTTTAGGAATTTTATTATCAGGGGATGAAACTGTGGTTTTAATCTCTCAATATTGCTCCACACACTGTTTACAAATGTGAAACAAAGCAATGAACAATCCGCATGCAAATTAATGTAGCGAAGTATATTAGCCAACCACAACATGTCCAAACATTTCCAAGACAAACAACAATCATCAGGGTGGCAGAGAACAACCCAACTCAAGCAAATTACATAATATGAACATGAGACAAAAATAAGAAAGCCTGACTGTTTGATGTGCAATTTGGGATCCAGGCAAAAACCATGCTAACTTTAGAACAGCGCTCGCGTTAGGCAGTCTGTTCAAAAAGCCACCGAAATATAGCATCCATCATACAAAACCAGTTCCCACGCCCTGATGTGACATTGTTTATGATTTCCTTTTACCTTTTTGCCAGCTATGTACCCTCCAGCTGCGCCAAAGCTCTTGGTGAACGTTCCCATTAGTACGTCGACGTCATTGGGACTCATGCCGAAATATTCCACAACTCCCCGGCCTGTGGCTCCCACTGCCCCAATGCTGTGAGCTTCGTCCAAGTAGAGGTAGGCTTTGTATTTGTTCTTCAAGGAGACGATCTCTGGCAGGCGCACGATGGACCCTTCCATGCTGCACGTGGAGAGAACCAGGGGCTGAACAACAAACCCTGCACTCTCCCCCATACTGGCAGAAAATACAGCCATTCATTGCCTTATTCCACCAGAGTTCTTCTGGGATCTCAGGTTTTACTCACAAGCCAAAGAAAACTCACAATCCATTCCCACTTGTGGGTGAATACAAAACTATTAAGCAGTTTTAGAATTCTAACACTCAAACACAGTCAAAAAGCCTCTGACTGTTTGTAAATTGTCAACATGTCAGAGGAGAGAAGGAAAGGTGTAAAGCAAGTTGGAGATGCTAACCCTAAGCAGCACATTACAGTTCATCTCCACAAAGCAAATATTTTAAAGAACTGCTATAATTCAGTCTGGTCCTTTCTTACTTCATCATCAGCTCCTGTGGCAATATTTGGGCACAACAGCTCTAGAGCAAATTCATCTGGTGCAGAGGAGTTGGGTCCAACATACGCTGGAGCTGGGCCATGTGAAACCCACAGCTGGTGCCATAAACTCTAAGCATTCCCAGTCTTCACAGAATCAGGGATTAAAACAGGCAGCTGAAATCCAGCCTTGCCAATTTTTGCTTCAATTTGTACTTTTTAGGAAATTTAGCCTGCTACCTAGTAATCAAAATGGAAACAAGTTTTCCATCCCTTTTCTTTTTATTTTCTTAGAGCCATGCAGAAAAATGAAATATTTGGAACTGGCACTGGTTGCCCAGAGAAGCTGTGGATGGCCCATACCAGGCTGGATGGGGCCCTGAGCAACCTGATTTCATGGAAGATGACCCTGTCCATGGCAGAGGGGTTGGAACAAGGTGAGCTTTCAGTCCCTTCCAAACCATGATTCTGTGATTAATGGTGTACTGAGATTTATAGAAATGAGAAGAGATGATAAATCTTTTGCACTGTTGGCAAATCATGTCAGCAAATGAGAAGGCACAGAGAGGGTGTCCAGCAAAATGAAAGCACAGGGAAATAAATAAGAAATGTTCTCTGATCCCATAAGGATGATATATGCAGAGTATTGCTGTCAAGACTTGTGTCTTGAAAACCTTTGTGAGACAACTACAGCTATGCTTGGATATGCCCAGATGCACTCAGTATTCATTTTATAATGAGTTAATCGTGTTCTTTTCCACTAGCTCTAGGAAGGAGGTCTTTAAAGCCAAAAACTTCCCATCAAACACAAAGTCAGTGTGCCATGTGCCAGGAAAACCAGGGCTCTGTGGCTAAGGCCCACAGCTAAGGTGTACCCACTTGCAAATGCAATGAGTTTCAGATGACCAGAAACATGGACTTTGGTCCCAAATAGAAAGTACAAAAGAGAAATGCAATCAAAAGTGTCTTGGAAATGTTTGTCTCCTGGACCAATGGCTTTCACAGGCTGCTTTGTTGCCACTTGTAGTGTGCTGCTGGAAGTTGGGCACTATAAAAGGAGCACGATGTGCTTTTAGCACTCAGGAAATTCTGACAATTTTAGTCCTTCATCCTTTGGTCTCCTGAGTAAGCTTGGAAATTGGTCTCCAGATTTGAAGGAGACCTGCCCAAAGGCAAGTCTCCATGAGTGTAACAGCATGGGGGAGTAGCCCTGGACAAGGATTGCCTGTGCTGTTCACACTGGGAGGTTCAGAGAGCCTGGCTGTGTGTGCCTGGGGGCATATTTTTGGCTGCTGGTGACTGCTGGCAAATCTTGCCCCTCTGTGTTGCCCAGCCATAAAAGAGGCAGCCGTGGGACTGTGTGTTGGCACCAGGGTCCCTTGCAGCAAAGAAGGGTGGGCTTGTGCTGCAAGCTCCTGAGGACTGGGCTTTCTCACTTTTCCCAAACAGCACTTGGCAGCTGGGGGAGAAGCAACTTAAACCACCACAGCTATTTTCCTAGTGAATAGAAGGGCAGAGCCCACAGCCCTCACATAGCCCAGAGTCAAAGCATTAGTCAGCTAAAATGACTCTGAGCCACTGGGTGTGCTCGGACGTGCTGGGCTTGGCAGCTTTCAGCTGGGCCTGCTGGGTCTGCAGGGAGAGCCAAGGAGCACCTCTGCAAACTGCAATCCTCTTGGGACCCTGGGCACAGAGCATTTCAGGCTTTCTGTGCTGACAGGGAATGATCCTCAGACACACTGCATTGACCTGAGGCCTTGGGAAAGGCTCCCACAACTGAGTGACAGCACTGAAATAATGAGCGTGGAGTTGAATAGAAGTGTGTGATCTCACAGGGTGAAAAATTTAGAATTTAAGATAGCAAATTAAAATAATGTATATGTGACAATATGGAGGGTTTAAGGTGTACTCCTCTTCTTCTCCTTCTCCAAGTTTGAGTAATTTTGTGTGAAACTTCTTGGGAAACAAGGTTTTTACATTCTACTATGGTATCATGGTTTCCTTTTTTTCCTTTTTTCTTTGAGGAAAACTAATTTACAAATATTCCACCTCTTATCTACTTCATCTCTAAACATGTCCTAGACTACCACTCTCTTTTCCACATTTGAAGAGTTTGTCTGTTCCCCTTTCAGGCTAGTTTGTAATTGGGAAAAAAAATCCCTCCATTCCTGGCCTGCTACTCAAAAGACATATACATTCCACTTAACAAGTTACTTTAGGTACTGCTTTCTTACATAAACCTTGTACATTTGTACAACAATCTCTGTTTTGTAGATTAGAGCAATAATTTTCAGGAAATCTTTCAACTCTGTCCTCAAATACAACTCCATTTGAACACTGCAATGGTAGAAACTTTAACCTTCAATGTTGGTCCTTGGCCAAAGACATTAAATGTTACCTCATTCTTTTCTGGAAGTCCAGTCACTTAATCCCAAGGAAATAAAAAATAACCTTGCTAAATTTCCTACACTATTGCCATTGAATCCCAAGGAACTTCTAATGCACGTGAAAAGGCATTGGACAATATCTAACTGATCAGAGCTATTTTCTTAGCTGGAAGGGGAAATACACAAATTAAATTAAAAGTAAGGAAAAAACAAATGAAACCCAATCTGATTCAATTAACTTCTGATGCCCCATAACTTCTGCCCTGGGCCTTGGCCTATCTGACTGCTAAATAAATATGCATGGAACAGAGCAGAAGCCTACCACAAACCATGTAAGAACACAGTAACTGATTAATCCTAAACTGGAAATGGTAGAAGCCAAGGGAAACATTAGCTGGAATTCAAATAATAAAAAATATGTTTTAGCAAGTCAGTTTAACTTGTGCCCTGGTCACTGCCAAAACTTGTTCATGCTTTTTGGAGTGAAGAATGATGGCTAGATGGTCTCCCTCAGTTTGGAACACAAATGGAATATATTTGCTGTTAGGCTGGTCCAAGTTAAGAACCAGCTTTCACTAGGAGTTACATTTACTTTTGATGATTTCTTTTTCTTTTTAAGATAATAGAGACATTAAAAAGCAAACAAACATATACTTAACGCTATTTATTTGACATGTAGCTTGAGTGCTTCCCAGGTCGAGGGGCCAATTGTGCCTTCAGTTGTAACCAAGCAAAATCTGTGGTTTATGGTTTCAAACACGAGTCTGATTTCCAGAAATGCTCATGTTGGCTAACAATGACCCTTTTCAAATTTTGCCAGCTGGTAAGTCTGGGCTTATGCACAGTGTAAACACTTGAAGATACTCCTAATGGAAACAGAAGGCAAATTTCTTTCCATACCATAAACTTCACCATACTAAGACTATGGTGTCCCATAGAACAATATTTTTTTTAAAGGAGGGAAGCTTAGTGTTTTCTTTTGTATCACTGGAAAAAGCATTTCTGTAAAAATTTGCCAAGCTAAACTTGCAAATCAAGATATTTTAACTTGGAGAATGGCTCAGACCACGTTATTTAAATTCTATATTTGCTGTCCCTGGAGCATAACTTGAGGAAAAAAAAAAAAATTGGTATTAACTATTGTAAGAAGAATACATTAACTACACTCTAACTCCTCTTAAACCCTCTTGATGAATGCTAATTTGGCATCTGGCAAACCTTCAAGAAAACTATCATTTACCAATAGTGGGCTGGAAAATTTTAGTCCTTCAAAAACCCTGGGCCAAGAAAGGAAAGAACATACACATGAAAAGAGTAAGAGGATTTCTGCTCCATCCTTCTCCAGCTATTTTTTTTTAATTATTATTTTTCTTGCAGATGAAATGTTCTTAGCTACCAACTGGCTGTCCCTGGCAGCAGGGACACAGCGTGGTGGCACCTGGTGGCACTTGCCCCTGAGTCACAGCAGTTCTGCTTTCCAACCAAACCAACCCTCTACAATTTCTGATCTGCTTAGACTGTGAAAACAACTTACCAACCAACCAACCAACCCAGCTACTGCTGGGGATGGCTTCCAATGAAAGACTGTTAGAGAGCTGAGCTTTGTTTTTCTTTTACTTTTCACCTTTCAGAAGCGCAGACACTCAGGGCATGAGTGATCTTAACATTATTTAGCCTTTATGGAGCTGAAGGAACTTTATGGTTCCTTTTAGTAGCTACTCTGAGGTTTAACTAACCAGCTACTCTGGTTTTATTTTGTGTTCCAACAGAAGGTTCTTTGAACTTTGGAAAACTAAATCTCGTTTGAGAATGAACTGCAAACCTACAGGAAAAGAAAACTTGACACCAAACATAAATCTGGAAATACAATTTTAAGTCAGTATAGTTAAATAGCTGACAGTGGGTTTGTCCCACTGCTTGGACTGATCTATGCCTCTGTGTTACCAGTCTACCTTCTTGCTCCCTAGAGGTCAATATTCAGGGTAAAAGATTTAAAAGTGAACAAAGCTCAGCAGCTGGAGCCTTTTCTGCCAGCCATGTGACCGATGGGAACATTTGTCAGTAAAATGTTGGTGGTCCACTTAATTTCTGCATGATCAAAGTCCTTAAATCCAAGCTTTCTTTTAGTAGTGCCAAGCAATGTTTATTTGTAGTTTTGCTCTGTTTATTCTGCTTGAAAGGACACGTTCAGCCTGCTTTGGATCAGCTGATGTGCTGCCGACCTGCTTCACCTCTGAGTGACAGGTGTTTAGATAAGGACCGACTTTGGTCTCTGTGCAGATGGAAAACGTTAGGCAAAAAGAAAGCACTGACAGCTATGAAGTTGTGATGACATGAGATCATAAAAGATTTCTTCCAAAGAAAAGCTAATTGGCTAAGCTGTGCCAGCATTTTGCAATAAAATGGCATGAGTGACTGCCCATCCAGACTGGCTGTATTTCAGCAACACATGATGCAGTCCCTGCATATAAAGTTTTAATGCCACTTTTATTAACCCTGTCATGTCCTGTGAATGAGTGGTTCTGGTTTCCTTCTTTCTGGGGCAGGTGTTGCTACTCCCCAAACCGCTCTCGTCCTGCTCCCCCATCTCCTGTCATCTTGTCTAGATCCCTGCAGGCCCTCTTACTGTCCAAACCCCTGCTTCTTCAGCCCTTCCTGCCTTTCCCTTCTCCTTCTCTGCCCTCCGTGAGCTCCCTGGCTGCCTTCCCAATGCCCTTCTCCTGGAGCAGGTGCCAGGGTGAAGCCCAGGATGGTGAGCCTGGCTGGTGCCACTGCTTTGCTGCTCAACTCCAGTGACTGTTTGCCTTTCTGGCTGGCTCTAAGCTGCACCACACGAGTGAACTGGAGCTATCTGACTGAGGTGCTCTAGAATTACATTGTATTATTGATGCTGCTATTGTCAGATGGATTCTCAAAGGCACTTCTCTCATTTGAGTTCCTCCAGGGACTAGGGCTATGTTAAATACCCCCATATAATTCTTTGAAAGCCAGTCTTTCCATTTTCCTGTTACAGTGTGTCTATTAGATCCAGCCCTAGTTACTAAAAAGGTGCTGATATCACCTAACCTAAACTTAGCTTGGGATTGAAGATTTCAACAGCTGGGCAAGAACTGGGCATGCAGAGCTTAATCAATTCAGCCCACATGTAACAAACAACTCTAGAAAGCTCAGCTTACTCACTCAGCAGAACTCCTCAGCAAGTACAGCTCCAAGAACTACATCACATCTGTCACAACATACATCACCTTACCTGTCTTGCTCTCAGTACCTCTCCCACTCAGCTGTGATTTGCTAAACCAACATCCAGAACAATGTACAGGATCTTAACTGGAGCTACAGGATACAAGGTTCAGGCTGTCACAATGGCAATCGACACATTTATGAGATCACAGAGTGTTACTGTAACTTCCACTCTCATTAAGATTTCCCTCAGATACCTAGAGTCAGATTTTGCCCCACTCAGCACATCATTCTGTCTTCAGAAATGAGAGAATACTCATCTTTCTACAACACAAACCTACCTGTAAATGCCCTCCACGAGGATGATAATTTTTCTCCATGCTCTGTGTGTGCGAGGCTGTCCATATATTATTGCATCTCTCAGCAACTTCTCGAGGCTCTGCATATCTTTATTTAAAAATAAGAAAAAGGGGGAAGGAAAAACATTACCAAAGATTTTTCTCAACAACTTTCAGTTTTATCTTGGGTGCTATTTTTCCTATACAAAAGACAACATTTAAAAAAAAAAATAAAGTGTCCTAAAGATAAACTTCCTTTATTAGTGGGCAAGACCCAACAATTCCTTTCATTGGTGTGAATGCAATTTAGTGACAAGAAGAGTTATAAAAAGCTTCCAGTTATGCATCTGATCTGGGAAACATCTAGAAATACTCAGCAGGCATTTGTATTTAAAGGCAAAAGGGAATCACTTGGCTTCACTACTGAGGCTAACTGCACGAAATTCTGTGCTGGGGCTGCTGATGCTCATAATTTATCAAGGTCTCAATAGTGAGTTTTGGCTGCTTTCCAATCACAAGCTCATGAACAACAAGCATTTTTCTTCAGCAAAGGCTGTGACAAGGCTGCATGCAGCACATCAGGATGGCAGCAAGAGGGAAAGCAAGTGGAAGATTGCTGATGAGAGAGGAAGAGACAGGTGGATACAAGCACATGGTATGGAAACACTCATTTGGTGCCTAAACACTTGGCACTGGTAGAACTTCCATATAACCTGGAACAAGGTTATGATCCTTAGCTGCTTCCTTAAGGGCTGAGTGTGGCTCATCTAAAATATTCTTGAAGGAAAGCCACTGAAATTTTGAAAAAGATGGAAGAAGCAAGAAAAAATACCACAGGAACCAGGGTCAGGCCAAATGTGATTCTCAACGCACCAGCATTCTGGTGTCTTCAATGAATGGACACTCTTCAAAATGAATTGTTCTGGTCCTTTTCAGGAATCTGGATTGGCATTTCAAAATGTTTTCCAAGAACATCCCACAGAGTGGCATAATACCCAGGAAACATTACAGATCAGCTCAAACAGTGGGCTGAGAAAATCAGTGGCATTTCTTCCCAATTGAACCCCATTTGCTTCAGCAACACAGTTGATACAACCTCCTACAATAGCACAAAGTTGATGTGTAAAATGAATTTAAAAAATAGACCTGAGAAACAAAAATACACCTTATAAATATGAATATTGACCCATAGTTTGGTTTCTGCCCAAGGGGAATGGGGCCATTTGCATATTAATTGCCCCTTGTGAGTAACCTGTGCCCTGAGAGATGGCCAGTTATGACCTGACCACTTCCACATCCTGATGTCTCACCTCTTCCTAGCAACATTCAGTGATGTTTGGTAGAAGGTAAAGTTCTCAGCAATGAAAGTGCCACTCTGCAGCTGACCTAGCAAATCCCTGCTGTACTCTACAAAGCAGCAAATAGGCAAAGATCAGCTGCCCCCTGTTTCAGTGGTGTCATGGCCTGCATAGCTCAGTGAGCTCCCCGAGGGAAATGCTGCTGGGAATGCTGCAATGCACACAGCTCACTTTCCACTAGATGGCAATCAAGGAAATAAAAATTCTTAGGTGCTTTATATGGGAAAGTCAAAATCGAGCTGAGCATCTGCAGCTGCTCGTGGTCTCTTTTGTTTCGAGTAGATAATATTTAGAACTTCTCTGAAAGGGCTCCCTCAGGGTGACAGAGAGCTCACAGTAAAATCTGGACATCCCCTTTTCTCCACCAAATTATTCTCTACTATTGTCACTGTCATGTAAATCCTTTTGGGATCTTTGAAACTCTCTTCTGAATCACACAGGGGTTTTCAATTCAGTGTTCTATGTGTCAGATTGGCTCTTGACTTCAGGAAAGTCATTCTGCCTCTGAGCTAAAAGCATGGCTTGGAGATTCAGTTGTTTTAGCACATTCACATGATAAGGAAAACAAAAAAAGGAAAGAGGAGATGAAGTGAAATGTATAAAAAAATGGTTTTAAAAAATACATAGCTGTGAATATGTCCTCTGTCCAAACTGCTGTGGAACGTGAGACCACAGACTGGGGAGAACCTCTCCAAGGGATGAATTTCCCTGATTTTACACCTAATATAGTCTTGCTGGGGTACAGGCTAAGAACATGTCTGTTTGCAGGATCAGGGCTATCTCACTTTCTTTTGGATGTCTCATCAAAAACACATGTCTCTCAGAAACACATCTATGTGTGACCCTTTCTGAAGCCTGTAATAATTGTTCAGATGCAAATTTTACTGACTTATTAACTCTGTGCCTCTCTTGGAAAGGGGAAACAGGCAGAAAGAAAAACTCCTTAGTACTCCCAACAAAAGGCTGCTTCTGCTCTTCAAGGTGAAAACAAAGTACTCTATGTGCTTGTGCTTAAGGTTGTCAGAAAGTGGGATATACTGAATGGCAGGAAAAACAACAGCACAACCCCAGGGTGATTTTCAGATATCAAATTATTTACCCATTAAATATAGTTAAATCGAGACATTAGGACATTAAGGTGATGAGTTGCACGAGTCCATCTTGAACAACCAGTTGTAGAGAAAATAACAGTCCTTCCTTGTCTGACCATCACCAGCCCAGGGTTTTCAGCAGCAATGGCCAGCAACCGCTCGCTCACCAGCCCAAGGTGGTGTTAAGAATTGGACCTGATTAACCAGTCAGAGCACAACCAAATCTATCCATGTTTCACTTTCCACCTTCTCCCTGTAGCACGTTGCCCAGATATGGAGGATAAAGCTTCCCAACAGTAGATCTTTCAGTGGGTTGGTGGACTTGTGCAATCCCTGTTGGGGATGTCTCGTAGTTACTTCAGGAGTAGCACCAAGAACACAAACTGCCCGTGGGGTGGAGCGAGTCTGGACCTGGGCAGGCAGCGTGTCATGCTGCCTGCAGTGCAGCTGGGACAGCAGGTCCTGGAGGGAGCACAGCGTGCCCAGAGACACGCGGCGTCTGCAGCCCTCATCCTCGCACCGTAACGCTGGGGATGTCATCACCATTCCCCTGCGTGGGCTGGGAGCCTCCTGGGTGATGTCAGCTGAATCCTGCCTAATTAAAATAACCAGGCTGCTGCTACTCTTGTCACATTCTTCTTTTTGCTCTGTGCTTGTAAATCTGATTTTCAGTTTCTCCCCTTTTGCACTCTCATGCAAGCTGGCACAGACCTCGTGACACGAATATCTTGGTTTGGAACATGGCAGTGGTGATCACTGCAGCCCCAGTGACGGCCTGACACTCCCCTCCCTGCCCCTCAATAAACACCAATCTCTCTGAAAGTAAAGGGCACTGGCTCAGGAAAGCTGCCTGTCCACGCCTGGCAAGTGAGATGTGGCTTTGTGGAAGCAGAGAGGGCAAAGGCAGGCACAGCGTGCAGGGAGCAGGACAGACCAGTCTCCTTGCCCTGGCGGCGTCTGGATGTGCCACAGGGAATGACACACCCAACTGGATCAGCCTGCAGTCCGCCTAGCTGGGCAACAATCTCGTCTCTGATAGTGGCCAGAGGCTCCAAGGAGCACAAAGCCTTAGTGGGTAAGGTGCCCTTCATCCTGCTCTGTGATAGCTACGGCACTGCCCTCCCTTCTGAAATTCAAGGGCTACCTACACACTTGGAAAAAAAAGTAAAAATTATAGAACCATTCTGTACCAAGCCACCACACAAACTCTTTGGGTTTTGCAACCAACGAGATCTCTTTCTAATTTTTACCTGTTTGTTTATCTCTTTCATTTCTCCCCGTTCTATTTGATTAATTAGTTACACTTAGTTTTCCACTTTTCCTTTTCTTCCCCCTCTTCCTTCCTTCTTTTTAGCTAGAGAATCTATTTGTACTGAAAGGTGAAGGCCTTCTGCCACCTACAAGTTCCTTCAGTATTAACTGCAGCTCCTCCAGGTAGCTGTGCATTCTCTTTAAGGTGTCCTCATGGCACTAGTACCTGAACTCCAAAGAAGTAATTTGACTGAGTAGACTGAGAAATGCCAGAGCTGGATTCACATAAATTCATAGCTGTTGTCCAAGCTGGAAACTGTATTTTGTATGGAAACCTGGCATCTCACACCTGTGTCACACACTTGTCATCCACCACTTGATCTGTGAGAAACTAAAAAATCCCCTTCTACTTTCAAAACATTGAAAAGGGGCATTAAGAGGAGCTAGGAATGTATTGCCCTGATTCCCATTTCAGATGGGGATTCAAGCCCCAGATTACAGGCTGGATTTTCACCCCCCCAATGCGCTCGGTTATGCTTTGCAATTCCTGCCTTCCTCACAGGATCACTTGTTCTGACTGCTTGATGAAATGCCCTTGCAATGAGGACAACTGGAAATATTTTTTCCCCCATGGCCTGAGTTCTGTACCTTGCCACAACATTCCCACAGACTGTTCATGCAATGGCAAATCTAAACCTGAAAATGGGGCTGCTGATGCTACATGGGGAAATGTAGTAGAATTAGAAAGAATAAACAAATCCTAAGCCTTGTATGAATAAACAAATCCTAAGCCTTCTTTCACAGGCTGATAAGAACAGAACTAATTTGGATATAATTAGTCCATAACACCCTCATCTGCTCACTGAAGGGACACCTGATCCCAGTGTAACACCCAGAACTGCTGTGAGAGAAACCTCTTGATAAAATCACTGATTTTAGTGATTTTATCAAAGGCTGATTAATGGTTAAATATTTGTTTTTGCTTTTCAGGTTTTATTGGAAGGGTCAAAGATCTTGGCTAATACTTAACCAGATAAAGGTCAGAGGTCCTGAAAAAGGACTTTTAAATGCATGGTGTTCTTTAAAGATTGCCTAAAAAATTAAAAAAGAAAAAAAAAGAAAAAAAGCAAAAAACCTACAGGTGGTAAGTCAATCTCTCCCTGAGCCAGGAGGTAAAACCATCTGAGTTTAGCTCCCATTTAGCTGAAGGACCTCACTGCCTGGGAAATGGTAGCCTGAGTGTCTCTCCACAGCAGGAGAGACAAAAGGCAGTTCTTTATGGGCAGGTCAGAATGATTTTGGCCCACTGCACACATTTAGGACTGCTTAGACCCTAAAATAAAATTGGAAAAAAGAAAGAAAATCCCCTAGATCTGTGATTCAGAGCAGGAGCTCCAGGGAGCTGACTTTGCTCACAAAACCTCACAAATGCCTGACACAGAGAAACTCTTTTCAAGGCCAAAACCTGTGTGCCAATGCTGCTATGCCCTTAGCAGGGTGAAAACCAGTGAGAGCCACAGGAAGGGGAGGTCCTGGCCAGCACTTTTTAGTCACGGGGCTAAGATGGAATATTCTCCTCCATTTCTTTCACCCAGGTGATCTGTAGGTGTGTATGCCTGGGCATTTCTCTCAGCCCAGACCTGTAAATTCCCGTCTGTTAATAAGGAAGGGATTGTTCACTGGCAGGCAGGATACAGGGCACATTCCTACGTCCAAATAAAAACAGACTTATAGGTCCACAGCACATTTTTGTTCTATTATTCCCTTAAAGGCTTGAAAAGCTTCTCACACACCCATGCAATGTTTTTGTCAAAAAGGAAAGACATCTGGATGCCTTTTATTTCACCTAGGAAAAGTAGAGTTGTCTAAGGATTTTCCCTGTTCTAGAAAAACTTATCAGATTTTTTGTGCAAAGTGTAATGTCCAGAAGAGAGCTACCCACTTATTGAAATAGAACTTCAGTAACTTTTTGTAAGAATATGAACTACATTATACATAATTAAGGTAGATTCTTTCTTGTCTTACAAATGAAATAATCCTCTATTAATAATAAAATAGTAATTATTTACTTTTGAAATATGAAAAATCAATCCTCTATTGCAGATTTCAGGCTTTGAAATAAAGTAACAGTTTAACAGAATTAGCTATAGAAAAGATGAAGGTTCTTCATAGCAAGTCTAAAGTGGTAGATTTTACTCTCTTTACTGTGAAATATTTTTATCCTAGAACAAACTTTTGTATCATTTTTCTTCTGACAAAGAGCTTTTCCATAACAGAGCAGGGAAAGTAAAGAGGAGAGGGATTTTTGTCCTTTTTAGAACCTGACAGTGAAATCAATGCTTATTAAAGATCTTAAAGTAGCAGCTTAAAGTGGAACATTTTCTGCTCATGCACAAGGAACCTTGCATTCACACCAAGCAGTGTGACACAGAGCATGGCTCAATTCCCCTGTTCCTAGGCATGACACTGACAGTTTGGGCATGCCTGGAAATTACACATACCCACACCTCTGCAAGAGTAGATCTGGGAGAATAAGCAAAGCAGCTGTGCTCTAACAAAACAAACATCTGTCTAACTGAAAAGAACCCTCCCAACCCAAGCTGGAATTTTGGGGTCACTTTATTCATACAGTTTTGGTCCTTACCAAAACTCATGTTACATTACTCCCTGACAGACTCTGAGGGCACAAGGCTGTCAGCTCCATTTGGGGTGAAAGAATGCATCCTACAAAGGCAGTCCTGCTGGGTTATGCTTTCCACTGCCCTCTCCCCCAAAGCACATCCTGTTTCCTCCAAAGCAAAGGCACACACATACATCTCTGCATGTGTGGTTTTAGTTGTTAGTGATGTGTAACCCGTGGGTATGATTAAGGAAATATTAAAAGACGCAACTTTCTAACCATAGAACTAGCAAGCTGAGAGTGGGCTGAGAGAAAGCAAGAGCATGTGAAGCTTCTTCACAAGAAGTGGTCTCTAAATGCAGCTTGAGCTCAATACTACAAAATTGTGACAACAAAAGCTGTCATTCAGTTCCAAACAGTATTTCACAGAACCCCAGAATCCTTGGGTAGGATCATGGAGTCCATCCCAGCCCCAACACCTCAACCAGACCATGGCACCAAGGGCCACATCCAGTCTTTTTTTAAACATATCCAGGGATGGTGACTCCACCACCTCCACCAGGCAAAACACTGCAGTACTTTATCCCTCTTTCTTTGAAAAACTTCTTCCTAATATCCAGCCTATATTTCCCTTGGCACACCTTGAGACTGTGCCCTCTGGTTCTGCCAGTGCTGCCTGGACAAAGAGACCAACCCCCCTGGGCACAGGGACCTCTCAGGGAGCTGCAGAGGGTGATAAGGTCACCCCTGAGTCTCCTCTTCTCCAGGCTGAACACCTCCAGCTTCCTCAGCCATTCCTCACAGGGCTTGTGTTCCAAGCCCCTCACCAGCCTCGTTGCTCTCTATTTGCAAAAGTTTCCACAGTTTCATTTTGGAATTAAGTTAAGGTGATGTCTCAGCAATGGCATACAGGACTGTCTTTGGCAAAGATGATCTCTAGAAACCAATGAGTTTTTCCAAAGCAACTTGGATGGGCTTCCACTGAGGTTTGCCATGATCCTTCAAAGAACTGCCTGCATTTTCCAGAGCTAGGTTAGTGCTGTTTGGGTAGCTCACTATTAGTTTCAGGTTCACCCATTATTCAGAAGAGCATCAGCTTTGATTTATTGTCAGTGCAACAGAAGCTGGTTAGGTATCAGGATCTGGGGAGGGGAATGAGATACTGAGGGATGGTGAGAGACTGGATTCCTTAGAGTGAGCATGATGGCTCCAGGTGATATCTTAGCAGCTGAGAGCAATGCACTCCTCAAACTGGAATGTTTTCTGAAATGATGTGGGAAATGACACAAGGCAGCTGGACTGCACACAGCATGGGTGGCTGCAGAGGTTGAGAACCTTGGGATTTGGGTAGTAAGAGGTCAACCTGCAAGATGTGATGTAATGATTGAATGGGATAAGGCTTTGAGAGACCAAGGAGAAGTTGAGAAAAGGCTGGTGTGGCAATTGTGCTTAGCACATCCAGATTTGTGGAAGGGAACCAAGTTGTGGTGTGCTACAGGTTAATCTGTGAATAAGTAATTCTGTAAAAATATTCATGTTCAGATGGTCTTTAATCCTTGAATGATCTTTAGAAATTGTTTCTTCCTCAAATTATGAATCAATATTACTTATAACAACAACTTATATTACAATTATAGTGTGCTTTTCATTCCAACTCATCCTTAGGCCTTTTACAGCAGATGCATAATTCATTTTTGCTCCCCTTGGGGCTGAACACAACACTTAATAAAGAGAAGGGATTGTATTAGCCATTAAGAAAGGTAATCAGACCACTCTTCTGATTTCTCACCACTTCTCTAGCTTCTAAAGCTTTCTTGCAATTGCAGTCTGGTGGCAGCAGTGAGGATAGAAAAGGGAATTGAAATGGGGAATAAGGGAAAAGAACAAGATCTTGTCATCAAAGGCAGCCCCACTGCCTCTCACAGTAACCAGACAGCATTAACTGAATAAAAGTTTAGAGCATGAGCATTTTAGAAGATAACTATGCAACTGCAAAGTTAATGTGTGATTTCTGTACTCAAATTCTATTTCAAAGAATATTTGGGACTATGCTGTTGATATAACCATCTGCATCTTTGCTATTAGATCCCTGGGAATTCAGAGTAATGCCATGTTAAGGTAATTCTGGTTTCACTGAATCTGCTAGAATCAGAGGCATGTTTCTGTAAATGTGTTTCTACTGTTTAAGCTACAATGACAATAAAATTAAAACTTTTATGGCAGCACACAGTCATTCAGCAAGTCAAAATACACAACAGCAATGGTAGTATTGCACTATCAATTTTTCCCATCAGAAATCACTCATAATATTAAACAGCTGATCCTCCTGCCTGGACAAAAGTATCACCTGGGAACTGACAACGAAGTAAGCATTGAAAGAAATCATTCTTGCCTTTGAGGTGGGAATAACTCTGTCTCTGAATATTTCCAGCTTCAATACTCACTATTATGCTTGAAGATTCTAATAGTGGCACCTGAAAGCCTCGCACCAAGAACAAGAGAAGTGTGGTTCAACTCATCACTCAAAATGAGGCAGCCCTGTGGAGAAGGAAGGAGAACAATGAGCATCTGTGTGGGCTGGGAGGCTGCTGGCTCATGTGCATGTGTGTGCCAGCATACCCACGTGTCCCCCATAGGGCATTGCCCCAGCCAAGCTGTAAGGATTAAACACCAAATGAATCTTCTGCCACTTTCTCAAAGGTGCCAGGGTGCACTGCAAAGGCAGGTGGAACAGTGGGATCACAATGCCAGATCCTCAGGCATTCCCAGGTGGTGCACAGGTCCAATATCTCCTGTAACTGGAGAGCAGCAAGGTGCTGTAGAAGCTATCCCAATCATCAGCTTTCATCACAGGCAGCTGGGCAAAATCTCAGCAGGTGGCTGAAACACTTCATCCCACAACACCTGGACATGGGATTCAGCATTTGGTTACTTTTAAGGGAGAAGCAACTTAACGTGGAGAGGAGCTAGAGAGCTGCATCACTGATCCTTGAGCAGATGTTAGCCAGGTGTGATAGCACCACTCAGTGATAAAGGGCCATATTTAGAGTCCCAAGGTCATCAGCTTTGTGACTCACACATTCCTGACACCAGGCTTTGTTCCTCGATCGAGCCTTTCCACTCACTGAAAGCCCAGAATAGCGCCAGATTAGTGAAAACAATGAACAAATGAATGTCCCACGTGTTCCTCAAGGAAGCACTCACCTTTCCAACAAGGGCTGGAATATTCATCGAGTTAGTTGCAAAGCCCATGCCAAACACCATAGCATCTTCCACACCAAGGAACTTGGCCACAAGTTTCTCTAGCTCTACATGTTTGTCTAGGGTGCCTGCAGAAATAAGCACAGGGAATATTCAATCTCATTAAACTGTGCAAGTTATTATGACACAAAACATACAAAAGCACAGGCTAGAAGTGTGTCATTGAGCTATGTGACATTAGGTTCTAATGAGGATTTTCCACTTGTATCCTGTGCATGTGGGCTAGTGCAAGAGGTGCAAACCAGCTGTGATTAATGCTAACAAGTACTGCTGCTGTTAGGGCAGCAAAGCAGTTGCTATGGGAAAAAGCTTCCTTTTTCCACAATAGCTTTTGACATAGTTTATTCTCAAGGCTAATTTTTTGTCTTTTCTTTCCCCTGCAATGAGGACAAAAAGACTTCCTTTTTGCAGGTAAAGTGGGACAAACATTTCAGGCATTCTTGAGTTCTCTCCAGATGTGAAAACAAACATGAGTGACAACAAAATTCTCCCCTTTTTATTACCTGCCTATATAGGTGCACAAAATTCTTAATTAGGATTTTACCTGGACAGACAAACAAAAGCATTCTCCATATGTTTCTGCTTTGGAAAGGAAAAGCTGTTCCACTCCCCATAACTGATGATAACTCTGCTCTTTCTTTCCTCTCAAGAGCAAACATAAATGACAATGCAACACTAGAGACCCTTCTTCATTGCATGTTAATCCTCTAATCTTAGTGCCTGAAGTCTCCAAACAAGCAAGGTGCTCCAACTATCCAAGAGAAGCAGCATCCTTCCTGCCCAGCTCATGGTAGAGGATGACAAAATACAAAAGGCAAGCAAACAATGGTGATGTTAGGAGACTGAGATAACAGACAGCTTTGAACAGTAAGGAATCATCTCAACTTGCCAGCTCTCTAGTCTTTGGTTGCCTGGCTGTGCATTGCAGGGACCAAGGCAGAAGGAACTCTTACAGGATGATCTGTGGGGAAGAAAAGAGAGTGGCCTGTGGATTCTGACAGAGCATTTCCCCTGTGAACAAGGCTGCAATCAGAGGACAGAAGAAAAAAGTTAGGCAAGTGAATGTGTTACCTCACTTGCACTGCACAGCTGATGGCACGATAATCTAAAGTGAATTACAATGGATGGAACAGGAAAGCTGTGTTCACTGTGAGGGACAAAGGGCAGATGGTGGAGGAATGCAGAAGCTTGCCTAGAGTGTCTCAGCAAGAATGATGAGTCAGGAAGATGATCTTACCTTCATCATGGAGCAGAGCTCATTATAAAAATCAAATATAAATGGCAGGAGAACAGTTTCAGCAACAGCACTAAGTCAGCTGGTTACAGTGAAGTAGTACATTATTTTTTCTCATTAAATATCTAAAGTAAGAATGACATCCATTTGGAACTAGAATGTGATAGGTATCTACCAGGCAGGCAGGTAACTCTCCAACAGTCAGGGAGATAGGGAGCAAGGATCATTGAAAAACCTGGATTACGTGGACAGTAAGGAACAGCAGTGCCGCTGAGATTTTGCCAGAGCCTTCCTGGGTTGTACTAGACCTGAGCCTTCTCCAGCAGAGCTTCAAGAGTGTCTCTGCACTCCTTGTATCACACTGCATGTACCTGGAGCTGGGCTGTCTCTGTGCTCTGAGAATTAGGTGATGTGACACACAAAATGTGGCTGTGCAGAAACTCCCCCACGTGTGAGCTGAGTCTGTGTGAGGCTCTTTGAGGGTGGATATTTTTTGAATTTCTATATCCCAATACACACAAGGACATGAGCTGGCTCTGCACACAGCCACTGTTTAGTCCCCAGTTTCCATGAAACACAAAACAGTGCCTCAGAGCTGAGCTGCTCTGGAAATGTGGGTGAGAATCTGCCTTAAGGGGTAAGCCCAGCAGGACTTGGCACGTTTTTCTGTGGTTAGTTCTGTGTTTTTTGCTAATTGGGCCCAGCTAGTCTTCAGCCTGGTTACAGCCCTCATGGACAGCTCGGAGTTCCAGCAGGATCAGCCACCTTAGTGCTCCCTGCAGATTATTTTGTCACTCGAGGGCTGTCAGCACACAAAATGAAGATGAAGCCTGAAATGGAAGCTTGAAGCCAAGCACACTGTGGTCACAACTTGAATCAGAAGCTTTGGGAAGGCATGAGAAGCAAGCAGTGTGTGCTTTGCAAGGCAGGCATTTTAAGGCATGACACAATTGTCCTTGACTCTTCCAGGGCTAAGTCTGACACTACTGGGGTGGAGTTAAATTGCTTTTTGGGGTTGCATCACACGTTTTCTGTTTTTACAAACAGGAAAAGCCTGACTCAAGACAGACAGTTCTGTTAAAGCTCCTATTAGATGGCCCACAAAGGAACAGCACATTGTGCACCTATTTTTATTAATTTTGTCACAGTGAAGAACAATTCATTCTGAAAGTGACTGATTCCTACTTTTTACTAATCCTAAGAGCAGATGCAGATAATACTGTACATCACTATTGCCTACAAATCCTGGAATACAAATTGAACTTCGTTAGCAAAACCAGAATCCTGAATGACAAGGATTTGCACAATGATCCCTGGTTTTGAATCACATGAATGATCGTGTCAATATTGTTGGTGGTAGGTAAAGTGTTGCAGAAGCAATACAGCACACGTCAGTAGTGCCAGTGGGAGGTTCATGACAGCTGTATACATTGAACAGAGTTGGAAAAAGCATACAATTATGCAATTATTTAATCCTATCAGGAGATATCTCTACGCAGGATGTCCTTGGACTCTGTATAAATGCATCAATCCTATCACCTCTCAACACTGGGAGAAACAAGGGGTCAGCCAGGCACTGCTGGGATGAGGTTTGTCCACTAGCATTCCCAGCTGGGCACAGGCACCACCACGACAAGCACAAACAGCACTGCCAGACAGATGCAAATCTGTTCCAAAGGAGCTGGCACAAGCTGAAACATCTCAGCATCTCAAGCTGCATAACAAAGGCAGTAATTACACAGCTCCTCAGTAAGTACCACCTTAGAGATGTCAAGTAAGGTTACCTTAGCTCTTAAAGTGTTTTGTATTGTGCTAGATTCAAGACCAGTATCATGATCTGATGAATGAAATGTGAGATATTAGATGTATCTTTTTTATACTCTATATCACAGATAGTTTCTACCCTTGCCCTATAAACAGACATTAGAATTTCCCCACTGACTGACTTCAGCTTGGCTTCACCCAACAAATGAGGATACAACTAAACAATGTACACTAAATCACTAGGAAATATTTAAGAAAAAAAAAAAAAAAGAAGAAAGGTACCTGCATCCTTAAGAGACAAAATTAAATCCTTTGGATAGTTATTCTTCCCTGCTGAATAGCTGTATGTAATACAATACAGCAGGAGTTACTGTGATCCAAGACTATATAGATATTAGGATCAAAGATCATATCAAAAGTGGACTTTCACAATGGGAACCACCTCCACAGATTCCCACACTTCTCCAAGCAAATTCCTTCCTTTTCAAAATCTGATGACCCAGTTCCCTCCATTAACTTGCCACTGCACTCTGGTGACAGGGAACATGAAGTACACTGTGTTTTGACAGGCTTTTTCATAGACCCACCTGTGCTGTTGGGCTGAAAGCCACTGCCAGACTGCTGGACAGATAAAGCTGGCAAATGGACTTGCCATGATCCATAATTTGACATTTTCAGCTTGGACAAGGTGGTTAGTGCCACAGGTTAGTCTGCCCAACACAGTCTTTCAGGTTCTTACACACTAATGACACAGACTGGTTGGACTGCCAACACTGGCAACAGTATCCTGCAATAGAATTTTATGTCTGGAATTCCAAGACCCAAAGAAGACAGGGAAATAAATACCTGCTCGCCGTAAGTTAAACAAAAGCTGGGAGAGCAAACTGATATAAGCAGCAAGCCCTGGAAAGACAAAAGAACAGCTGGGAACTCTGTGCATCCCTGATGTGACTCACTGAGGTGACTGAGAACCATGACTCTATGAAAATGAGGGTTTGTCAGCAGCATCCTCTGCTGAGGGAGGGTGGGGAGCAGGACAAAACATCTCAACTTCCTTGTCACATCCGAAACTTAAGGTCACCAACTCACTCTGGGGAGATGCTTGTCAGGCATGGAGAAAACCTGTGTTACTGAAAGACACACAGGCTTTTACAAAAGCAGGATTGGATGAGTTATTAATAGCAAGATGAAGAAACAGAAGCTGTGGAAATGATATTTATTTCTTGACACTGTGTTCCCAGAGCAGATGATGCAGATGGTATCACTGTCCTACAGAGCCAGAGCAGAGGAAAGCCTCAGCTTGTAGAATGAGAGATGTTGGAAAGAGAGGGAGAGAAGCACACAGAAACGTTATGCAGTTGCCTCATTTAAAACTGTGTGTACAGAAAAGAGTCCCAGAGTAAGGGGAGTTTGGATGAATCATTTGATAGAAAGGAAATGCTCAAGTTTTTTTTAACACTGCTACCAACTGACAGGGTTTTCATACCACAAAGATGCCGTGGGTGTCAGAGATCACATAATGTACCTGTGGAATTTAGTGATTCTCAGAAAAAAAAGCAGATTAGTTTTAGCAAAACTTCCAGTTGAATTAAGATATTTTGGGTTTGTTTCCTTTTTTTTTTTTTTTTCAATTATTAAAACACAAGGTTAAAACTTCCAGTGGAAATCCAGCCTCTTCATGCCAAAGCCTGTATTGCAGCATCTTAAGTATCTAAATATTTGCACACAGATAACATCATATATCAGAGATATTTTAGGTATTAAACAAGTCACACAACCCTTAATTCCTACAGATGCCTTCAATTCCACCTGCTAGAAGAGAGACTATCCAGACTATTAATCTTGCATGGCAAAACAACTTTTGCAATGGTGAAATACAAGGAACAAACCTGACCCAATGATTATAAATTGATCATAAGCTGGATTACTTGTTCATGAGAGGATAGGCACAAAGAGGAAAAGGATGTTGGCAGGACATGACAAAAGAGAATTTTTTGCCTGAGCTGTTTCCTAATTCATGCCACACCCGATCAGAAAATAGCTGGGATTATGAAATATGTGTATATATACACATATATATACATGCACACAAATTCTCGTTTTTGTGGCTTTATCTCTCCTTAAGATCCCACTTGGAAACTGTAAATTCTGGGAAATTCAGTTCTTTGTCTCTTTCTTCAAACAGAAAAATGAAACATTTATTCATGTTTGTACAGTATTATGTTTAAAATGAGCCCTGGCCCTAATTAAATCTTTGAAGCAGTATCAAAGAAAGAATGGTCAAATAACTATTTTAATCTTCTTGAAATGCTGCTAGAAATTCACATTAGGCCATAAAACCCAGGGGAAGGAGGTGAAAGGGGCTGAGCTACTTTCGTGTATTAAATGTTGGCATTGATTTTCAGATCTGCTTTTTAGAAATGAGATCACAATCAAGTATAAAAAAAGAAAAAGAGAAAAAGCTCTAAAAGTGGGTGCAAGTGAGGTGTTAGAGGGTAATCTCCTAACATGCCCTCCCAAGTGAATCACCCTGCAAGTGCTCTGTGCAGGCTCCATCTTGTCTTTTGGTCCAAGGCATAATCACAGGAGAAGGATTTCCAAAGGCAGGAATCCTGCCTGGCTGCTTAGCCAGCACTAATGACACATTTGCTGGGGTTACTCACGGATGTCATCTCCCTGAGGAGTACAGGTGAGTTAGACAAACAATGGCTGTCCCTGTGACAGTCCTGTCACCAGCCTGGCCCTAGGAGTGCTCAGAGCACGATAATCTGCCTTATCTTGGGCAAAAAGGGTAATTTTGCTGCTGTTGTAGTCATCTGCAAGCAGCAAGCAGGAAACCAATTTGCATGTTTCTCAATAATTCTCAGTCACATTGCTTCAAAAAGGCTGACTATAAACATTGAATGGCTTAGACAAAAGGCTCTTGATCTGCCTTTCACAGCAGCCAAACCCCATTCCAGCCATTGATTTGCATGGGAAAAAGGACTTTGAGTTCACATGGTCATTCTTCCATATTTTTCATTTTATGGAGGGGACACTTGCTATTTTGTATTTATTTAGGTTCCTATTTGCTGGCAGTTTTATTAGGCTAAAAAAGTAACACCTTTGAGAGAAAAATTAAAATACATAAAACAGCAGAGATATTTTTGGGGGGCAGTTTACATGGAATGCCCTAACGTTCCCAATGCTCCAGTTAGCTGAACAGTTGGTGTCCAGTTACTTATGGAATCATAGAATGAATCACAGAATAGTTTGTGCTGGAAGGAACCTCAAAGATCATCTCACTCCAGTGCCCCCACCTTGGACACCTTGCACGGGATCAGGTTGCTCCAAGCTCCACCCAGCCTGTCCTTGAACACTTGTAATAAATGGGCATCCACAGCTTCTCTGGACAACCTGTGCCAGTTCCTCATCACCCTCACAGGGAAGAATCTCCTCCTGATATCCAATCTGACCCTGCCCTCTGTCACTTTGAAGCCATTCCCTCTTACCCTGTCACTGCAGGACCTCGTAAAAAATCCCTCTCAAGCTCTCTTGTAGCCACCTTAAGGTACTGGATGGCTACTTAAATCCAACATTCAAGAATTCTTTTCTCAGACCCAACATGTATTCCTAAAAAACCAAAACTTCCTACTCTTTTTTCTGTCCCAGCTGGTTTCTTAGTGTATAATGAACAAGGCATAGAAATAAAAAAAATGTGACCCTTCCCTGCACCTACAGGAGAGACTGCTGCTGACAAAAGCTGTTTGAATTTAAATAGCACTCATGTCAATTTTGCCAGATGTGGTAGGTGCAGATCTCTCTGTATCCCCTCTTGGCATGTCCCAGAGTTAATAAGGACCCTGAATGAGGCACAGTTTGGGTATTTCTAGTGACTCCCAGTGAGCTCTCCTCTGCACATGGCCAGTGTCCCTCAGGCACAAGGCAGAGTGAAGTCCTGGCACCTGCAGCAGTGAGCCCCTCTGGTCTGGCAGCCTCCAGCACACAGGTGAAAATCTTCTACCAGCTTCAGACAATGCCCTGTACACCTGATAGCAGGAGAGGCAACAGGCAGTGAACCCTGACCACTCTTCCTCATCACACATTATGGTGAAAATTTCTAGAATTTCTCCCCTTAGGCTCTTTTTTGAGATGGATGACAGGCACTTGTGATAGCAGAAGACAGCAAGCCCAGGAGTTCTTCACCCAGAAGCTGTCTTTGATGATCCCTGTGGCTCTTCTTTTACACTTCCCAGTGTTGCTAAATATTTTTGATCAGACCTGCACAGAGTACTCAAGACAACAACAAGCAGCAGCTTTATGCAGTAGCATACTGAGGCTCTATGGTTGGCTTTCTGTGGACTTTCTAGTGATTTCTAGTGTTTGATTTGCTTTCTGATCTTGGAACAGCCAGTTAATTCTTCTATGGATGTACCACTTAGAACTTCAAGATCTTGCTGCTAAGGGATAATAGCTAGCTTGGTCTTTAAAAAAGGGAAGTCTTTTTATTTCATATTGCAAGTCCCACAAAACCCTCAGAATCATGTCTTAAATGACACCATTTTAGTAAAAAAGTACTTTATTATTACTGTAATTTAAAAGAGCATGGAATTAAAAATGGAGTGAAAAGCCTTAAATCTTTCTATGGGGGATATGTCTAGGAAGGCCAGCCACTGTTTTCATTGTTTGACCCTGTTCTGAGAGGAAACGACCTGCAACAGCATTTTAATATGACAGCACTCTACACCCCCTCCACAGTTTTAAGAGGAGGAGTGTAAGCAGAACACCACAAAGGACAGTTTTATCATCATGTATTCTTTCAAAACATCACTCACATTACTTTTATTTGCGTCTTCTTTGTTTTACTCTCTCTCTGAAATCCTCTGGAAGCTGTGGAATGATCCTTCTCAGAAAGAGAGCTACCATTGCTTGGAGAGAGATCTTGGTAAAACTCAAGCATGCCAGACACTTAAATGCACACAAGCAGAGCAGTACTTTCAAAGTCAATTAGCTTGAAAATATAAATCTGTGCTCTCTTTTATTAGAACCCTACAGGCAATTTACAGCCTTGGCTCTTGCAGCTGACTGCACTTTAAAGCTCCACACAGAACAACAAGAGAAGTTTTGAAATGTGATCTGCCCAGAAACAAACTCATCCTGTTCTTTTCATCTAAGATGAGGATGAGAAATGATAATTTAAAAAGCAAAGATGTTTCATTCAGACCCTTCCCTGCCTCTCTCTTTGTATGTTGAACTCAGAATGTTTCTGTTTGACTGTGATGAGAATGGAGCACAGGAACACGAAGGAACAAGGACAGAGGGTACCCACTGTGAATTAAGAGGCTTTTTAACTTGGGATGTTTGTACAAATCTGGGGGACAGATGGGCTCCAAAGAGCCAGCACCAACCCAGGAGCCACTGCCCAGCCCTGCCCTGTGGAGCCACCTCTGCCCATGGAGCACACAAACACATCCCTGCCCAGGATAAACTGCTGAGGCTGCTCATGCCAGCTAAGTCAGGCCTAACCCCCCTGCTTCCCTTTCTCAGTGGGTTGATGTCCAAGCTGCTCTCCCAAATCCACCTCCAAAAGACTGACACTCACAAGGCTATTCAGGTTTTCTTCATTTGTAGCCCATTCTTGCACTGTGAATAGTCTGGATGCAGTTCAGGGGGCTGCTGTGAGTGCGACTGGAATCAGTCTAAAACCTTGCTCAACCAGTCAAGACAACTTTGAGTACAGCCCAGGAGTTCAGATGAGGAGAAAATCCTAGAAATCTCTTCACATCAGCTCTCAAACAGACTAGATGAAGTCACCTAGTAATATTTTCAATATTTGCACACAGAATCAATCTTTTAATAAGTTGGGTTGGTTTGGGTGGGGTTTTTCTTTGGTTTTTTGGTTTTTAAAAAGAAATCCTCCATTAAAAAAAATTTAGCAAAAGCTACAGGATAAGGAACATCAGCCATAACCTTAGATGTCCTGAAAAAAACTTGAAATGTTCTTAGACAAAACAGAATCCAGGAGAAAAAGAGAGAAAGCTGCCTTCAATACCTTAAAGGATTAGCAGTGGTGACCACTTTCAAGCATGCAATTCAGATTAAATAATATATTGCAGTCACCAGATGGGTCACCTACAAAAGGAAAGTAGGGTCAATCTGTAAACCCTCTCTGACATAATTATTATTGGCAAATCAAACCACAGGGATAAGCTAAGAAGCAGGTGACAAGGTTTGCATTACTTTTTTGTCTGAAATGGAGACTTTAAATAAAAAAACAAATTAAATTCAGTATTTTTTTCTGTAAGATTTATGGAAGAACAGAGTTTACATTGAAGATAAAAAATGTAATTTTTAAAGTTAGCTGGATTAGAAAAAAAGAAGTCTTTTATAGACTTCTCCATTCTGGGAAGCCTTTTTAAAAATATTTTTTTTTTTTTTTTAATGACTGCCAGCAAAGATAAAGCCTGAAGAGAAACCTCCCCTTGCACTTCTGTGGCTTGAAACTGGGATTTTTTTTCTGAAATGTAAGATGATTGTACCATAAGGAATGCAAGGCTTTGTGTAAAAACAGAAAGTTGAAGGTAACACTGCATGCAGCCTACAAACCAACAGAGCAGACAAATCATAAAGGACATATAAACCAAAAATGTCACATGGAGCCTTCCTGAATTTATTTGCTAAAGGCAAACTAGAAATTTCTGGTTTGTGCCAGCAGCATCTCATAAAACATTCTGATACATTCTTAGAACATGGGATTAAAAACTATGTCAAAGATCATTTTACTAATCTGAAACCTCTGTGTGTGGTAACTGATATAAATCTGTGATGCAGTTGCATTTGCTCCAGAACAATTGTTGAAATCTCAATGTGTTTTTTACTTTTCTTAAAAAACAAGCCTGCTACTTCCATGGTTAAAAATCCCAGGCCAGCATACGACACACTTGGTTTTGCTTTTCCAAAAATCAGTGTTCCCTTTGAAAAAAACAAACCCTCGTGTAAGAACAAATTAAACACAGCATTCCTTTTAACTGCGAAACAAATAATTGCTGATGTGATTACAGTTCTCTAAGTATCCAATTCTTTCAAGATAGCTGTGAGAAAAAGATTTTAGTTACAGAGCCTTCAGTGTTTACTCACCCATTTCTTGCCTGGTGCTGCAGACTCCTGTCCCGTATTTTTCTAACTCTATGGTCACAGTTTTCAAAGCATTAACATCTGTTTCTGCAAAGCCGAGGTAGTTATAAGAACCCATATTGATTACATTCTTGATAGTCCTTCCTGTAAACCTACAATTAAAGCACATTTTGAACAACACTGCGATTTTCTCTCCAATCCCAAATGAAAAGGAAAAAATCCCAAAATTCGCCCACCAAATTTTGTTCCAGCGTCAAATTCCTGCTTGGGAATTGAAAAGCCAAAATTTTTTTCTAGCCTTTCTCTTTTCCTGAGAACTGCTTCAGGTCACAGTGCTTTCTAAAAGCCATGCTGTAGATGGCAATATACAGGAATGGGGTGAGTGGCTGCTGTTATGGATTTAAACAAACAAAAAACTTGGGACTTTATTTAAGGAACAACTCACATACATGCATTTTTCAAGCAAATTGTCAGCTGCTTCCATTAAGTCATTGGTGTTCTCACACACACAGAGAACTCAAACTTGATGAAAACAGGGAAACACTAAGATACATTCTCAGTAAGCTCAAATAGAGCCAACCTACAGGTGGTAAATAATTCCCACAGCTGCATAATTCAGCTGCAGCACACCAAAACCTTCAGGCTGTAATCTGCTCAAAACCCACTGCCAAAGACTTGCTGTGAAGGCACGAAGCCACATTCATGCAATGCAAGAAATGAGGATTTAAACAAATGTTGTTGTCATCCTCTGAGTCAAGGCCTGTTGTTATAAACAGTGTGTGAGCAGCCTTGTGCTGACACAGCCACACAAATCCATTTGCAATCGAGCTGGAAATCAGTACTGCAGTTCCAAACAAACACTCAGGAGAAAAGGGTCAGATTGTCAGCACGGTCCTGACTGCAGGAAGAAACATGCTGGTGGATGTTGGACAAGCACCTCAAGCCAGCTTTGCAGGGTGTCAGGGGGATGCCCGTGGAGCTGAGAGCTGCAGAGTGAAAGGTGTCTCACCTAAATGTCCAGTTGTAATCATCTGTGACACGCTCCATGAGGTCAAACTGCGGCCCAGGGACGCTGCAAATGGGACGATTCCAGTTATCCCGTATCCTCAAATAGAGGTTTCTGGTGTAAAAGTTCTCAAAATCTTGATAAAGTGGCACAAAGTCCTGGTTTGAAAACATGCACATGGGTTATGTTGCTGGGAAACTTATCTGCTTCTGTACCCAAGTCATTCCTAGTAACAAGGAAAAACTGATTCATCAGCAAACAGAGAGCCACAGCAGCCACATGTTCCTATATCACCTACAACTCCAAACAGCAAATGTCTTACAACAATTCTTCTAACACACAATAGTGTATTTCGCAGAAGATAGTTTGTTTGCTTCTGTTTTAAGATTGGGAATTTTAATTTTGTTTCTTTTTTGGTTGGTCAGGTATTTTTTGCTGGTTTTATTTTGATTTTTTTTTTCATGGTGCACAAGTTGGTCTAACTCTCCCTGTGTACCCTGCAAGTTGGAAATGGAAAAAAAATCAAGATTATTTAATTTGAAGAAACCAATGGCTTCAAATTGAGAATTTTTCTGTGTGGAGCAGATTGCAGAAAAGTAGGATAAACAACTCACTACATTTCATGAAATGCTGGATACATTAGAGAAAAGCTAGTCCAATATATGTGATTTGGGCCTAACATGGAGATGCAAACATCCAGTTAAGACAATTTTTTTGTTAAGAATTAATGTCTGACCATGAATTTTACTTAGAAATTAAATTTCAACAAAGCTTTATATGAAACAGCAGTATATCCATGTTGGGCACTGCATGCAATAAACAGATAAAATGACATGGCATGCAGTTAACTTCTGTGGGAGAATTAAATAAACATGTTATCCATAGTGAAGGACAAAAAAATTTAACTGGCATAACTGGGATCAACAAATGGCCAAATCATGAAGTGAAATCAAAGTGATATTCATTAAGTTATGCATGTGTCTTTGAAAAGATAAAAAAGGAAACCATTTCAGGAATTTTATTTGTGAGAGAAACAGTAAAACTGTTTATGTTTTTCCTTCATCATGCCAGGTGTTACTGTAAATGATGACTCAAACTGCACAGAGAAGGAGGAGCAACCAAAAATTCTGAACAAAATTGATCTTGCTAAGGTGCAAGCAAGTTTCACTTGGAACTATGTGGCATGAAAAAATTTGGGGGGTTACATGAATTCAATTATAACAAAATTAGAACTGCCTTGCCATGAAAGACAGCATTAGACTGCCAGATGGGACCAAGGAAAATTGGGGTTGAATAGATTTGGGAAGAGGATATATTTAACAATAAGACATTGATGAGTTCTCTCTTTCTGTGGATTGACCAGATATACTGAGATTCTGTTTTGCTGAGAGTACTACGGTGCTCTTAGAATGAGGGGAACATGTCCCTGGGTAAAAATGATGATTTTACATAAATGTAACTACATAATCACACACATGCAAGCAACTGCACGGCAGGGTGTGGCACTCTCACCCCTGTGCAGCATTTGTTAAATGAAATTGTCTGCCCTGTTACTTCCACAGGTTGCTGTAAATCACTTGCAAGCAGGGGAAAGCTCAGCTGTGGACACATCATGACTTTTTCATACATACTTTTTGTTGCTCTCTCTCCGCAGCAATGTTACGTTTCTCTAGTCCCCAGGCTCTCATAAAATCTCGCAGGTAGCCAAATATTGTTCCCACTGCAAACCCCACGAAAGTAAAAACTGCAACATACATTGGTGCCTGCTCAAAGTGCTCAATAAATGTTTTTTTGTACAGAGTTCCATTTGATACTCCATTCTTCTGAAAAAAAAACCAAAACAGAACAGAAGCTTGGGATTAATACAAGTTAGAAAGGTCTCAAAAATCTCATCAAAGCTTAGACCCAAATATTTTTTCTCTAATTAGAGCAGACAGACCTCACACTGTATCAGCTGAAGGTGAGGACCTTTAACATGCAGTTGCTACTGACCACTACAAGTAGCTCCCCTTTCCTCTCCTCTCATGTCCTCAGCTGCAGATGTCTCCAACACCACTCCCTCGTCTATTTTGAAACGTGTGAAACTCATGAAAGATTGGCAACATATTATTGTGCAATTGGACAATTATTTCAAAGGTGATTAAATGGAAACCACAATACTCTGTCTCGCAAGACAGAGCTATAAAAAGGGAAGGGCAGCATTAAAAGCTCACCTACACTTTGTGCCTGACTGTTTCTGGAAGCCTTGTGTAACCCATTGCAGCAACTAACCTATATAAACCAAATCCTGCCTGAAATGGGGCAGCTTTGCCACGATGCTCTCCAGACCTGAGGGAGCATCCAGAACAGTCATGATCCCTGCCTTCCATTGCTGTTCTGATTTCACAAATGATTTAAATCCTTTTCTCAGTGACATCTCCCCTAATCCTAAGGGTACTTCAGAATGAAATGGAGAGGAGCAAAAGTAAAGGGAAAAAAAAAAGGAAGGAACACAGACAGCATTGCTTGTTGGAATAGTGATCCTGTTGTGAGCAAATTCTAGAAATTTACAACAGTGTGTGGAGAAAATACTTTGTCATTGAAATACATTAGGATTTCCATTTTCAAATAAAGGAAGCTAAATTTTTCAGATGCCATATTCAATAGGCTCATCAGATGATTCTTTGGAAGAGTGGTAACTCCCTTATTTCTGCAAAACACAATGGCCTTTAGAGTTACTGTCCAGTAACAGCCAATCTGCTCATTAAAAATTAACAAACCACNTGCAAAACACAATGGCCTTTCCAGTTACTGTCCAGTAACAGCCAATCTGCTCATTCAAAATTACCAAACCACAATCCAGAAAAAAATAGTGACCTTTTAAAAAAACCCAAACAAACAAAGGCCTAAGACATATATTTTAACATATTATAGAGCAAAACTGCCAGCTGATGAAGAAATCCCATTAATACATTTCTGCCTGTGGGAAGGATGAACTGAAAATATAGATTACCTGGTGATGTTATGTAGCAAGCTGAAATAGAATATGCATGTTAAGAACAACTGCCAATTCATTATGCCTGTAAGGACAGAGTATTCTAGATCTTCACATTTCATTAAAACGTCTTTATCCTCAAAGGATTTAGATTTCTGTTGTAACTTGCTAGCCCAATCCTGGGTTCCCCAATGGTCTTTTGGGAGAAAAAGAAATAAAAAAAAAAGAAAAGTGTTGTTGGGCACAAGAGAAAATAGAAAGGCTGGTAAGGAAACCCAAAAAAGAAAAAAATGCTGGTTGGGCTGAACAGAAACACGTTTAGACTTTGGAAACACTGCCCTGCAAGGGAGAAGGAACGCAGGGCTGGCTCTCACCATGTGAGGAACACCTTTGAAGAAATGCTACACACGCACTCCTACCTCAAGCTAATTGCTCTTTTAGGGCAACCTATTTACCATGAAAAACATTTTATGAGGATGAGTTAAATACATGGTCAAGTCAAATTTCACATGAGTCACAACAGCTGTGTGCACATAGTGATGAGATAAAGCAAATATTTCAGAGAGGATTAAGCTCAGTCCTATTAACTTCTATTTGCCATGGGCTAAGAGCATATTTATGGTCATATATGGAAATCCAAGTGGCATTGTGGCCTGATGTTCTTGAATCAAATGGCATCGAGCTGTGATGATGTGATAATGCACCTGAGCCCAGAGGAGAGGGCTGTGATATTTCTGCCCATGGATTTTATTAAGAAACACTTGATTGCTGTAAACCTTTCTGATGAAGGAACAGGAAAGCTCCCATCAGCCTTCTGCACTGTAACATGCTCCTCCCTCAGTAAAACCCTGCTGCTGTGGAGCCCTCATTTCAGCAGGTTTGATGCCATCTGCTGCAGTCAGTGTTTGACCAGGTAGCCACTGTCACTGTCCTTGATGCCAACAGCTGGGAGGGACGAGCATAGAGAGCAGTGAAGTACAAAGAATGTGCTTGACTCAAGAGTCTTTGAACAGCTAGTACAAGGCTGGGACAGCAAATCCAAAAAACACAGTGTCACCTTGTCTGAAAAAATAAAGGGAGGGAAACAAAGAGTATTTAATCCATCCCTAGAGCCCCCCAAAAAAGCAAAGAGAGAGTCTCAAGAAAGAATAACCAGAACAATGGATTTGCTGCTTCTGGGGAGCAGGAGAGTGGTAGCAGGGATGTTTTTGAGCAGCATTTCTGATCCAAGCATGGGGTGTATGGGTGACTGACTGAACTTCATGAGGATGTTCAATTTCAGCCAGTCTAAATTGGCTGAATTGGTCAGGGAAGCAATGGCTGTCATTTTGCACTACATCACTGTTGACTTTTTCTATGTTACCAGAAAGCTTTATCTCAAAAGAAGGAGGTGGATTTGGAGACTGTGCATTTAGAGCAGCAGCTCTGCAGTGAAGGGAGATGTAATTCAACTGCTGCTGGCACTGAAATCAAATACAGTAGATTTCCTACAAATGCCTGAAGTGATTCAGAGATCATTAGTTACACCATTACACAGCAGGGGCTCTGCTGAATTGTGTCTTATTACCTGTACTAACACCTGCAGCAGGCAGTACATTTTCTACCTATACCTTCAACTGGAGCAATTGGTTGGGCAAAGATTCTAAAAAAATATATATATATATCTATCTTCTTTCCACTTTAGCAATGGTGACTTTGAGATTTGATGACTCCAAGATTGTCTTATCACCTTTAACAGTCATCAGGGGATAACTGTGAAAGTGTTTATATTTTTGAACCTAAAAATATTGGGGATATAATCTGTGACTTTTGATAATTAATTTTGTCTGTAAAAATGTTTCCTTTTTTATAATGAAACTACCTGACAGTGTCATGACAGTTCACTTTAACTGTTCTTGTCTGCTGTGCTTTCCTGCTCAGCCAATTATAGAACTCATAATTTTCTATACTTAAATAAATTCTGCCTCTCCACTTGTCTCTTCCCAACCTAGAAGAATCTTAATATCATTCTACTCTAGTCTCCTTGTCCTTACATGGATTTAAACCCACAAAACAGAAATTTCAAATTCTGTCTTTTCATGCTCAACTTTCTCTTCACTCTGCAAAAATCGATAAAACCTTTTTGCGATGCAGAGGATGCGAAATCAAACTGCACACCCCACTTGAGGGCACAGTAGGGATTTATATATCTGTAAATGATGCTTTGTCTTCTTTTCTGTTGCTTTTTAAAGACTGTTACCATTCTATTTGCCTTCTTGCCACAGTTCACAGTTTCATCTCTTATGATTACATACATCCTTCCTCAGTGGTAAAAATACAGAATTCAGAGCACGCTGCTCTTTGTGCATTCTTGGCACCTTTTTCTCTTCCAATTAATTCTTTGGTTTTTATTTAGTGACCTGCATTTTTTCATGATCTTTTGTCAATTTACACACTATCAACAAGTAACTTCTGCAGTGTTTCTTGTTCAGAACCAATTTTTCAGTAACCTGAAAAATTCTGTATTGTCAACACATATTGTCACCTATTTCTTCTCCCCCTTTTCCCCACACCACTGATGAAAATATGAGAGCACACGTCCAAAGAGTGATCTTTGGGGGACTCCATTCCCCACTTTTCCCTCGTTACTTTTTCCAAAATTGTTTATCTGCAACCCCTAATTTCTCTGGCAAAAAGGGCAACATAAGCAGCAGCCCAGAGTTATTCAGCAACTTTATCTCTGGCTTCCTTCAAAAATCTTGAGTAAATAAAATCTTGTGATACGTTAATGCACAATTTACTGGCTTGGTTTTCAAACTTCAGCTGGCATCTCAAATCAAAACAGTTTTTCAGGGGCCTGCCCCACACTGAGTTTACCTTCCAGGCACAAATGCAGGGAATCCACTGGTGCAACACAAAGACGTGCACCACAGAAAGGCTATAGGTGAAATTCAAAGAGAATGGGTGTTTTACCAAGGAGTTTTACAAGTCTAGGATTTCACCAGCTTCTTGGAAGCCAAAAGCACAATCAGGACATGCAACTTTTGTGTGTTGAACCTCTGCTTAGCTGGTCTCCAGTAAGATGCTGCAGCAAGAGAATTCCTTGCAGCAAGATTTTGGTGCTGAGGAAGTCAGCAGGAGTGATGGCAGTGCAGCAAAGTCAGCTTTAAGTACAATACCTCTTAGATTGCCATTTCCTATAATTAGCCATAGTATTTCAAAACTCTCCCCTAATGAAGAAGCCCTTCCAAAATGCCTTCAGTTTTTCAAATGGAGAAATCAACTCTGACAACAAATCTCAGAGTGCTGTTAGAATGGACATCAATATAAAACACTGAATGTAAGGGACACACAATTTTAATTGAAATATCTTGCTCTAATAATAATGTAAACACATCTTGAAGTCTGTTAAACACACTTCTGGCAACACCTTTACAAGCAATAGTTACAAAACATATTTGCATTAGCAAAGAAAAAAAAAAAGATAGCTATGCAATAGCATGAATAATACTTAAATATTTGTTCACACTACCGTTAAAATTAGGAGATAAATTTCCATTGCATTTAGGTCCTGCAGCCCTTGGAATTGTGCTGATTGGCATGAGCCAGATTTGCATCAAGGGGAGAGTGAGGAATTGAAGAGCACAGAGTGCCACAGTGCCAAACCTGTGTGCTGGCCTTGAGTAGCTCCCCAGCAAAGAGGTAACCAGGTGTGCTGGGTGAGTGGAGCTGGATCAAGGAAACTGAGCCCCCAGAAGCCATGTGTTCATGCACATCTGTTCTACAGAGCCAACAAGCTCTAATGAAGCATTCTCCTGCTATTGTGGCCACTTGGAATACAGTGGCAGTGGGTGCAGACAGGCATATCCTTGAAATAAAACTACTGGCAGAACAAAAAAGCCTTTATCTTTAAATCTAAGTTCCATGCCAGGAATCAAATCTGATCCAGAGGTGGATGAAACTCTGTGTATGTTTGTGGATCAGATTTTATCAAGTTGTTGTATATAACTTAGTAAAAACCAGTGCAAGCTGACTGATCTCCACAATGGTTCCCATACAGATATGTATATGAAGAGAGAGGTGTTGAAAACTGTGAGCCAAGCGACAGCTATGTTTGCTCAATATCTGACAGACATACAAGATGACAGTGAAATCTTAAGCAAATTAGGACAGTGTGCTCCTACAGCAAAAAACTGATGGGAGAACAGACATAATTGTTAATGCAACAGATCTGATTGCTTGCAGACAGTTTGGTTCTAAATAGAGGTTTCCTCCCCAGCATCTGAAGAGCATCTGGGAGAGGACCCTAAATGTGGATGATTTTAGATGTCCTAGGATATGTGAGACAGCCTCATGGGGAAGAACAGAAATATCTACATAAATAATGACACAAGTGAGTGACAGGGTCTAGAGAGGCCTGTAGTCTTCTGGGGCAGAAGCTGAAGATGGGGTACCACAGGATTCCATTTCAGCCAAGGGAAGGGTAGGGTCCAGCTGAACCCCCCTTGGCACTTGCCACTGGATAGTCACACCTTGAAGTGTTTGGTGTGAAATTCTGTCTCCTGTACATCATTGTCACCAGAGGGCTGGGTCCCAAAGAATAAAACTGCCACGTTCTGTGCAGACCCACCAGGCTGATTGGCACAATTACGACATTTTCCCCAAATCATTTAGGAATCCAATAGACACTGGAGGAATGTGGGTGATTGTATGAAGCTCCCAGGAGGAAAAAAAAAAAAAAAAGTAAATTGAAATAACAAAAGCAGTTCTCTGTAATGAATATACTATTGACACAAATTTAGACTGCTTCATAAATCTGTCCACTTACTGGCAATTATGTCCTTCACTTTAAATGAGTGATTCCTTTTCTGTAACAACACATTTCAGATCTCACAGGCTCAAGTTTCTAAACCATAAGCCAAAAATGGCTACATGGGGAATTCATAGATTACTGAACTATTAAGACAAGACTTCAATTAAAAAGAATTATAAAACTTCGAAGTCTAGAAGGTGCTAAAATGAAGGTCACTGCCTCTTGCAATGTGACAAAGCCAAAAGGAAATGGCTACAGCACAAACTGCAAGCACCAACCAAGCCAAAAAGGCTTTGGGTTCTTATTAGTGTGCCTGCAGAATCCTTGTTTAGACTGATTATTGATTTCTACTGAAGTTTCAAGAAAAAATACACACCTGGTAGTAATAGAGTCAATAAGGACTACGAGTAAAATCTCCAAGACAGTCCAGAAAGTTTAGGAAATAGAAGATACTATACTAAAAATAACTTAGGAAACCATGCACAGTTGAACTTGCAGAGATTTAGGATTTACAAATTCAGAAACTCTAAAAACTTCACTCCCTTAAACTGTATTAAATGCTTCTTGTTCTGCTGCTTGAGGTTTGTTTGAAGGTTGGGCCTTCACCCCACTTTTCACAAACACCAGGAACAGCTTTCCATTTGTTAATGAACTGTCATCTAATTGCTGACTAAAAACTCACAGCTTCTCTTCAAGACAGCACACTACAGGCAAACCCCACAGAGGTATGAAAAGACAGGATCTTCACCTTCCACACTTGCACAACCTTCTCAGCTGAACACAAGTTAAACTCCAACAAATTCACCTTGCAGCAACTCTTTCAGAATCAAATAAACAAGTCCTGCTGACTGTGACATTAATACTCTGAAAATACAGATGTGAATGACAAACACAAATATCCTGTGAAATGCTGTTATGTAATGAGGACAACAATACCCATACTGTTTAATTTCCAGACTAACACTTTACTCTGATGCTAAAAGGATACTTTTGATTGCAATATAGGATATTGGGAGGATATAGAAGACTTATATTCATAAGGAACATTCAGGAAGAACATTTAATGGTAGCAAGGGTTCCAAACAGAAAGAAATATGAACTCAGAAAGTACAAATTTTGTCTTAGCTTTGTAAGTTTTTATTAAGACATTTAAATTAATTTATTGTTTTATCTGATATATCAGAAATTTTAGCCCTGCACACACGACAAGCAACATGCACTCCAGCATCAATGAATGTTTAATTTTAACTATTAAGAAATTGCCTACCATGTGCAATTTCTGCAAAACCTACAGGAAACATCAGCATGTGTTCCCATCTTGCACATATTTAGCAACTGCCCACTGCAGAACAGTCACACCATAGGGTTTGCCAGAAGAAAAGCCACTTGTCTCTCTTTAGAGCACAGAAGCTCAGACAAATGCACATAGACTCATGACAAAACCCAGGAGCAAACCATGAAAATGCAATCTGATGAAGGGGAGAAAAACTGTAGAAAACATTATTCTGAACTTCAAGGTTCATAAATTGCAAGGTAAACCATACAGCTACTACCCAATACCAAGTAACTTAGGCACTTATATAAAACAGGACGTGGGGGATAATAAAAAATTGCACAGCAAAGTCTTTTCCCAATGGCTTTACATGTGTACATTTCAAGCAATAGTAAGAAACACTAGAAAGAAAAAGTAACATGATTGTTTCATAAAGCTGTTATTCTGCTGTTACTGCCAGAAACTTCAAAGTGACTCAACATAAAGAGGGAGGCAAGAGGGCAAAGATGGAGCCTAATAATTTGAAATTATTAGAGACAAAACAATGAAGATCACTATCCAGAGAGAGACTTATAAACATTAAAAGGTTATTTCCTAACCTGACAGCAATCAGAGAGCAGAAAGCCAGGCATGTGGGATCAGAGAGGAGTGGATGGAACACATGTTTGTGGTGTCAAGTTGCAGCAAGTGTGTGCTATGATTTCCAAAGCTTAGGGTAAATTACAGCATTCACACTGCCTGGCCACATCAGAATATCTCCTGATCACCCAAATCCTATGGCTTTGGCTTTAAAAATAAACAAACGAGCAAGATGAGGATGAGGTGGTATCACTTCAAAGGCTGCCAGTTTCTGCACATCACTGGTGATCATCTGCTAATATGGGAAGCTATTTCCAGAGGTGAGCTAATATTCAGAAATTAATCCTATGGGTATCACATACATTTTTGATACAAAACTGTTTATTGGGATGAAGGTGTAAATATAGAGATGTGCCAACTAGATTGCCAGTGATTTTGCCCAGTGTGGATTCTGGGTTAATATCCACATGATGCAATCCACCAGCTCCTAAATATTTCCTACACAGTCACTTTGCACCAGAAAATGTTTTAAGTAGCCATCAGATTCCTCTTTGTGCAAAATTCCTTTGTGAAGAAAATGCTTCATCTTCTGCACTAACTAGCATAATGGATCCTCATTGGATCCCAGACCTTTATATGGCACAACAGCTTCAAAGAGGGCCAGGATTTTGCATAGATTTAATAAGGAGTTTAATAATGAGACACACAGTCCCTATCAGAATGGACATGGCCATGGATGCTGGATCATGCCAAATACATTGCAAGCTTAAATCTTAAGGTGTCAAACATTCAGAAGCAGTCTCAGGCCATTGTTTGTTCCTCAGATTACAGCACCAGTTTGGATAAAGACTTCTGGAAGTCACAATACATCCCCTGGTAAAGGAGGACAAATGTATTCACACTTCCCACCTGAAAGCTGCATAATTTGCACACTCTTTTACTGATTTTGAGAGTTATGCACAAGTTAAACTGAAACTGTGGGCCTTCCAAGACATTCCTGTGATTGCAAGGAGTAACTTATCATATTTCAAAAACGTGATGAAAGAGAAAGTCATTGCCAATTTTGTTAATGCAATCAGTTTAGCCGGATTTATGCTACCTCCTCCAAGGTAATTAAATACTTTAAAATATTTAAATACAAATATCTTGAAATACCACAGATGGAGAGGAGAGAGAGAGATAAGAAATTCTGTAACAAAAAACCCCAATGGGGAAAGCAGAATTTCTCATGAACAGCTGAGAAGGAGGCAATCAAATTTGTGCTGCTAGCTTGACAGATAGGGGGATTAAAGAATCAGTAGGAAGATGAGCATCTGGGTAGACAAGGACCACCTGAGTTAGGACAACAATTCAGCATCAAAAAGAGAAGCCCAGAGTAAAAAAATAATTAGAATAAGTTCAGTTAAGGCATAGCACATGGATTTGTAGGACAGAAGATTTCAAGGAAGGTGAAGACAATACCCATCCTATGAACACATCAAGAAAATGAACAGCCTGCCACCTTCAAACACCACAGGAGATGTTTTAAGCAAGAAGACAAAAACTCATTTAGCCAATCATTAGGCAGCTTGGTAGCAGTGACCATGGCTAATTAAAGCCACTTGTGCTACACCAAAGCCAGCATCACACCTGGTACATGTGATCAATTCTCTGCACCATTTCATTTAACAACATGACAAGGACTGCCAACCCACCTATCATCAAAGTGTCCTCAGAGAACCCCAGTCTAGAGTAACCCACATTCACCAACTTGTGCCCTAATGCAGAGAAGCTACATAGTTTAACCAGTCACAACCAATTACTTTTTCCTTTTTCACCTTAAAATCTACAGAAGCAGTAATATCCTGCTCCTAGCTGTTGTTTTTTTTTTTGTTTGAAAACTATTAGGTAAAGGCAGTTTCAATCTGTTATGGTTAAGTAGTGCTCACACCTACACCAATGAGAAACTCACAACTGAATGCCTCCAGGTACAGTTCTGCAAGAGGCTCTCTCCTCTTCCCACCAATTTCAATTTCTACCTCGTACTACTGGAAAAGATGATCTTGGCCTATATGGCTTCTTAATGCCTATTTAATTGTTATGATATTAACCAACTATTATTAAATTGACTAATTCAATCACAGCTCAAAAAAATTTCATTTTACTTCAACTGCTTGAAGATCAATTTTAAAAATCTAGAAACAAATTGGTGCTTTTTTTCTCATGTGTACCATACATTGAAATGCTCTTTATAAGTTGTTCCCGTAATTATCTAAGCCATAACACTGAACATGAGAACTGATGGCTTTCTCTCATCTGAATCTTCTGTAAGTATCCAGGTTTTCCACTGATTTTCACCAGTGGCTCCATGTCTACCTAGAGGTAAACCCCTGCAGCCTGTGCTTCTGGGCTGAAAAGACCAGGGTTAGTGAAAAGAAGCAAATGAGAAATTCAAGAGACAAAAATCAGGTGCAAGAATACTGAGGTAAAGGGGTGACTGAAGTGTTTTGTTGTCTCAGCAAAAGAAGACACCTCTTCAAATGCACAGCAAAAGGCAAGTTGAGTTAGCCTTTGCATTTGAACAATATCAAGTTGGGTTTTTTTTAAAGAAAGCAATGGCCTGCTTTCTCATGTTACCCCTCTGTCTGCAAATCTACTGCAGCTTTTGAGCTTACAGAGCAATTTCAATCAAATCTGATGAGGCCTTCATGATAGCAGCTCTTGTAAAAGCTGCAAGAAAATGTGACCTTGATAGCACAAAGGGATCCCAAATCCCCAAACTGAAGGACAGACAGCAATAACTTGGCTCTTCAGCCATTCTTGGAGGGAGTTACACAAACACAACTGCAATAACCCATGAACCAGCATCTGTTTAGGGGTGAACAAGGTTCAGCACATTCTGCCTCTGGCCCCTCTGGAAAAAAAAGATGTTGTAGGCAAGCTGGGATGTTCTAGGGTGGTGGAAGATGCTGGATATGTAACAACATAAAATCAGTGCTTGTGGGAAAAAATGCTTACAGGCATTTCACAGGTCCTTCCCTTACCTCCACTATTATTTCTTCCCATATTGCCACAGGGCAACTTGGAAAGCAATACTCAAAACATTGCTGCACTTTGGAAGTAATTTCAGGAGATGTTACCGTGTATTAACTCCAAGTTTTCATTTATACTGATCATAAAATGGTGGCAATCAAGGGTCTTAGGAAAAGCAGGACTTAAGATGTTTGCTATTTTTTATTTATGTTACAGTTTCACTGATTGTGAGTGCTTTTACACATTAAGTTAACAGAGCAGAAATGGCATGCTGAGATTTGTTTTTAAGGTTTTTTGGAGCTGAAACTACTCAATTATGAAATGCTAATTAATTTATTTTTACTTTTAACTCAATAACTACTTGTGTTTTGCACTGCAGACTTTTTTAATTAGTGACACAAAACTACTTAAACTTATGAAGAAGAAGGACTAACTTATGCCCTAAACTTTCTATCTTGTTACATACATATTACTATATCTTAAAACTTAAAAATTTAAATCTTTCACCCTGTGAGATAACACCCTTCTATTCAACTCCACACTCATAGATTCAATGCTATCACTCAGTTTTGGAAGCTTTTTCCATGGCCTCAGGTCAATGCAGTGTGTCTGTGAGGATCATTCCCTGTCAGCACAGAAAGGTGAAATCCTCTGTGTCCAGGGTTCTGACACCACCCCTCTTTTTCCTTTATTTTCATGGATTAAAGCTAATCTCTTAAAGCTGCTGGAAGATAGTAAGTATAATAAAATACTACTTGCACTTCCTATGCCATAATTTTTTGTCAGCATTCTGCTCAGGAGGAAGACACTGGAAGCCCTTGAACAAAGCTCAGTCCCCAGCAGGGACTGGCAAGGCAGACCCAGGGTCTCTCAGTGTGGTAAAAAGGTAAAGAAGATATACAGGAAGACACAGGAAGGAAAGATAATTATGCTTAAGGTTCAGATTATCACATAGGTCTTGACTGGAATGGAATATAAAATGTTTTAGTACTCAGGTGCATCGCACCATATAGATTATTTACATTAAAACAGAACATAACCTCTGGGGGAATGAATCCATGCCAGGAATGGAAAATATTTGACAGAGGCATTCCTGCACCGTCAGGAGAAGAGATCACAGACCACAGAATTTTGAAATATTTTGATTTTCTGTGGGAGCCATTCCAAAAATCTGACCACATAGTTTGCAAAGCTGAGTGGAATTTTTTGGAAATTCCATATATGTCCTTTTGTCTCTGTAGCGAACTGAAGTGCTAACAACTTTTTCCTGTGTTACAAATCTGAGTAGAATAATGTGGAAGTCTTGCATTCCTACACAAACCCTTACAATTCTATCCTAATTTCCTAAGATCCATCTCAGTCCCCCACAGCCCTCAAATCTGCTTTTGGTATCTTATGAGACATGCTGCAGAGGACACCACATTTCCCCAGAACCACTACAGTTTTGGAGCTAGAAAGAAAATTTTTTAAAAGCTAAATGTACCTTTGAAGAATGTATGGCAAAATGGATTAAAGCACTCTTACAGATGCAGACAAACTGAAGAAAAGTATTGCAAGCATTTACAAAAGAGCTTGTGCTAGAGTTTTCCTAATGGATATATAGAATAGAGCTGGTGGAAGCAGCCTCTGCTGCTTCTGCTTTATCTACACCTTCAGTCAACACTCAAGTATCTCATTTCTGACTAGTCAATACACATGCTAGCTGTGAAATGATTTGTGATTCAGCAGCTATCCACTTTCCAGTCTTATTTCTTTGCTATTTATGAAAAAAAAAAAATTTAAAAAAAGGAAAAAAAAAGAAAAGCAACTGCCTTCAAGACTGCAGCTGCTTACAGATCTACCTATTCCCCTCCTTGAACCACTCGTCCGTGTGGTTCCTCGCCGTCATCCTGGCGGAGATCACCTGGCACAGACCCAACCCCTCCACCTTTCACCTCCGCCTGGCTTTCCCTCCGCGCCCCCGGCGCGCCTCTGACCCAGTTCTCACAGCGCATTTCAGCCCCCGGGGCAGCTGCACCTCCCTCCCCGGGCAGGACTGCACTGCTGGGCACTGCTGGGCACTGCTGGGCACTGGGAACACTGCTGGGCACTGG
>VYXF01002456.1:3875-21524 GCA_013397295.1 Polioptila caerulea | reverse complement strand
CCGGAGCGCCCTGCTGGGCCCTGCTGGGCACTACTGGGCACTGGGAACACTGCTGGGTACTGGGAACACTGCTGGGCTCTGCTGGGCACTGCTGAGCACTGCTGGGCACTGCTGGGCACTGGGAACACTGCTGGGCACTGCTGGGCACTGCTGAACACTGCTGAGCACTGTTGGGCACTGCTGACAGCAGCTCAGGACACCGATCGAGCCAGACTGTCCGGTCCAGCCACTGCTTTATCTGAGTCCCACACTGCCACCCAGCCTGGCCAGCATCACATGGAGAGAGCTCATGGTCCCTCCCCGCACACAGATTGTGCTGACCTGGGCTTGAAAGCCAGCAGCAGTTAGGACAGTTCATCAGTGATTCCCTGTCCCCGGTATTGCCACCTGAGTAATTACAGATTGCTGCAGACCTGTCTCAATTCCAACTACGTCTTTCTAGGGTGTGAAAGTGGGACCTAAACCCAAGTGTTTGTTTATGACATAAGCAGCTTTGTATCCAGCTGATGATCACCCTTAATATGAAACTAATCAGCATTAGGTAAATCAGATATCAGATAGCTTCAGGATCAATGCAGAAGTGACCAGTATTCATACATCAACACCTATTTTTGACAGTTTTTGAGACATCCTTCCCTTTCAGAGCCTTACATGTGTATGCATTTTTTTTATTCCTCCCATCACCCTCACCCAATTGAATTCTCTTTTCAAAACCCAGAGTGTTTTAAATCCCTGCTAATGTTCTTACCTACTCACTTATTAAAACACTGTTGTTTATGAGCTCTGCTAAACCTTACATGTTGAACAATATGGACTGAAAAAACCCTCCAAAATCACAAACTCCTATTCAGTTTTGCAATGATCTCTCAGAAAATGTGAGTAGATAAAGCACATGTGTGTCAGCTTGTTTTAACCATGGCTAATAAAGGAACAAGACTCCAGCATCTGCTTCAAGTTAAGAAAAAAATATTCCTTTATTCACTAGCATGGGAAGTAACACTGGTTCATTTTCCTCTACCACAAGTTTCAAGAAATTGTGCCAGAAGATTTATCATCAGACTTGGTAAATCTTTTTATCACCACAATCTCACAGATAAAGCTGTTTCCTATTCCAAGAATGTGCAGTTGACAAATATGATTTGTTACAGACAATTGATGCCCATCTGTTACCTCTGCTGAAATACTGCACTGCAAACCCTGCATGAATCCTGTGGCAAGTGTCTCTTTTTATTTCTTTTTTTTGTCCACGCATCTAAGGGGGGATGTAGCACAGCCAAGAGTGCCACACACTGTGCAGCAGTGATTAAATGCAGCCATAAACCAGGAAGATGTACAGGGCTGGAAAAAAAGAAATATAGGAATAAGCAGCAAACAGTGGAGTCTGCAAACAAATTATTGACAGTCAACCATGGTGGTTACTTATTGAGAAGGGTCAGAATGCAGAGGTGTTTTGATAAGCTTCTCCAGCAGAAAATCACTCAATTATAAAAGAGAACCAAAGAACTCTCAAACTATCCTCTGTCAGTCTTTTTAGGCTATATTTTAAAGGCACAAGCCTTCTGGTTAAAAGCTGTTTAAAGCCTTTCTACACTATTGATGGACACCATGCAGAAATGAGTTGGAGCAGAAGTAAACAGAGCAGTGAGAGCTCTGGGAAGAATAAACTCTGGGGTTTTTATGTGTGTCTCATGTTGGCTTTCATGTAAAATAAAGGAAGCTTCTGACAGAAGCTGCTTTCTTATTTGGAACATGCTGCAGACTGCCCAGGTCACTGGAGGAATTTCACACTGTAGCTTCTCTTAGCTCAGCAGGGAAGGTGCAGGGCCTTTCTCCTGTGTCCAAAAGCCTACTTAAAGCAAAGAGTGGATGATACAAACCTGGCTCACCATTAAGCTGTTAAGGAGTTGACAGACTGATAGCATCAGTAAATAAGTTTTGTTTCTTTAGGAAAGCAGCCAAGACTTTATAATGCTACCATGCTGAAAGCTCAAACTATGTAGGTGGGGTTTTCCCCTCATGTAACTCTCCTCTCCCCAATCACATACATTTCAGACACCTTTAACATGTTCAGTTGGGGAAGAAAAAACAAATATGCCTACGTGAGGTTTTAAGAATCTGCATAGCTTGCCATTGGTTGAAATTTGGTTTCCTGTAGATGTTAACATCTTTATAACAAAATCACAAGCTTACAACACTGTTTCTCAGCAGCTACACATTGAAACAGTCATAAATGCCCAAGTCTCTGAGAATGACCCCCAAACCCTCCATTGAAATCATGCTTCAATCTACTTAAATGAACCCATGTGATTCTCAGCCCACATACAAGAATTCTAAAGGTCTTTGGTTAGACTGAATCACAGATATCAAAACCTGCTAATGTTACCTTATGTCTGCGAATCCTAAAGTGTTTTCTACCTATTGATAGGTAAAGCTAATTTTTACCTTCTGACTTGCTTGATTTAATTATGCTATGGTGGAAACATAAGGAATTTAACACAAGATTTTGTGTTATGTGTAAATGAATGGATGCTTTGTGTTGGGGGTGAGATGGAAGCCAAAAGGGCTCCATTTTTGATCTGTCATGCTTGGTGATGCTGTCTTGTTTATGACTAGTAGAGTGCCTGTTGACTTTCATTCCTGTATAACCCCCAAAGATGTATCTCTGGTGCATTTGGTGATTTCTTTACCAAACCAAACAGGTGATGATAGGGCTTCATTTGTAAAGGAAGACAGTGAAAGGAAGAGATTTCTCTCATCTCCACAGAAATTTAGTAAGAGCCAAGATGCTAACGAAGTGCAGAGAAGAGGTGGAAAGGAATAGGTGACCTGGTGTGTTTGGGAAGACATTGCACATGCAGGGAGGTGGAATGATCCTGCAGATGTTATTTATGCTGAGAACTGCTGCTGCAACAACAAATCCTCTGCTGGAGGACCAAGGGGCCAATCTGCTCAGCTCCCCATCCTTACAATAGACATGTGGACAAAAACCAGACTCCCTGAAGCCCTTCTTGATCCTGCTTTTTTTTTTTTTTTTTTTCTTTGGCTCAAGACAGTCATCATGTGCACAATTGTATTTCTTTACCTTTCACTAGAGAGTAAGAGATGTGAGGAGGTCAATTAATTTCTCTTCAGGGAGGTAACAAATTACACCTCTTCTTGGACAATAGGTTCAACCCAAGGGGAAACCAGATTTTATTAAAGCTGCTCCTCCATTCCCAAAGCACAAGTCTCCTGTCTCAGGATACAGCCTCATAATTATTTTACAAACTTGGTAGTGCTCATAGCATATCCAACATTTCACACTGTGCACAACACACCAGTTCCATTAATATCCATCTGAAAATAGACACAAATAATGGAATTGATAAATTTTCTAATCCTTGAAAACAGACTTTAAGAAAAAGCAGTTAGACTTGGCATATGCCAACAGCATACCTTCTCTCAGAATGAAAAACAACAAAAATACTAACACTTTTCTTTAAAGTTAGTAGATTTTTGGCAAACACACATTTTTGTTTTGGAATCTATACCTCCTGCTTGGTTAAGAAATAGATTTAAGAAGCCAAGGTTCTGAGTTCAACCTGAAAAGACATTGTTAAAATATGTATTGAGAGCCAAAAAGCAGCAATTGAGAAGTTTTAACCACATGGGATTCTTCCCAGATAATTTGATAAAGTAATTTCTTATTTGGGACAAAACTGGGCTGTACACAGAGAGAAATAAGAATCTGCTTTGTAACACCCCTTACTACTTATTTACCCACAGATGCACCAATCCAATACTTAAAGGCTTATTTCCCCTAGGGTTGTGTTGTAACCTAAAGCAAGGGGAAAGAAAAAAAGGATAAGGCCCACAGGGGAAGGTGATTGTGACTCAAAGAGAGGAAAAGGGGTTGAGGTTGCATCAAAACAGTTTGAACAGAGTTTTGTTTCGCTTCTGATCAAAATAGAACAATCAAAAGCCAAGAAGATTTCCCCCTACAAGATGAACACAGCCTTTTATCTGCTGGAACCTCCCAGACACTTTTACCACCCACATATGCAAACAAGCAAGCTGTTTATATAACAGTGATGTGAGGAAAATGTTGCACAGGGGAGCAATTTCTAAAGACCCTTTTCTAAAGAAGAGATGACTTCAAGAGACTTGCAGACACACATTTTGTGCCAAAGCAAAACATTCCCTCTGAGCCTGACTGATGTCAAGAGATGAATGGAAGTTGAAAAGCTCAAACCCAGAAACTTGCATGAATACAATCTCAAAAAGCAGAGAAAACTTTTCCAAATTTCTTTCTTGGGCCATGAAATGCCTTCAAAAAACCTTGTTCACTTTGAATAGATTCACAATCTGCTGTTGGCATCCGTGTGGCACCTGAAGTTTTGAGGCTGGTCAGCAGGAAATGCATTCGACGGGATCACGGGGTTGGAGTCCTTTCAGGGAATGGCTGGCAAGGAGGTACCATATGACAGTCAAAGGTGGTCTTAAATTTATTCCTCAGGTTATATTTCCTGACCTCCTCTCATGTAAATCACCACAACCATGGGCACGTGCTTGCTGGGACTGGGTGGAAATATCCGTGTCCTGCTGTCTCCAGGCAGCAGCGTGGCTGATCCTTACAGGTCCCCCCCACAACAGTGGGCAGGAGAACCTTCACCTGCAGGAAGTGCACCCTGGTGACAGCAGGGGAAGAAAGGTTCCTTCCAGAAGACAAAGCTTTGTGGAAACACCAGGAATGGGCAGGAAATTGTAATTCCAAACTAGATTGAGGCATTCTCCTGCCCCAGGAACAGCCCTGGGAAGCTCAAGAACATACAAATTGGCTGCTGTGATTCCAGGTGTAGGCTGACAGGTTTGGGCTGTGAGATTAGCCAGGCTGAAGTCTCAGATAGCTACATGTGAGTCACAGGGAGAGATGCATGGCACCTCTTCAGGCTGTGTGAATCAGCAGCAGCAACAGGGAAGCAGAAACTCAAACGAAAATTCCTGGAGGAAGCAGAGTGCAGCATCATGTCAGCTGAAATGGCTACAAGTCTCAGGTCTGCATCTCAAATTTGTCTTCCTCATGTCTTGGCAGGCTGATGGAGAAGAGGAAATTCTTTGGAAGAGGGGGAAGTGACAGAGCACGTGCCTGTGTTTGAACAAATGAATGAAGGCAAGGATACAGCTGAATGGCTTCCCAAAAAACCCTGAGATGACCAGTAGAACAGATAAGGCACTGCTGTGTTACATCTACGTTGGATGTTCTGGAAATTCAAAATACCTCAGGTGGGAGAAAGACTCCTGGCCAGAACAGGTTAAATGTTACTTTGTTCTGAAGACATGGGTGTACATAGATGGCATCTACCCTGGAAATTCAGCTCTTCACCTCGCACTTTCATAGTAAAGGTGTCTCATGGAATGTTCTGGTCATCTGTCCCAATTCATGTATCTCCAAGTGCAAAACACTTCAGCTCCTCTTTAGTCTGGCACAAAACACTGCTGGTCCCGCTGCCTGCTCTTCTCCTGAAGTGGCATTTTTCTTCCCAATTCCATATCCATCCCACAATGACAACTCTCTCAGACAATAGCCCCACAATATTCCTGGCTGAGTTGCTTTCTCAAAGTATTTTCTGTGGAAAAATTAGCTGCCAGAAATGGCAGGAATTCTCTGGCTGAGCCACTGGTCATTGTAGGGAAATTTAATTTCCTGCTTTGCTGGTTAATGCCACAGTCCTAGCCACAACAAAACTTACTTTTCTTTAAAAAGAGAAGGAAAAACCAAAAATCCATGATAGAGTTCATATGTCTATTGGCAGAAGAAACAGACCTGCATATCATGATGAATTAGGATCTTAATGGTTGTCTTGTACCCTGTAAACTAGGATTGGAAACACCACTGCACACATGCAAAGAGCAAGCTGGGAGAGAGGCAGCACAATGCTGAACACTTTCCTGGTGAAAAGTCAGATTTTATAGAAACTGTGGAAACATAACAGAAGATTGTTGAGGAGAATTATAAACATTCTGAAGGGACCTGCAGCTGAGGTGTAGGAAAACACATGTACTAATTGCTGCTTTGTGTGCTGGGTAAGTTCAATGATTGTGTTTCAATAACACAGGCCTGAGACAGACTTAGAGGTGTGCAGCTGAACATGCTTGAGATTCCTTCCCTGCTGTGGGAAAGATCCAAGCAGGGAGGCAATCTACACCTGTGGCAGCCCCTGAAATACAGGTGAAAAGAACAGCTTCAGAGATCCTCTAGCAAGGACCAAGCAAGAACTGAGTTCTCAGGCGTCCCTGCTCAGGTGGCTCTGCCCAGGTGCTGCTTTGAGGATATGCAGTTTGACAAGGCAACAGAAATAAATTTACTCTTTTCATTTCATTCCGTCTTCTGTGGTCATCCCCGGGTCCTGTATATACCAGTTCACACAGAGACCCAAAGAGGCCCTAAGCAGCTCATTATTATTCATGAACTTGCTTCTGCAATGGAACACATCCAGCCACATCCCAGGTGGAAGATGCATTTCACCTTCCTCATTTCTGAAAGCCAGACCACCACTTAAAAGCTTACAAAGGTAATTAATTCTCATGCTGAAGGGATGTAAATAGGCAGGAATGGCACTAGCCATGCCGTGGCTTTCTATTACTAATTACCTCTATTGAGCACGAATAAGCTGCTCGCCAGACCAATATTCATAGAAGCCTGACTGAGGCTGTGCATCAATTCCATCCATTTTTGGATCACGACTGCTGACTCACCCCAGAAATGCTGCCTGCTTGCACTGAAAGGTCACAGACTCACCTCAACCAGATGGTCTGTGTTTCATCTTCATATCTAGAGGCAGGACAAATTCCCAGCAGGGTGCTCAGGGTTTTGCCCAGCTGAGCCCTGAAAGGCTCCGTATGTCCCATTGCTGTTACCCATACCTTGATTCCCTCTCCCCCTCCACATACATGAAACCCCTCCAGCCTGCAGGCAGAGTATGAACCATTAAGCACCACCCTTGGAGCCTGAAGATGCAGCCAGATCCCAGAGAGGAGCCTGCCCATCGAGACCACAACACCCCAAGGAGCAGAGGAGGGTGGTGTGGCCAATGCCAAGGTGGGTGACACCTATCACTCACCTCCCATACACAATCTAGTCACCTCAGCATAGAAGACAGTCAGTCAAACATTATTTATCTCTGGTACGTCTGTGCTTGCTGTTCCAAATCTCCTTCCTCTCCGTGCTCCCAGAAGCAACCTCTGCTGGAAATGACCTGCCTTTGGAAGGCAGGGGGGACATTTGTCTTGAGTTATCAGGGATCTTAGACGCCTGGGAGCTCCCAAAGCTGACAGTGTGTGATATCACTGTGCTGAGTGCTTCCTTCCTGATCTCATGCCCTTGTATGGGTTGCCATTTCTCAAGAGACCCGTGACTCAACCTTCTTTCACTGCTGGTGGTTTGACAACACAGAGGCTTGGATGACTTTGATGGTGAAAAGTGAGGCAAAGAAAGCAGAGAGAGCACCTTACCTGCATCTGGGGTCACTAAGTCATCAACTCCATTTGTTGATGGGACACATTTTCCTTGTTCATTCATCTACTACTAATGCAGGAGTAAAAGCTGGGTTTGCTTCCCTTGATATTCCTTGCAAATGTTGATTCTCGGAGATCACTGGCTTTCCTAATTCCATGCTACATGCTGCCAGAATGTTTCAAAATTCCTCTTTCCAAGGCCATTCCTGTTTCTATCTCTTGTATACTACTTATTTTTGCACTGGAGCTCAGCCATGGGTTATGTGTGTAGCTGAGCCGGTCTCCTGACACATTTATTTGCTTTCATGAGTAGAAGGATGAGCTGTTACTGCTCTAAGAGATTGACCTTAAAGACCTGACATGCTGAATCTTTCAAGCCAAAGTAAATTACTAGCTGCTATTTCTGTCAGGGCTTTACCTTCCAAAATTTAATTACCCGAATTTAGAGATTTCCAGGTGTTAAGAGGATAATGACTTTAGACCAACTTCCTATATATTGAGCTACGTGAAAAATCTCAGCCTTGCATGTCAAGTCTCATGCAACACGCTCAGAGCATTGCTCCAAGAGTCAGAGACTGTTACATGTGCCCACACAGTGGTGACACCAGGGCTGCAGAGAGATGTCCTCAGTGTTTCCTGCTTCCAATGCATTGAGCTCATCACATAGCAGGGCAGATGACAGAAACAAGGGTGTGGATCCGAGACCTGTGATTATGATCTGAGAGAGCAGGTGCAAAGCAACACATTTCTCAGGCTTGGAACCAAGGAGAAAAGAAGGCAGGAACTGAGGATGAGGAGGTATCTGTGGTGCAGCTGAAGCAACAGGTATAGTAATGGGCAGAGAATCTGACTGAAAACCAAATCCATTTTTTTCCTGTTGTCACCATAGCTACGAAATCCAGGGGCCAAATTGCAATTGCACTTTCCATGAACACACAATGGAAAATGCCCCAAATCCTGAGCTGCTGCAAGTGAAACAGGCTGGACTCAATGAAGTTCCCTTTCAATTTGTTTTTTACCCAAACCAATATCAAAATACAAAGATATTCCAGAAGAAAATGTGTTATGTTGGCAGATCATTACAGCTGCACAACTGATGCTGCAAACAGGTGGAAAGGCCTGATCAGCCTTAACCCTCTGGCCTAGCTCTTCTCTTATTAATAATCACCCCTATTGCTTGTGGGAACTAGTTTATTTATTTTTTCCCTACCAGACCCTTTAACATTTATATTGAGTATGCATCTAAAATGCCCCACTTACACCAGGCTGGCAAAAACACTTGAAGTGCTGTCTGTATTTGTGAAGAGAGAGCAAAAGAAAAGAAATTACAGGAGGCCTTTACATACAAGAAAGTTACTGCCATGAGAACAGTTGCATGGCATATTCCTTTCATGACTCTCTTTCTAAACAATCAGTCTTTTCTTTCAGATCCTCAATAGGCAATAAATGACACTGTAGAGCAGAAAAGAGAGGAAAAAGCCAGGTACCAAAGGCATGGAAGGGACTGAGACTGGATGCTGGAGTATTGAACCAAATAGCTAAGTAGAACAGCTAGGAGGAGGTTTGGATGTCACAGGACAGAGGTCAAACATAAACAGCTTCTGAATTTTAGAGCCCCCAAATGTTGGAGACTATCACATTTTTGGGCCATCACATAAGCAGGGCAGATGTTATTGGGTTGGATCTCATCCCAGGCTCTTTTTTGCTTTCACACAGGAGCTTGAAATCCCTGGAAAAGCCTATAGCCTTGTCAAGCCAAGCCCTGCCATTCTCAGTGCAGAACATAAAAATAATGAGTTTGCAAATAGGTTTATAATGTCTTGGAGGCTAAGGCATCTAAGGAAATAATCTATGGAAGAAATGGAACTGTTGCATGTATTTTACAGGGAAAAAGAGTTTCCACTAGACAAACATATTTACTGTTTTAAAAATCCAATGTCCCCTATGATTGTTACCCAACAGCAATACAACAGCAAAGAAACCATCACTACGAAAAGACCTTTTCCTGGCCAATACAGTCACCTAAATAAACAGGTTAGCTACTGAACTGTGCTTTGGGTAAAGGCAAGTCCAGACTATGGATATTGGAAGAACACGAATAATCTGCCTTTGTTAAAAGCACTGACAAAGTCCACATGAAGACATGGTCCACAGCCCACTTTCAAAAGTTTAGGTCTTAGTATGGCCTAGTTTCCAAAGAAAACCAGGATGCAGCATGGCTGTGGGGACGTGGTTAAGCCTGGTGCCCATTCATGGAGAGTCTGTGCTATCAGCTAGAATTGAGTGAATCAGACTCAAAATAATCACAGAAGCTATCTGAACAAGCAGTCCCTCCCCAAAGCACTCTAGCACTTGCCCAAAAGCTCTTTAACAGCTTTCTCTTCTGGTAGGATGCTTCACTGCTTCTTTATCACTCAGCTACCTCCTCTCTGTCCTTGGTGTGCCACAGATTGCTAGAAGCAAAGAGAGCCTCCCTGCTCCCCCATATTTGATCATCCCTAATTACCCTTCCCAACCCATTAAACAAAATGCTTTCTTTAGAAACCCAGGGGGGGTTTGTGGTATCAGAATTGCTCCTCTCTTTCTGTCAAGCACGATCAGACACACAAAATGTTCTTACATCATTAAGATGCAAAAAACCACATTGTTCCTGAGCAAGTGTTTTCACAAGGAATTTTTCCAAACCCAGCATTTCCTGAAGCCAATGCTTCCCGGGGCCACCCCTGGAAAAAAAAAGGGGTTTATAGAGCTGATTTCTGCGAAGCCTGATGTTCCAGTCAGTCAATTGTGCAAAACTGTTGCTATAGGCTTAGAAGCCTTCACTGTGCCATTCTCTCGCTGCAGTCTCTGCACTAGTTGCCCCTCTCAAACCACAGCATCTCTCCCTCCTCCCCTCCTTGCAAAGCAGCCCAGCTGTAACTAAGCCCAAAAGTTTTGGAACAATCACAAGTGTAGAATCAGCATCACCAGCCATATCCCCCGAATATACCAGCACTGTATTTCTGCTTCATAAGGTGTTTGATGGCCAATTACTTTACTGCACGGGCAGTAAAGTACACAAATGTGTGTGTCAGAGTGTTAAGGGAAATAGGGGCAAGGTGGCTAGAGAGCAAAAGAGGAAGAATGTCTGGAATTAAGAGCCACCTGGAAGCCTTGTTCAGGCTCCCTTGTGCACTAAGCTGCCACATTTCCTGCTTCTCATTCCCAAGTGGGAAGCACATCCCAGCGAGGAGTGGCCAACAGGAGTGCACAGAGGGCTGTGTGGAGCAGCCAGGCTCACAAACAGGCAGGGAGGCAGGCACAGTACCTGCCCCTGTAAAACAGCATCAGGCATAAGCACTGAACAGGGTGGGGCAGCTGGGGCGGGGAAACAGACCAGACAGGAATGGGGAGATTCCTGCCAGGAATGAGATTCCTGGTTCATTCAGGACTCTTGTCTCTTATTGTTTCCCTCTTTCCCAATCCGTGTTCGGAGCAGGAAGAAAGGGGAAATGGTATTCGGAGCATGGTGCTCGACCCGGACTTACCAAATCAGCCTTTGATAAGCCTGCTCAACTTTCTATGTCTTCACTTCCTCACCACTTCCCTCAGCCATGGATGGTATTTACAAGTGGCTCAGTGCTGCTGTCAGGTGTCCCACAGCAGGGTAAAACACCTTCTCCTGCAAATACGTGGTGCCTGTAAGTCTTCACTGATCCTGAAGGTGCATCTACTAAAATTTCCTTCATTTCTTTGCCATCCCTTTCAGGCCAATATTTATTTCCTTTTTTTTGCTCATCCTCAGTAATATTATTCATTACTTCTCTTGCTGTTTACTTCTCTTTTTTATAAAGGAGGAAATCCTACTTAATGGCCTCCTGGGATTTCAAAATCACTCATTTGTAGCAGGTTAGCAGTAACTGAATGGCAAAGCTTAGTCCTTGAGATCTGTCACAAGTGAAGAGCAAAGATTCAGAACACCACTGTGGCAAAGAGCTAATGTACAAAACGACGAGGAGGTGCGTGTGATAGATGAGAGGATACCAAATTAGGTTTCTGGAAGCGAATCCAAGAAAGGCCTTTTCCAATCATTGCGCAAGATTTTTTGCTTTCCTCATCCAACACAAGCCAGGGATTGGGAAACACTCATCCCAGGGGAGACACCTAAAGCCAGACAACCATTAAGCACGACACTGGGTGTGCCCTCATTAGAGCACTAAGGTGTGCGAGCGCCCATTTAGAGAAAGAGAAATGAGAGCAGTTTATTTGGAACCCAGCGGAGGAGCCCTCACCACAGTCCTTGTCTCAAGCTTCCAGCAGGGATGGTCAGGAGAGCACTCAGGCTCCAGAACCCACCTGCTCCATCCCCCCTGTCACCACCACACCGTGCTGTAAAGGCAGCCAGCTCACAGCCACTACGAGACTTTCTCCTAATGATCGCATCGAGATCCAGAATTACAACATTGCAGGACAGACAGTGAGCTCCTGGTCAGGACAGGCAGCACCAAGAGACAGCCTTTAGGATTTGGGCTCTTTTGGTCGAGGTATACTTTTAGCTTTGTCGTTCATTCTTCAGGATGTTACATGCCAACTGTTCTAGAAAATATTCACGTATGTGAAAAGTGCTGCTTCAAAGAGAACAGCCTGAGAAAACAGAAAGTGAACTAACGTGGATTTTAAGCAGTACAAGGCTGGAGAGCAGCGCAGGGATCAGCTAAGCCAACCCTGCCAAATGTAAACACCAAGGAAAGGCAGCTTTCCCTGCCTACGTATTTTTGTTGTTACACTTGTACAACAACAAATCACACTCCAAAAATTACTCCACACACACTCGAAGCTGACAAAACGTCTTTCCACTAGTGATTAATACATTGCAAAGTCAACTCCACCACCGGTTAAGCTACAGAAGGAAGTTACTACATGTGTTTGTTGTGTTTGATAGGAACTAGAGGCTAAGTCAGTCCATGGCATCAACAGCATTTGCATGAGCATTCCCAACTCTCTCTGCAGTTCGGGAGAGACAAAAGCAGCGTTAGGTCCCACGATTACAAAATTTAACACACAAGCCTAATCCATACAAGCTGTTCAATGGACACTAAGACAACCATAAAAACAGCTTAATAAGTAATGTTGCAACTACCTATTTGTTTTCAATATTGAGGCAATTAGGGTAAACAATGAAACCTTACCTTAATTCCTTTAGTGATGCCATTTTTCTTAGATATTCCACTTTTTAAGAGGTTGTTCTGTTTATGATGGTTGTTCTGATGATGATGGTGTAGATGTCCATTGCAGACAGCACTGGGATTAGCCATCTGTTTAAATTACTCAGATTCTCAGTTCTTAAGGGTGTCTCGGGTCTTTCTACTGTAAAAAAGACAGTGGGATGAGAAGATAAAGTTCTTGGTTAAGGCCTGAGAGGCATCCAACTGGTCTGTCAGGATTTTCCAGGATGAGAGGAGGAAATATCTTTTGCAATATCTTCAAAACGTAAAACTTTCTTTCGTACAGCTTCGGCCCCAGCGAGCTAGAACGCGAAATACATAGCAAGAGGTGTGCTCTTAAAATCTCTGAAAAATACTGCTCCTTGCTGGCTCTTGCATGAACACGGCCCCTGTGAGTCAACACCACTGCTGCAGCTATCAAGAAGTGGGTGGATTCAGAGGCGGAGACACTTAAAGATATATTACCTCCTCAATGCCTCCCAGGGAGAAACCTGGTGCCTTTTCTCCGAATTACACTCCATGCAGAGTGATGTCACCCCATAAAAACTGCCAAAATGTTTTGAAAATTTTCACAGAATAATCTGTAAAGTTGCACGGTTCGCCTTGCTAAGAGTGTATTCGCTGAAAACACGTAGTATTGCCCTGAGTAAAACAGAAACACTTTTGAAAAATTCTTTTAATCTCTTCTTATAGGAGTAGCATGACGGACACGACATTATACCTGTACAAAAATGGAAAGTATTTTAGTAATAAAATGAAAATTTGTCTGGAGCTGGATACTACAGAGATGTGCCCAAGTATTCACTAGAGTGAGCTGTCCCTTTAAACTGGACTCTGCAGCTGGATAAATGGCATGCTGTTACAATGAATGAGAAATTGAGTTTTATAAAGCTGATTAATTTAGTTTTAATACTTAATATTTTAAAATTTAGTTTTAAAGTCAGGCTTTAATCACTTTTTCACTGTAATGTGAAACTGCTAAAGACGACCAACATAAATCCTTTCTTTTAAGAAAAAAGGTTTTTAATTGTGAAAATGCATATATGGTCTTTGCTGGATCAAATTCTAGTGGCTCACATTTTAGTGACAAAAAGTAAAAGCAGAAGCATCTCTGGTAGCATGGAAACAGAATCCCTTCCTCCCAAAACAATTAAAATTAGTGTGGAGACAGATTAAAGGAAAGCTGTATTATGATTTCAGTTTTGAAAAACAGTTAACATGAAAGGCTGGCAGAATAAAAATACTTGAAGTTCTTTAATTAGAAAAAATTCCTCTGCCATCCTGGCACAATGAAATATGAGTTATATACAGAAAGAGCAGCCTAGAACTTGAGTATGTGGAAAGCAGGAGATGAAATGTTAAATAAACCACTGTGAAAATACACAGGGGAACACACACTGTTGGTTTAGAAAACTTATCTTAGACACATTTTAAATCGCTAAAATATATTTTCTTTGAAGTAATTTGCAAAGTGAGAGATCTTCAATGTACTAGAAAACTTTTGGGTCCTGCTTAAGAGTGATCCAAAAGTAATAAGACTGTAGTATTTTGGGTGAAGAAAATAACCCCTTAACTGACTAAAATGACACAGAAGCAGTAAAACACCAAAATGTTTTGCTTCACAGTTTCACAAGATTCACCATCAGAAATCAGATTTTTAAAGTTTTCTCTTTTTGGTGCTTTTCCTAGGCAAGAATACCTAATTTCTCTGTGAATCAGTCTTGTTTAGGTTTCATTAAGGGATCTGTAAGCATAGCTCAATGACAAACAAATTGTGAATATAACAAAGTCAGTCAGAGTGGCAAAATAAACCATTGGTCTTAAGTGTCTAAGCGTTCATATTTGCAAAGAAAAAAGGAAACTGAGATGAGGGGAACTCTTTGGATTCATTTGGTCTTTTTTCTTAGGGTTAGGATTAAAGGTGTGAGAGATAGAATTCTTGTTTGGATTGGGATGTTTATTATTTCTTATTCATTTTACAGTTTTGCTGACTGTGAGTGCTTTTACATGGTAACAGAGTAGAAATGGAGTGCAGAGTTATGCTTTTAAGGTTTTTTTTAACCTTAAATTATTTAATTATGAGATGTTAATTTATTTTTATTTTTAACTTGATAACTAATTATGTTTTGCATTGCACATTTTTTTGAGTAATTGCATAAAATTATTTAAACTTGTGACAAAGAAGGAGAAGATTACTCTCTCATTATATATATTAGTATAGTTTCAAAACTTTAAATTTTAAGTTTTTCACTTTGTGAGATAACACACTTCTATTCAACTACTCATAATTTCAGTGTTATCACTCAAATTTGGAGGCTGTTTCTATGGTTTCAGGTTCAATGCAGTGTATTTTTGAGGCTCATCCCCTTTCAGCACTGAAAGCCTGAAATCTTTTGTGTCCAGGGTTGGGACAGATAACCCTGCAGGAAGAATGGTTGGTGATATCTCCTGCATTCCTGTTCCCTGTGGGCTGCTGATAAATGGATAAATGGAAATGCAAGGCATTCTCTCCACATCTGGCAACCTCTTCCCATCAAGGAGCTTTTCTAGGAACTATTCTCACCTTCCATTAGACTTCTGGCCCAGTCAGACATGTAGTGTCATTGCAGTGCTCCCCATGTCCCCATTTAAAATAACAATACTGGATTGACAGTGTCCCCATTTATCAGAGCAGTACTGGATTACCTACCAATAAAAAAAAAAATGTTGCAAGAAAGCATGAGAGCTCATCCCAGAAAACTGTCATGTCATAAAGCAGTGGGATTTCATAGGATTCCTGCTCATCCCAGAGTACAGTTATTTACAGCAGAGTTGTGAAATGATCTTGCAATCTAATTGCAAGACCTTGATAATTTCAGTTCATGACAGATTCGCCTTTACTTGCTACGTGGAACAATAAGGGTCCAAACAAAGGCACCAGGCAGCTTTATGCTTGTTTTGAGTGGACAAACACCCATGTCAAACAAGAGCTGGAAAAACTGGGAACCTAAGTTTGTTCCTGTTAAAATCCAAGATTCTGATAGTGTTTAAATTGGCAGCAGAGCATGCTGGTAATGGGGTACCCAGTAAAAAAAACCCTTTTTTGTTCTCACAATCATTTCCCTTACAGTAGAAATCCATCTCACAAATTCTGTGTACATTGATGGCTTATATTTATATCTGATGTCTGTGGACATGTGGATGTTGGAGGCAATTCCTGCACTGGATATGTAGGTGACTTCAGGAACAAATAGGGAGACACCAGAACAACAAAACAAGAGCAAGTACCAGCCCTCAGCTGGTCAGTCAGCCCCAGGGTGTCTTTTGAGTCATGCCCATTTCACCAGCACTGCCTATAGACTAAATTTCCTAAATCCTTCCATGGAACAACCCCATATCTGTGTTTGCCTCTTTGCACCCAATTTAGCAACACATCCATGGCATTGAGTAGGGATGTGCCACGACCCCTGGAAATAAAACTGCACACCAATACTGAAAGATCCCCTCAGCTGCCCTTGCACAACTTGAAGGAGACACAAAATGGTTTGACATTGGCCAGGGAACAATTTAGAGTAACTCAGAACCACGGCACAGGTGGATGCATGCAACCCAGTGTTGCAACAGGGCAGGGCACGGTGCAACAGGCAGGGCTCCTCTGTGTCTGGCAGGTCCATGCAGCCCCTGCAGAGCCCTGGGGCTGGCACAGCTGCCTCTTGACACCTCTGCAGCTCTCCTGGTTCTTTACAGGGCACAGGAAGATGACAAGACAACGCTTGAAAGCCTTAAGCATTCAAAGATGCTGTCAGCCTGGTTTCTTAGGCAATATCACCAGAACCAGTTTTCTGACTGCATCTGGATGTCAATAAGCTTTGAGTGCTCATAGCATCAGGAAAACGTTGGGATTTTCTGGCTGGTACAAATGTCTGACTGATATATGATACACAAATCCAGTTAGGAATCTAACCTAACCTGAGGACATTTGTGGCACCTGCGACTTTTATCTCCTTGTAAGGATTAAGGCTTCATAAATTGCACAATTAATACAGGTCTGTCCTTATCTTCTGATAGAAAAATGAAATAAATCTGACTAGCATGTCATAATCAGATAAAACCAACATTAACTCAAAAAATCACAGCAAGACAAAAGGAATAACCATATAGCAACTAAGAGCCTGCTGCAAAAATCCAGCAGAAAGAACAAGACAGCCCAGTGTGCCTTCTGCCCTATCTTCTTGCAATTACAAGGCTGGTGTCATTACTGGACTCTTATCCGGAAATTTCTCAAAAAGTTGAACCTGCAATTCTTACTCCTTAAATAAAAAAAACTTTGCTAGACCGAGTGATGCCAACAGAACTACTCAGCCAAGCCAAAAGCTTAAAAAACAACTTTACAAGCATGAAGTAGAGGCAAAAATCTCTTTGCTGGGACATTTCCCTCCTGACCTCTTTCGGCATAGCCATGTACCCTCTAGAGCTGTGCAAGGCAGATTTCAGTTTGCTTTTCCAAGACCTCCAGTTTGTTTGCTGAGCTCTGTAATTTGCCAAGACCCAGTGTGGAATTGTCATTGTTTCCACTGGGCATGATGAATGGAGCAGGGGCAGCTCTGTGCCACCTCTTCCTCCTCTCTGCCATCACCACTTCAATTCCAACAAGTCACTCTCCCCTGCAAACATCTGGAACATTAAGACAACTGGTGCTTAACCAGGTAGACAAATCTCATTATTATTCTTATTATTGTTACTAATAAAACCGAACAAAACAGACATAGCTTTAACAGACATGTGTTTAAAGGTGATGTCAGTAAAAGTCAGTCTCTGGGCAGGAAATAAGGAACTGATTTCACACAAAAGTTAGAAGTTATTGCTTATTGTTCTTGAAATGTAATTTTTCAGTACTTCCAGAAGCATGAGATTTATTCAGGCTCAGATGAGAACTTGTAAGTTATTCTGGGAAAAAAAAAAAAAAAAAAAA
>VYXF01002455.1:229067-244244 GCA_013397295.1 Polioptila caerulea | reverse complement strand
AGATACTGGGGTACGCTGGGTACCTGCAAACTGTGGCCATCCTGACCTGCGACTGTAAAGGGAGAACCAGGCCAACAAGCAAGATGCAAGCCATGACCAAATTGAAAGCAATCGAGTGATGAATCAGATGCAGAGGATGCAAGTCATCACTCAGACACTGTTTCATTTTTCCAATTTCTCAAATTTTCATGTTTCCCTTTTTAAACAGAAAAGGGTGAGATGTCGCCCTGGTTCTTCCAAGCTTTCCTGATGCATTTTCTAACTCAATGTTTTCGTAATTTCTAGTTCATTTCCCATATATGGGTGCTATAATTAGAACATGTTGATGTTAAGACAAGATTGTTGGAAATTCCTTTCTCTGGGAGTGGGAAACAACTGATGGGCAGTTGCCTTGACCAATGGGATGGGAGAGGCGTCCAACTTCTCCTCCAATCCCTGGTCTATGTAAAAGTACTATATATATATGGAGTCAGATAACCAACAAACCTTTTAGCCTTCTCTTGAGAACGTGTGTCGTGTGTGTCCTTGTGAGTGACCCACAGCGACAGACACTAACCGTGAATTAAAAAAAAAAGTTTTAAATAAACAAACCAGAGATTTTTCTATATAGGCTTCAAATTGTCAATTATATTTCTATTCCAATTCAGGTTTTCAAGTTCTACTGCCTTGGATACACATTTTTAGCTTTTCCAAACCAGCTGAGCAAACCCTTAGGGTTGAAGTAGGTTGCACAGAGAGATGACATATTTCTCTGATAATATGGCAGTGCAGCATTTCTTAATATATACTGAAATGATTAATGTCTTCTATCAAACACTATTCCAGCAGTAGTAGCTGGAATTGTTCACCCTTCTCCATTTCTTTCTATTATGTGGAGAAGAACCTGATCTAGAGGGATTATATCCATGGATCCATTTTCTTTTTTTCTGTTCATGAAATAACAATGACAGTAGTTGATGGCTGGATGAGGTAAACATTTAGGATCACTGTTGGATTACTGAGGAAAGTGTTTTAAGGAGCTGATGTCACATATATCAAATTTCCTGTGGCTCTTTTGTCCCTTTGGGGCAGACTAGAAGAGCAGCTGAGGTAGCACAGTGTTCTAGGGAGGAGCTTTTTGAAGGGAGCAAGTGCAAGGCTTGAAGCAGATGTCTCGGTGTATTCAAGCTGTGCTGTTGCACAGGAGCACACAGGCCTCTGACTCAGGGATAGAATTAAAACAAAAGCCTTTAGCACATCTGTAATTGACCCAGAGATGGAAACAGGTTCTCTAGTTTTCTTTTTCAGAGCAGGACTGGAGAGACCTTGCTGTCTGGATCCTCCTTCTGAGGTTATTTCTGGATGCAGGTAGAAGTGAAATGGGAATAGTGTAGCATCTTGCTGTGGAGAGCCAGTGGAGAGCACCAGCCTCTCTAAGCTGGGGTACCATCACTCTGTGCAGGTTGTTTTTTCTGTGCTTTGTCACTTCGCAGACACTGAAATATCAAATTACTTGATATTGATCTTCATTCATGTTTTCACAATCAGTTTTTACCAACACAAAGGTTTTATGAATTACATGTACCTCTTTTCTGTGTGTATCTTGTGCTACCAGTTTTCAAACACTGAACATAGACCCACTGGCTTTCCCTTTGCCCTGCAATGCTGTGACTATTTGGTGAAATATCAACGCTTTGAATATAATATCCTTTTGTCCTAAACAGAGCCACTTCTCTCCCATTTTATTAATCTCTAGGGCAGCTGTTCTGGTAAAAACCCTTCTTACAGTCTTAAACATCATGAAAGTCTGCTTACAAGAGCTGTTGCCCCACATTTTCATGTAATATCAGCTGACAGGCACTAGCTACTGTAGCTATCTTGTGAGGGCTGTGGTGACAAAGATAAACATCAGGCTAATTTTCTGCACAGAATCAGTCAACTTGAGAGAGTCTTCTTGTTTGGAAATTAGATAATGATGATCTCAGCTGTAATGTTCTAAATTATGGAGTAAATAAAGAGCTGGATGCTTCCTCATATCGCTAGCTCTTAATTATTGTAATAAATAAGGTATATCAAATTTGTTAATGTAATAAAATCGTACATTTATGTTGTAATATTGTTTAAGTATAAAGCCAGCTTCGTTTCCAATTGAAACATCACACCTCTAAGTAGTCGTTAAGTATTGCGGCCACACCAATGATCACTCAGGCAAAAGAGAAATGTACCATTCTGGAAAGCCAAGATTCACATCTGAGGATTTCCCAGAGAGATTTGTATCTCCCCAGGTGTGAACTTGAAAATTCATCAGGAAACTCACATGCAAAAGATTTACCGGAGAAGATAAGTATCTGTCCAGGTGCGGAGGAGACACAAATCCTGGGATACCGGACAGGATACCGAGACGGCAAAGATATTCAAACCACACACCGGACTCAGCATTGTCTCTGACACTAGACAGCGATGAACGCCATATGAATATTCAAAGGGAGAGAAAAGGACAAACGAACTCCAGCCCCAGGCTGAAAAAACTGTATAAAACTTGAAACCTAAAATTGGACCAGTGTGAACTTCACCAGACCGCTGTGACAGGGGCAGAGGTCCTGGTTCACCCAACGTTCGAACTTTGTCAGATTCTATTGTGGCTGGCAATAAATTGTATTTCAAATTGCGAAATAAATCCTGTTCAATTTTCTACTAATTTGGCTCTATTAAATTTATTAATTTGGCCTGATTCGATCCCTGTCTATAACAATTATCATCTCTAGTGGCAGTGACTGGATATGTTGATGTTTATGATGCACATAGAGGTTGTTCCAAAATTTCTTTAGGCAACAGTCTGGAAAATCTACATTTGCTTACATCGTGTGGAATAACATCTGGGTTTCTTGACAATACGTACCAACCATATTTCATAGTGACATGAATTTCCCAGGGAGACAGTAGGTATTGATCCATAAATTGCAAGTTTGTGAGGTTTTTTTTGGTTTTTTTGTATGTGTGTATGTGTCTTCAGAATTAGAGGTTTTCTATGTTAAAAAAAAGGTGTGCTTGGAAGAAGGCAACAGCCAGGTAGACAGGATCTACACAGCCAGGAGGGAGGCTTCAAGCTAGTCTCATTGCAAGTGTTGAGCAGGGCCCAAATGATTTAAATTAGCAGTTCTGTGCTTCTTTGTGTTCGTGCTTGTGACTGATAACATCAAGAGTCTCCACCTGAAGCCTTTCTGCATCTTGGGCAAAGCTTCTCCAAAAATACAAACTTTTCCGAACTATTGGCTAAGTGAAATCAAAGTTTCATGGGAGCAGGTTTGTAACTATAATCCAGAATGTGACTCTCAGCAGGGGAATGCTGAGAAATTGGAAGAGGCAGATTGAAATCCCATTCACTGCCATCCTTACTCTTTTCATCTCTAAGACCTGAATAGGGAAAATTACTTTATCTGTGGCTGAGGGACCACATTGCTTCAGGCCTTGGTGTTCAGAACTCACACACTGGCTGTGCTGTGAACCAGACAGAGTTTCAAACTCCAGCCTCCCGATTACATCAGAAAACACTGGGAGAAAGCACAAATTCTGTGTCAGGCTGTGACAAGAGATTTCTTGTACACCTGGCTATAATTGTGTGGCAAGCCTGGACTGCAGGTTGTCATAACTAGGGCATTTTGCAACAAAATTTTGTCAGAAAACATAGTTTGCAGCAAATATGTCACCAACTTCTGGGGCTTAAAATCGGTTACTTAATCCAATTAAATTTCTTTTCCTCATTTACAGCAGCTCTAGCAGCAAGCAAAACAGTGATTCTGTGACTTTAAAGTTTTCCTGATGCAGTCTTTGCCATTAAGGCTTCCTGAGAGACTGCTTTGAGCAGCAGAAAATGTGCTATATTTTCTGGATGTCCTCATAAGGCTGAATGTGAAATCAGACTTAGTGTCTCAAAGCAAAGCATGTGTTTAATGAGCCAATAAATAACCAGACATCAGATGTGATACTGACTATGGAAAAATATAGATCACGTGCTTTTCGTAGAATCACTGAGGTTGAAAAAGACCTTTGAGATCTGAAATAATCAGGGCCAGGAGCCCAGGCTCCTTTTTATAGCCTTTATTAAGAAATCAGCGCTGGGGGGGGTGCTCGGGGGTCGCGACACCGTCACTGCCCCCCCGGACGACGCAGAGAAGGAGGAGTGCAAACAGCTCTGCCGAGAGGCAGAGCTGGGCCTTCCGTCCTCACGGGAGTGCTCAGGAAGATGCTGAATTGGCTCGAAGTCCAGGGGAGTCATGGCTTTCCAGGTCTACTCTGGTCAGGGCGAATTTAAAAGTTCAATGGAGAGACAGCTCTGCTTTTCCTTGGCACAGTCCTGCGGTTGGTTTTGCAGACTTCGGCTCGGGCTCATTGTTTTAGGAGTATTTTCTTTTAAATTGAGGCTTTTTGGTGTTAATTTGCATGTTCTGTTTCTCTTTCCGTTGCTGTTTTTCTCGCTATTGTTCTTCTTGTCGCTGCCCCTCCCGCCCCCTCTGCCGCTGGTCCGTGAGGGCAGTGACAGTTTTTACCTGGTGGAATGAAGGCAAAAAGGGATTACAGGAACACTTGGGGGTAGGGGGTAACAGGATTGATAACCCAGGGATGTAACAGGGGGTTTTACAGCTTTTTGGGTAACATAACTTTTACCATTAAAACAGATAACATTAACATGAGGAAATTCTGAGTTTTTATTCATAACAAGATCATTGAGTGATCTCACCCACTTCCCTGTACATAGTACTATAGAATATTTATTCTGCTGGATTCTCCCTCTGGACTGATTGCAGATAAGTAATTAAATAAAAATGAGCAAAAGGTGCTTTTTAGTTTTGATCACCTAAAATGTTCCTTCCTGAGAAGTCTTGACTTTCACCTCATAACTCCTTCTGTATAGGGTCTGTAGGGTACACTACAGTAAAATATAAATTAAATTCTCTTCCACTTATGAGATATATTTTCCTTTCAACTATTTTTTTAATTACCCAGGTAATTTTGTTTCCAAGGGTGATGTCCTTGCAGTCAAACACTTTAAAAAGTCCCAGCCTGTCTGAAAGTGTTGTTTTTTTTTATTATGACTTTTTTTCCCATACAGGCTGTTGGAGAGCTCTGAAATGTGTTTTAAAAGACTTAAGAAAGACTTTGAGCTTAAAATCCAGCCTGCAATGTGGGAAAAAAAAGTTTTAATTGGCCCGACTCTAATGGTCAGTGAATGAGGCACCATCTCTGTGTTAAGTGGGAAAGTTATAAGCTTTGTAGGTGGTTTCATTTCAGCAGAGTTTCAGCTTCCAGAAGAGTTGCCTTTTTCATCTGTGTCTGAATTGAAGCTTGTGTGATGGGCCGTTTTTAATAACTAGAGGGGAGGCAATCTCATGTGGATAGGTCAGGGAAGCATTTTTTAGCTCTGGATGGCTTTTTAAATTTTTTGCTCCATTTTAGAGGTTGATTGACTTGCTTTGGATTGAATTCTCTGTCTATGGCTGTGGTGGCACCAAATACCTGAAGAGTTTGGTTAGACTCTCTGAAAAGCTGTAATGCCTTTGCTGGCCTGACTCTTGAGGTATAACACTTCACTTTGGAGGGTTTTGTTGTGGCAAACTGTCCCTTGCAGTGATGTTAGAAATTATCCACAAGTGAGGGGAAACTGCAAAAGAAGGAGGTTTTATCTCAAGATGAAATCTGGGCTAGCAATGCACTTTGTAATGAGCACTCATAATATCCCTGGTCCAATAACCTGCGACTTATCTGGAATACCTGGCTTTGAGAAGGAGATTGCTATGTACAAGGCAAAGTAAATTCTCAGCATTTCCCTTGATTAAAATTACATAAGCAATGACACTGAAGAGGTACCCTTTGTTCTACCACATTTATTTTCCCTATTGCATCTGCAGGCACAGTGTAAGGCCTGTTTTTGTGGTACTGTTTCGTTCAACTGCTTTCTCAATAGACCTAATAGTTAAAGGGATTCAAGACTGCCTTGGATTTTAAAGCAGCTGGGACCATGCTGAACTGAAAAGTGGTGACAATCCTTTTCTCTCCTTTCTCTCTCTCTTCATTCTGACTACTTCTTCTCAAAATATATAGTGAGCCAGACTAAATAATTCCAGTCAATGCCTTGGTAAATGCCTTATTCTATCTGCATAACTACAAGTTGGCTAAGTTTAACTTTGTCTTAGCAAAGTTTGTGAAGTGCCTTTCTTTATCTACATAGGCTAAAGTTTGCTAAGTCAGCACTTTGGGAAGTGCTTTATTTTGCCATTGAGTTGTTTTTAAAATTGCCAAGTACCCTATTCTTCCTTAATGTTTTAAAGTTTGCAAGTACAAGTTTGTTATTCAGCCTCCTGAGAATTTGGTTGATTCTCCTGTGGTGGGCCAGAGTGACTCCAATTACCTCCTCCTTAGTGTCGCTGGGTGAGGTGGGGCTTAACACCCTGGAGGCTCCCTTTTAGATCAATACAGAAAGGATTTGGGGGTGGCCCTGGGAGTGAGCAAACTGGGGAGGAATAGCGCAGCTGCCAAGCCCACTTCCAGGGCTGATGGGAAGAGTGGGGATGAGAAGCCTTCTCACAGCAAACATTGATCCATAGTCTAACCAGGCGTGAAAGACAGATCCACGAGCAGTGCGTGTCAAGCATCATATGGGTATTGTTTTGTTTTCTTTCATTTGGTGAATGCACAAAAATATCTCCAAATGGCTTGGAGATGGAAAGAACTTTCCAAAATAATTTGTTGGGTAATTCACAAACAGTGAAAAGTGTGAAAAGCAGTAAAAAACCCTCAAGCAGTGGCCACTAAGCAAGTTTCTGCAGCTTGGCATAAGGAGGAGTAAACAATGCCATCCAGAGTTCCCTATGCTGGAACTTTTCATTTGTTTGGATACAGTTCACTTTTTTGCAGTTGTGTTCTTGAAGTAAAGACCAGAAGGATTATATTGACATCAGACTTCTGATTCCTTTAGTCCAGACCATTATATTAGACCCTATTTTTTTTAGAACAAATATTAAGAGACATGGCCATTACACATATTAGCATTGCAAAATCTGTCTTGCAGCTACATCCTTACCAGTTTATGAACAGGAAACTGAAGCCTCAGGTTGTGATTATGTGCATACTTCTACAGATTTCAGTTTGAATTGTACTGGCACTTTCCGCAGATCTGGTTTGAAGAGAAAAAAAAATCAGTATGTTTTCTTCCCCACATCACATATAATCTCTATTACTTCCAGACCATCATTCAGTTCACGGAACTATTTCTAGGTGCAGGAGAACTTCAAAATTTACATAATGGAAGTGCTCCATGGCAGTGACGTGGATGATTCCATGATTGTGTTTCTCAAAGAGGTGTTATTTAAAAAGGATCAGAACAAGTTTAATATAAATAAGACATATCAAATTCGTTCATGTATTAAAAATCGTTCAAATATGTTGTAACATTGTTTAGTATAAAAACAGTTTTATTTGTAGCCAGAGCACCCCGCCCTTAAGTACCCGTTAAGTACCAGTAACCGCTTGAGCAAAAGGGTTATTGTGCCATGTCAGGAAGCCCAGAGGATTTCCCGAAGGGAGATTGATATCTACTCAGGCATGGGCTCGAAAAATTCATCAATGAACTCAAATGCAAAAGATTTCCCAGAGAAGAAGAACGACAGCCCAGGTGCAGAGGAAAAGCAGACTCGGAAGTACCAGACAAGATATGGGGTCTACATAGATATTCAAACTACACACCGGAGCCAGTTATTGTCCTAACACCGGACAGCGATGAACGACATCTGAATATTCTAAGGGAGAGAAAAAAGACGAAGGAACTCTAGCCCCAGGCTGAAAAAACTGTATAAAACCTGAACCCTGGGACCAGAGTGGCGTGAACCCCACCGGACCTCTGCGACAGGGACAGAGAAATCCTGGTTCACCCAGCGTTCGAACGTTGTCTATTGTGGCTGGCAATAAATTGTAATTTGAATAGCAAATAAACCCTGTTCAATTTTTTTATAAATTTGGCTCTCGCAAATTTATTAATTTAGCCTGATTCGATTGTTGACCATAACAAGTTGATTTAGTGCCTGTAGGTATCTGGAGAGAGGTGAAAGTGAAAATAGTGAATGAAGCTGTAATTTACTGAAGAAGTGCAAAGAAAGACCAGTGAGAGGAAGACATTTACTTGGGGGATAGTTTGGACATGTAGGAAGTATTTTGAGTGCTTTGTAAGATGGAGGTAGCTTTAACCAGAAGGGCACAGAAAAATACCACAGGATAGTAAAAATGGTGGAAGCATCTTATTGCTGCCTGTCAAGCTGTCTGGCTTGAATATATGCCTTCCCAAGCAACCTTGAAGCCCTGCATTTCCTAAAAAACATGAAGGGAGCAGCCATACAGCTGGAAATGAGGTGTCTGGGTTTAGCCTAATGAGGATAATTAGTGTTTGACAACCGTGTATGGTCATGAATAGAAACTAGAGCAGCCCTGAAGTAAATATTTGGAGGAAAAATATTGTAACTCTGTGGAACTTTGGGTGTGAAATTGGAGCCCAGGTTGGTCTCTGTGCTTCTGGTTATCCAGATAAAAGCACCACCAGCAGCCCATTTTAGCAGAATTAAATGTGAGAAGTGTAATCAAAGATAAATGTGTGGGTTTCATTGAGCAGGTGTGTACTGCTTCTCTTCTAGCACGTAATTATGTTCTGATTTTCATGATTCTTTTCATTTAAAACCAGTCCATGATTTAGGACTTTGAGCACTACCGGTTTTATTCTTCAGGGGAGAAAATCTAGCACATGGTACAGAAGAAAGAGATTAAAAATCAATGTTTTATGCACTTGCATATAAGATAACATAGAAATTATGATAAAGTACTTCTCCAAGATATGCGATTTTGAATTAATTCCAAGGCCTTTGGGGGGAAGACAAAAATCCACAGGAAACAAACTGCAAACAGATGGATCTGAAAGCAGCAAGATATGGAATTTATGAAATGACTTTTCTGTCTGCTCAAGGGGGAGTGGAATATGTTTAGAGAAAGGAGATATTAGGTGAACAAGAAGCATTTAAAATATTTTGGCTGATGCCAAAGTGGTGGAGACAATAACTGCAGGTACTCAGTGGTGTTTTCCATGATGCTCTGGAGTGGGTACAGAAAAAAATCAGGAAATTGATTTATGGATAAAGCTTGCAAGAAAGGCTTCAAGCTGCTTGGAGATTTTAATTTAATGAGGGTGGTATAAAATTTTGGAAGGGCTGCTTTTTTTAAGCGTGGAGGTGTCTTTCATATGCAGTATGTTAGAGTGATGTGATCTATTTTTGCCCTAACCTCAGTAAATGAGCCCACTGTGACAGCTCTGGAGCTGAGGCTGTCTGGGGTTTTCAGCTTCAGATGTCATTATACTCTGCAATGTCATGCAACCACATTTTTGAGGAGTAGCACAAGAATACATTTTGCCTTCAAGAGAGCTGACTTTGAGTAAAAGTGAAATGCCCGAGGGATTTTCATTGGAATTCAGTAATGTGTTGGAAGTAAACAAAGAAATAAAACTAGTTTCAAAAATAGAGTGATAGGTAGGTCTGAAAGAACATTAATAGACTCTTATTTCAACACAGAAAGCCAAGCAATATCTAATTGGCAAAAATCTGAAATGGACCATACATAGCTAAAAATTTCATGATCTGAAGCCTTTACTGTGTTTTTAACCATCCTTCCCTACAAATAAACAAACTCCAAATAACAACAGACAAAATAAGACACTAAAAACCCCTCAGTCTGGTAAGTAAGCTGGTGTACTAAAATGGAAAGGAAGTGGGCAGTGTGCAAATCAATGAAGATGTCTGTGCTGGATGTTGCTGTCAGCTTTAGCTAATACAATCCTTTGCCACTCCTGAAGAATCTGCAACACTGTTCACGGGACTATGGGTTAGTATGAGAGGAAGGTTGAAGTAATGCATGATTGACCATAATGTGAATTTGAAAATAAGCATTTTAGAAAAGATAGGTTTCTTCAAGTAGTCTTTGCTTTCTGCCCTTCTATGAAGCAAGCACAGGCGGAACCTGTTTTGAATACCTACAGAGAAGTGAAAGTGGCTGCTTATAGGAAGGCTGCATGTCCAAAAGAAGCTTTCAGAGTTAAAAAAATGTGGATCCTTGCTTTCTTAAAACAGTTAGTGAAAATTGAGCACTGCTCTGAATTGGCTGACTCCAGGAATGCTAATACAGCAAATCAGAGAGCTGTGTTGCCAAAATGGGCACAAACCTGCTCTTTTTTCTCTTTTTTTTCTTAAGAGTTTGTGAGATTGAGCAATATTGACTGGTTGACTTCAGCTTTAATGGCTCTCCCTCTTTCTCTCTCTCTCTCTCTTTTCTCTCTTTTTTTTTTTTTTTGGTTTTTTGGGGTTTTTTTGGTTTTTTTGTTATTGAAAACCGATTAGGTTTTCAGAATGCAGATAATGTGTAGCATTATCTAGGAGCTATAGAGAGCTGAAAATTTCTCTGTCAAACTGTTGTAGAATAGTTGGCAATATATTTGTCTTCCTTTGCTCCCCTTTTGAGCATTGCAGGGAAACAGGCTTGGAAGGAAGAGAGTAATCAGCTGGCAGGGGATATTTAAAGGCATTTCCAGATCCAGTATGTTGGTGAGCTGATTTTAAGGAGTTTCTGTTCAGGGGCAGTTGGGATGACCAATTAGGGAGCTGTTTTTGAGCAAAGATTGATCCAGTAGGCTGGCAGTGTTGCTTGGACAAGAGAGAACTGAGTCAGCAGTCCGTGAAGTTTATAAAAATCAGAGTTGCCAAGGACAAGATGGAATGTTGTTGTTTGTGCCTCTTCCAGTCTAAGAACTAGAAGACATTCAGTGGTCAGAGATTTAAAGCTACAAAAGATTGTCCTTCATGTAAAAGGTACTGGAGAGGGGGAGCTCCAGCCTCAGAATGCTGTGGTGTCACTGCTACATGCCTTCTTTAGAAAATTCTGCTTTCATGGGAGACAAAATTTGAGAAGATGTTCTTTAGATGCTAAAAATGATGACAATATTACCATATATAGCTATCATATATTTTCCATTATATTTAGGAATTTCCCAAATATATTAAGGAATTTGCTTATGTGATCAACTACAAAGAATGGATGGATTGGCTTACAAAATGTTGGGAATGTTCAAAATACTTCGAATATATGAGGAAGGAAAAAAAAATCAATTGCAAATTCACTTGCAAATGCCTATCCAAGCAAAGGTTTTCCAGACTGGTTGTTGCATTTTTGTAGTGAATTTTGGATTTAGATAGTTTTTACTAAAGCAGGAATATCTCCTCAATGTGCCCCTGAATAGCTATGAGAAGATACCTTAGGACAAACAGGATTATTGAGAAACTTTGGTCAGACAAGTTCTAGTTTAAGACATTTTAAGAAGAGCTTTGTCTGTTCTTTATCCATGGTAACACAGTTATTGTGCAAAAAGTATGTAAAAATTGCTACAGCACTGTAACCCCACTCTTTACACTGTAATGTGAATCCTGGTGTTATGGATGGTGACTTGGTCAGGCCGAATCAATAAAATTTCGAAAGCCAATAAAAAGTAGAAAATGACAGAATTTATTTTACTAATGGAAAAATAAATGACAGAATCTCATGCCAATTAAAATGAAAAAAAAAAAAGATAACAGTGAAACAAAATGACAAAGTTTCGTGCCACGGGGAGATAAAGCAATGCTCGAGCATTGGGTGAACCAGGACTCTGCCCCTGTCACAGTAGTCCGGTGAGGTCCACAATTTTCTGTTCACCATGCTCAGGTTTTATACAGTTTATTTAGCCTAGGGCCAGGAAACCTTTTGTTAACAGGAATATTCAGACTTCTTCCTTTCAACTTCGATGCTGAAACAATGCTGACTCCCGGGTTAGTTTAAATTTCTGTACAGTCTAAGTATTGGGTTAACTTCTCCTCGGATCTCCTCCCTCTGTATTATTGTCTTTCCGGAAGATCTTTGCATGTGTGTAGACTCTGCATTTTCCCTTGCCGGGAACTTCTGTGCATATGAGTGTATTTTGTGTTTAATCATATCAGAGTCCCTNTCCGCCCAGTTCGCTTTGTGGTTACAACCCAGAAATAATCTAAAAGCTACATTTTACTAAACAGTTTCAATACAACCTTATACATAACTGATATGACATAAATTATATTGAAATCATATGAGTGAATTTGATATACTTTGTCTATAACACTGGGATGGGAACACCATGCATAATCCATGACTGTTAGTTTTGCCAACTAGATCTCTGCTTTTTGTTGGAGGGGGTTGTTCCTTCCATGGTTTTTTTCCTCCATGATTTTTCCTTGCTTTACCTAAATCAATAGGTGATGTTTGACTATGCCAAAATACCTGCTAGCAGTAAATATCAAGAAAGATGCATTTCTTTGGATGGTTGAGATGACCTAATTATTTAAGCAAATGGAAGGTGAAATTGCAGAGCAGCAAACATAGGAAATACTAAATGGGGTCATGCTTGGCCTTAAGATTGTTTTTGTGTGTACATGCATAAGTTGGATAAATCTTTGCTGATATAAACTAGAAGGAATCTACTGACACTGCTGGGGCTGAACCTTGCCTCAGCTCTGTGAACACTGTGTCATAATTGAGGCTTCAATATTATTTTTCTTGTCATGTTTCAGGAGAATGTGCATTTATTGATCCCATTGAAGATTGTTTAGTAGATCACCAATACAAGAACTGTGCCACAACAACTCTGATGATTTGTGTCCTGTGGGGGGATGAGTGGATGATTTGAAGTTGGGCTTCTGGGGAATAAAGCAGGGTGCAGGAGAAAAGAAAAGAGATGGTTCTGCTTTCACAGACTGGAGAAGGACTTGCAGGATGAGCTTTCAAATTGCACTTTGGATTCCCTTGTGTTTGTTCATTCCAAACACAACTTGAAAGCATCTTCTGCTGGGTTCAGTGGTTACAGAGGATGCGATAAGTGTCTCATTATATGTATGACTCCTGTGCAATTGCCTGATTGCTGCAACTTTTAGGCATTGCTTGTGATTCCAGGGATACACTTAGTGACACAAATGGAGACAGGGCTCTCAGGTTTCTAAGTCATGACTTATTTATACAAGCACAGGTTTACAAGCCTCTTTCTCAGTCTCTTGATTGTTTCTGGCAAAGGCAGTGTTTCATAATCAAGGTCTTGTTTTCATGATAGGCTTGGCAGAAAATTGGTAAAGGAACTGGTTCTTTATATATATGTCTTCATCTGTAGAATTTTATGCCTGGAAGTTTGCTGGTCATGTTTTGAAATCTTCTCCTTTATGTTTCTACAGTTGCATTTTAGAGCAGTTTCATCTTGTATCTTTATTAAAGTACCTAGCAATGACAGAGATTTTATTAATAAATCTTTTAAAAGTGCGATGTAGTTAACTACTGACACTTTAGATTAAGGATAATGTTCAACTGAAGTCAGAAATTTAGATCAGATTGAAAAATCTCAGACTCTACAAAACCAGGTTAAAGCAAAGTTGAAGAGGTTCTGATCTTACATTATTTTATATTGGCTTAGATTAGTTTTCTCAACAGTTTTAATTATATAGGAGGAAATACCCAGCTACACCCAAGAAGGTAATTGCTAATATATCAAGCAAATTGCCTGCAAGCTTTTGGAACAATGAACTGTAAAATAAAGCATGTGATAAAGTCGGCTGTTACAGAGTTGGGCTTTCATTCCCAGATTAATCCAGTGGCACTTAAAAGATTTCCCTGAAAGAAGAATGAAAAGATTTCCAAATGTTCAGCTAAAATGTTGTAGAATGTTTGTTAATGCTTGTGAAGTTTGTAAATGCTAGGAAAATACTAGTTCCTTTTCCTAAGCATTTCACAAGCTTCTGGCTTTGAATATTATTTCTAAACTTCATTTAATTTCAGCCTGAGTGATGTTTAAATAAGCCAAAAAACTCTGCCACAATTGAGATACTAGTGTGCTCAGGATTTTTATAGGAAAAATGTCCAGTGTACACTATGTTATAATATGCCAATTCCTGGAAATTTAGCATTATCTTAATAATAAATGAGAAGTAAAGAGACTAGTACTGATTTGTTAACATTTTTTTTTTTTAAGTTATTAGAGCAATTGCCATCTAAACTGTGCAGCTGTTTTGATTCTGATTAAGAGTTTAGGGAAAGTAGAAGCCAAGAAAAATTGTTACTTCAGAATATGATGTCCAAGAAGGCAATTCTTCTCATCTCCCCATAACATCATATATTTTTATCATCTCTACTTCAGACAGCCAGCTGGTTTGTTTGAAATGAAAAATACTGTTTTTCTCTGCTTCCAATGTATTGTTTGACTTTGCTTATTTTGTTGGGAGACCTTAGAACACAGCTAATGGAAAGATGGGAGCCTCTACAAGGATCCACACCAGCCTTCAGTGGTTAACATGTGTGTCCTTGACTCCCTGTGCTCCTGGAATGTGAACGTGGGGGTGTGCTTGGTTTCTTAGGACAGATCTCATTCACTTAAGATGGGTGGTTTGAAGTGATTTCACCCACTTTTTCCTAAGCTCACTTAGATCTTGATTAACGTTCCTACACACCATCATTTCTTCTCAATAAATGTACTTACATTAAATTTTTAGAAAATTAATGCAGTTTTGTTGTTTTTTGGTTTTTTTTTTTAGCTGTACTCTTCTCATTTCATTTAATCATATAAGAAATTCATATTAAAAAGGTTACATCTTAGCAGAACTAACCATTTTCCTGCTAATGATTATTTGAACTGTTTTTCAGTAAAATGGAACTGGTTTTTTGTGGAAATTATTGTAGATTATTGAAACACTATTGCATTTTAAACATATTGCATTTTAAACATATTGCATTGAAACAATATTGCATTTTAACAACAGATAGTAAATGAAGAATGTAGTGGTTCCTTGCATAATGCAACAGCTGTCCCTTGTAGGTCTGATCCTTATGCTGTGTGTTGAGACAGCTGGTCTCATACCCTTTAAACCCAGTGCCAAGCTCTGAACAGTTGTGCAGACTAAAGCAGTCCTAATGACAACCTCCTCGAGGAGCCTCTCATCTGTTTAGACTGATGGTGGTTGTCGGAGCAGTTCTTTAGTGGAGAATGTGAATGAGAGGAAGGAAAAGATTTCTGCAGAGGACAGAGGTTGCAAAGAATGTGGCAGGAAGAAAGAAAGAAAGAAAGAAAGA
>VYXF01002455.1:143157-228865 GCA_013397295.1 Polioptila caerulea | reverse complement strand
AAGGAAGGAAGGAAGGAAGGAAGGAAGGAAGGAAGGAAGGAAGGAAGGATGAACTCTGTGGGGAAAGTGACTGAAAGACCAAGAACCAATTCAGCCACCTGCTCCTGTCTCCTTGTGGTGGGGTGACATATCTGTAAGTAGATATGTGTACACATCCTGATGGATGTATGGAGCTCAAGTGGCCCTGGCTGGAGGAAACATGGGGGTAAGATCCAACTGTACAGGGTGTGCCTGAGTTCAGGGTTGTTAAGGAAGATGAAAATTTATCAAGGAAGTTTTGCAAATATGAAGGTTTAGCAGAAAGTTCTTTCGAAAGGAAAGCAAGTTTTGATAGAGAAGAACAAAAGAAGTCTGAAAATAAAGACTGCTGAGAGAGTTGTTACTGAACAAAGGTTGTGATGAGTTGGAAAGAGATTGTATGACTGAGAGCAAAGGATAAGCTAACTACAAAAAAAAGCATGTTTTACCAAGCAAATGTAAATCTCAGGAAAAGCAAAAGTAAACAGAGAGCATGTTTTTGCCTAGTAAGAAGAATTTCTCCACTGCAGAAAAACAGAAAAATAAATTTTAGGTTTAAAATATAACTAACTCATGTAATTGTTTAGCTACTAACATAATATAGTAATATTAGTAGTTATGATAGGCGATAGGTAATGGTAAAGATATTGTGTATGATTGCTGATTGGTTGTTATGTATTAAGATGCCCAACAAAGAAAAGTATATCATGCATTGTAACCATAACAAAAGTGGCTTCAAGTATGCCTAGAGGTGTAGCTGGCAGCTCAGAGGTGAGGCTCTGCACTCATGACTCAAGATTGCTGTAACTTCTATGCAATAAACAGCATTTTTAATTTTTAATTAAAAATTTTAAAATTAGTTTAAGCTTGAAGTCCCACATCTCTCAATCAGGCTCTTACAAGGATTCTGGTCCAACAGCTCCATAATGACCCTGAAGCCCTTAGCAGCCAACCAGGTGAGGAGGGGGTGATGCTGTCAGCAACCATGGGAGATTTAAACAGCTGCAGGGAGTGTGATGTGCAGCATTCCTGCACACAAGCAAGACAGAAACTGATTATTTTCAGAGGCGCTGCAGTCTCAAGACTCTCTGGAGTCTTGAACTTCCATTGCAGAGGAGAAGTAGATGGACTCAGAGCCCGGCAGGATTATTAGTCAAAGGGCCGTCAACCAAGGGTCTGTTAAAGGTGAAGGCTGGAAGCAGGACCCTGCATGTACCAGGAAGAAAGTTCTTTCTCATTCTCAGAATCTGACAAGTAGGACTGGTATCATCTACAGCGGGTGTGAGGCTCTGCACCTAGAAGGCCAGACACTGATGAGACAGGCAAAGGTCGTTCTGGGATAGTGGGACCTCCTACAACACCACCTGTACCCCACATCAAGACCTCCTCTGTTAACAGGAAAAGAAGGATAATTGTAGTAGGAGTTTCCCTGCCAAGGGGAATAGAGGGTCTGATACACAGACTGGGCCTAACTCACAGGGAAATCTGTCTCTGAGGGGCACAGCTGAGACCCTCTGGATAAGAATCAAGGGACAAACAAATATTGGAGATGTCATTGTGAGAATCTACTATAGACCTCCCAGCTAGAGAGATGAGATGCTGAGAAATTATTCTTTGAGGAACTAAGGGACCCTTCCAAGTCAACTGCCCTTGTCCTTATGGGAGACTTCAGCTTGCCAGCAATTAACTGGGAGCATCTTACAGCTGGTACAATCTGGACCAGAAGCTTCCTAAAACACCTGGATAACAATTTTATGGAACAGGTCCTGAGGAAGCTGACTCAGAAAGATGCCCTCCTTGATTTGATGCTTCTCAATGGAGTGGATCTTGGGAGCCAAGTGGAGACTGGGGCTGTCTTGGCCACAGTGACTACAAAGTGGTCAAATTTAAAAACTCTGTTGGCAGTAGGAAAACCTCAGCTTTGGATGTGAGGACAGCAGAAGTCAGGCTGCTCAGAGAATTAGTGAGTAAGGCTGGGAGAATGTTTTTTGCAGACGCTAGGGTCCATTAGTGCTGGTCACTTTTTAAACATCACCTTCTAGGGGCACAGGAACAGCAATTCCCAAATGTTGGAAGTCAAGTAGGTGAAGCAAAATGCCATCTTGCCTGAACAAAGGAAGGTATATGCCCAGTGGAAGATAATTTGTAGCTGGTTGGAACTCTTGGTGATGGTCCTGTGCAGAGTCAGGAGTTGGAGTGGTGTTGTGGTGCATGTTTTGTTAATATTTCATATTTTCAATTGTTAATGGTTTGCCCCTGTGCTCCCCCATGCTTTTCCAGATTGGTTTATTCCTAAATTGTACTTTCCCTTTCTTATAGAATGTTCTATGTCAATCCACAGAATACCAATCCCAGTTATTACCCTATATGGTATTTCCACACCTTTTATTCCAGTCCCTTCCCTGTCTATCATTGTCATCCTTCCCCTTATTCCACACCCTTCCCTGTCAATTCATATTTTGTCCAATAATCTATGTTTCCAACCCCTTGGGTGTGTCACGGTGTCACCCAAACCTCAATGCTCCATTGGGGCTTGTGTTTCCCCCCTCTCCTCCCACCTACCCCAGTTGGTTTTGGCACATTATTGGCATTCCCTCACTCCACCCCAATAAATCCCTCATTGGTTGCTTATTGCCATATAAAACCCCCTGCACAGCAGTGCTTGGGGGTCTTCTGTCACTGTCCCCTCTCAGAATAAAACCCACTCTGAGAAATGAATACAGAAGGCTACTTCTCTCATCCTTGCTCCGCTCCTCAGCACCGCACAGCCCTTGGATAACACCTGAGCTGCATTATAGCTGCGCCCTGGGTCGCGCTGCGTCCTGGGGGCAGCCCCTCCTGACCGCTGGGTCTGGAGCTAGCCAGGGCTGACAAAATCGGACACAAAGTGTCAGAGTAAATGATTTTTGTGGGTCTCCTCCAATTTAGCATATTCTGTGGATTAAGAGGCTATACTGAAAAGGCAGAATTAGAGAGGAGCATGTACCAGATAATGAGATAAAATGTCTTATTAGAATTAAAATAGTGCATGTTAAAATTATGAAATACAAAATTTAGACTGTAGCAGTCTACTTACTAGGAATGACTTAGAGAAGCAGACAATACAAAATGGTGAAAAGGAGGAATGAATGAATATAGAAGAAAAAAATGTAGGTTACATGATCCATTTAAAAATATACTATAAAAAGTTTTCACATGGATTTGAAATGGAATTAAACTGTAAGAAATTGCTTTGATTCTAATAAGGAATATTAAAACAGATTTTAAAAAATATTAATATAGATTCACATGGTGTCTGTAATAATTTGAATCATCTTTCTAATGCAGCTTTTCCTCCTTTGCCTGGTTATGAAATGAAAGCTTTTCCCATCTCTTTCTTTCTCTGAGGTATGCCCAGTGCACCAAAGTTGGAATTAATTTCACGCAGGAAATTCAACCAAATGGCAATTATCAGTATGTTGAGAAAGCAGACATGAAGTAAGTAGAGCTTTTTCTTTTTAGAAAAGATCTTATTTTCTTGTTCTAGGCATGAATTTTAAAAAAAAATTCCATATTTTAAGCAGTGCTTGAGATAATATTTCATTACATAGTAATAATTATAATAATTCATTACAGTGCTACATATTTGACAACCATCGGCAGGGCTGTATTTACAGGGCCAGTCGTTCATAGAGTTGTTTGTTTAGCTGCCCATGAAGGCACCTCCTCAAAGGCTCTTTACTCAGAAAACAAATTTGTGAAGCCCTAATCTGCCACCAGTTCTGCATGTAATGAAAATGTTATTCCTTCTCCCAGATGAATATATTCTCCTCTTCTCTAGAAATGAAAGGTTTTAGAGAAAATCAAAAGCCTAGTAAGCATCTTGTAGGGGCAGATATCTTCTACAGGTAAAATATGAAAATACATGAACCTGTGTATGCATAATATGTATTTAAGAAAGGGTGATAGAGTAGGAGGCTAATTCTGCTCATCTGCAATAACTGCAAGTTGCACTTGGTATTCTGCCCTGATCCTCTTTGTCAAGAAGGAAAAAAAAAAAATTCTACCTTAAGATTGTTCTTCTTTTCTTGGCTTGTTATTTAATTGTGGCAGAATCTTACACTGTCTGAAAATTGACCATTTTCATTTGGAGCACCCCTCAAATGCTGTGTTTTCCTTGAAAATAAGTACTTGATTGAGAGCTCTGTTGTCCTTGAGGCTGCTGCCTCCTGGTTAGGTCTAGATGAAACCTGGTTCTCTGAAGTCTTCCAGTTACTATTTGCTCCCGTAATCCCTTTTGAGGATGTATTTGCAGTTCTGCTGGTGGCACTTTTTTTGAATTAGCCACCACTTCTCAAGGTTTTTTTGCTGAATCATGCCTTTGAGAGAGCATAAGCTTTGTGGAATTTTTGTTTGAAGAGCTGAGAAGGAGCTGGTAGGGATCTGTTGTTTTAAGTGTGTTTTGAATCCAAGGGCTTTGTATTATTGCCTCTGAAATAGGTGTGTTTCAAACCATGAAGGGTTTTCTCCCAAAGGTCAGGTTCTGTGTGAGCCAAGCTCCAAACCTCTTGGGAAACAACTCTTTTGTATCCAAGGCTGCTGAGTTTTTTTTTTTTGCACTCCTTAGATATGATCTGAAACTGCATGTTCAGAGGGTTCATACACAAGTATATTTCTCCAGCCATATTGTTCACTTTATGAAGTATTTCTTTTTTATAACTTTTTCAAGATAAATTACTTATCATAACTGACATGAATAAAATGTGCAAAAGCTGCAGTTCAGTTTTCACTCCAGCATTTCAGTTTGAGAATTTATATTCATCTGAGAAGAGAGTAATTAGGCATTTGAAAATCTGTCTCCCAGCCAAAGTCATGATCTGAAAGCATTTAGTGCCTGAAAAGATGATTTCTGCAACTTCATATTTAATTCTTTTGGTTGGACCAGTCCACAATGTGAAAAAACAATTACTATGACCATATTTCTACTCTGAAGTTGTATAAGAATATTAAAGATTATACTGTGGAGGAAGAAGCAAGTTAATTGTAATTGTTGGTATAAATCCGCTTCTTAGTTAGTAATGCTTTTGAGGCATCATGGACAATCTCTTTGTTTTCATCATGGGATGTTCTTGGTTGGCTGCCAGACACTCCTAGCTGCTCTCTCCCTGTGTCTCCTCAAAGGGACAGGGACAGAATATAGGATGCAAAAACTTATGGGTCTAGCTAAGGACCCTTGTGGGATCCCTTTCCCGTTACTGCTCAGGAAAGACCTTGACTTGGGCAAGATTAATTTAATTTGTTGCCAATTAAAAATAGAGTAGTAGGATGAAGAATAAAGGGAGAGAGAATACCTCCCCCTGACACACCTGCCCTTCTTCTTAGGCTCAACTTCAGTCTTCCTTTTCCAGTGCCTCTGCCCTCCCTGCCTCAGAGCTGTGCAGGGGGACGGGGAAGGAGTTTCAGTCAGTTCTCAACAGCTCCTCTCCCCATTCCTTCCTCCTCATGCTTTTCCTTTCCCCCTGCAGTGTCTTTTAAGATGATCTGTGCAAAGGCCATAGTGTCAAGGTTTCTGTGGGTCTGGATTTTCAAAGAGACAAGAGTAGTTTTTGGTTGCTGTAAAGTTGTTTATTGTGTGAATGCACCAGTCTTGAAGACAAGAGTTCAAAGTGCTAAAATCTGTGCTAAAGCTTTTGGCTATGTCCTGAGCAGAAGCAGCAGCTCCTGCAGCTTTCTCTGGCATAAAGTCAAATACAAAGTTGCAAAGCAGCAGTAGCAGCTCTTGGCCTTTCTTCTGCTTCTTCTTCTCCTTTTTATTCTTCCTTTCTTCTGCTGCTTCTTCTGTGAGTGTGTGTGTGTGAGAGAGAGAGTGAGCACCCCAATACAAGGGGATTTTTTATTCATAAATCATCCAGTCAGCTAAAAACATGATTCTAAAATATTCTTTCTATACCTATTAGAGCATCATTTTAAAGGACAAAAGCAGTGTCAGTTCTTATACATAACCTATAAATATAGTTCTATCTATTCACCTAAATGGCTCTATCTGTTTTATCTAGAAATGCAAGCAATGTCAGGCTCTGTTTTTGTTATATCTGGAGCTAAGCTACTGAACTTTAAACTAGGCTTTCGGGCTTTTTACTCTCTTAAGGCACTTAAAATATATTCTTACTTAAACTTAACTTTTACTTAAAACTCAAACTTACACTTCTACTTCAGGTCTGTGTAGCTTAATATATTTTAATTTCTCTAAAGGCTTTAATTCAATTCCTGCATTCTTTTCTCTCTCTGAGAGACTCAGAGAGGCTTCTTTTTCATGCACTCCTACATAACAATATACTGATATTATACTATTGGTGTTGAAATGTTTACTGCTTTTGTGGATTTCTTTGAAAGAAAGTTTGTTTGGAGTGAAAGACTACTTTGATGCCCCCTTCCTTTTCATAAGATTTGTGCAATACTGCTAAATATGCTTTTGGCTGTGGGAGCCATGTACCCCTCTAGAGAGCTTTGATGCCTTTGTCTTTTACCACTCACTCATGAAATGCCAGGACATTTTCTTTCTTTTTCATCTTTGCCTTTGATTGGGTGAAGTACTGGGTGAGGGGAAAGGAGAAGATTCCTGAGATGTGTAGGAGCCTACTAGAAGCAAGTAACTTGCTTTAGACATATTAGTTTGGAATGTGGTATACTGGGGCATTATTTTTGCAGGCTTCAAAAACTTTGAAGCTGACTTCACTCTAATTATGTAGACAAATTTAAGGTGGAAGATAAACAGTCTTGGATGATCAGTGTTGAGGAAACACAGAACAGTTGTATTTTGTAAGCTCTATTCTGAACATTTGATACCTGTATATCCTGTCTCTTGGATGAAGCAGCAGGTATTAAAAAAAATTAAAAATTTCCTCTGTCTCCCCTTATGCCAACTTACTGTAACACCTCTGGGAGCTCCTGTTCACTGCAGCAGATGGAAGTGGCTTTACAGCTTGAAGAAATAAGACCAAGAGACAATCCTGCAGCTTCAAATCCCAAAACATACTGTAGCAACTTGTCCAAGTGTGAAAAGATTTTTGTTTACAGTGTTTTGTTATAAATATCAACAATGACAACAACAAGAAACATAAACAAAGAGTAGTATCAAAAAAAAAAAAAAAAAGGAAGGAGAAGTGTTGAGGTGAGATGGTCTAGAATTGGAAACACTTCATAATTTTTTAGAACATGCATTTGATTAGAAAATCTTCAACTAACTAAGTTATTTACATGGTGTCTTGGTACTAGGTTATGATTCCAGTTCAGGGAAGTTCATGCCCTGATAATCCTGTTTTTTAGAAGGTAGATTGTGCTTTAACATGCTTCCTGTAAATTTGAAGGAACATTTAATGAACTCCCTAAAGAATTCATGATTGAATTATCCAGTCCATGCCTGACCCTTGCTCAAAACTATTTAATAAGCATTGACTCTGTGGCCAGGACTGCCAAGTCGTGCAGCCAAAACCAGACCCCAAGTCCAGACCACTCATTTTTCCCTCCTGAGACTGCAGTGTCATGTGGCATCATGCCACAGCAGCAATGCAGGGTCTGGTGTCATTCAGGGGGACACCTATACATGAGCTGATCACCACGGTAACCCCCAGAGGGGTCCAAAAACAGCAAGCCAAGTGGAATTCAGTATTCAAAACCTGTGAGCCTCTGTGTTTGTATTTTCTAAGTGTGGTATTTTCAGATTCTTTGGCTTCCCACCACAGTTAATTTCCCAGTCCCCAGACAGTGTTTTCTCTGTGTGAGAGACAGCCTTTGCACATACTTATTCATGTGAGGACAGTTTTATACAATACCTGACTGTGGGCAGGAACACCAGCTGTTTGGGCTCCACTGAGGTGTGCAGCACTCATCTGCACTTAGTTTGATTATTTTTATGTTACTTTAGACTTTTTTAGCTCTTCAGAAGCCCTGCCTGATGCTCAAGTCACCTTGTTCCTGTTCTAGTTTTCAGTCCTTGCTCTTCACTTTTTGGCCAAAGATCTTTTCTTGTTCATCCTGTCAGTAGGTTTGACTGCCTGTCTTCAAGGACACTGTAAAATTAATGCACTGAGCCTGATTTTTGATAAGAAAATGCCTTTTAATTTCAATTCCTATTTCCATAGATATATGCCTCTTTTTCATAATTGTGAGAGACTTACTACAAACAAGTCAATACTACTATGAAGCCACAGTATATCCCTGCCCCTTGCTGTGTTTCATGTTGTAGGTCACATTGGTATGATAATTTTGGCTAAGAAAGTACAGTCTAATTAAGTAATAGTAGAATCTTGCTATGTTTTCCCACCATACTGCTGTACCCCAGTACTTTGGATGTCTCAAGACTTAGCTATGTTGCAAAATGAAGGACTATATTTGATGATCCCTGGGTTGGAACTAGGTGATGTTTAAACTCCCAGCCCAAACCATTTTATGATACCTGAATTTTCTTTGCTTTGATGATTGTGACGCAGCTTACTTGTCCAGTATGTGCATGATATTTACTTATTAAATGTATTTGGGAAAGAAGTCTTACAGTACAGCACAGAAATGCCCTGTCAATATGCTTTGACTGTCCTCTTAGAGATGTGAAACTGGAGGGAGTGAGAGAGGGCACCTGAGGGGGACAATCTATATACCAAGTGCAGTTACTGCTTGATGAGTTTTGACCAACAGACCTGAATTTTATGATGGAGGAGGCCACTGGGAAAGATGGGAAGCTCTATCTGGGATGTTGGATTCTTCTTTTAATAGGTTTGGGTAAAAAAAGCTAAGTTTAGGAACACAGAAAATCTCCTGGGAGCTTATTTGCTTTGATTGCTAAACCTTTTGAAGTGTACTTATTGCTGTAAGGAAGGAAATCTGGAAAAGGTCAAGTATGAATTAGGTAAGAAATACAAAAAGGAACTGCTTGAGATGGTCATTAAATAAGACAAAAATGAAATTTGGAGTAAATAGAACAGTATCACTGTAGAGGTGAAATGTCTCAGCACAACTTAGTAAAGAGAGTGAAACTTCAACAAGTCTATCCAACATGCATCGATTTTGTACAAGTCTCATTCCCATCTGGTGAAATCAATATTCTGCAGGACCCTCATATCCCAGTCTAAAGGTGTTCATGGAAACCTGTAAAGACTAAAGGTCAGTCTGTCTGTCTCTGCCTTTTGTGCCCACATGTTTCTGACACAACCATTATCAGCACAGCTAGGCAGCAGGAGAAATGATCAATATTATTATCCCTGGTGCTGGGGATAAAACCCTGCTATGTTAGGCTCTGTTGAGTGACTGATACAAAGATAGACCCCGGGATATCATGGTCTGGTGCTTTGGTCAATCAGATAGCAATGAGTGAACTATCAGAGAGGCAGGAAAATAAAGCATGGAAGTGGCACCTCCTTACAACTGGAATGGTTTTCAGTGTACCACAGGTGGATGGAGACTGGGTCTCCAAAGTATCCAGATGTTCCTCTGAGAAGGGACCTCTTCCTTATTCAAGTCATGGCGCTGGGGAGTCTTGAAGAAACATTTTGGGACCTTTCTGGTGCTCTCTTGCTTTGCTGCTTGCTTTGCCTCTTCCCATAGGAAGACTGAGTCCTGCTGATTGTGTAAAGTTATTGGTGCTCTAAATTAATCCAAACATTAATTGCAGGTGTAATCCTTGGGCTTTCTTATTCGTCCCAATTTTTAAATAAAGTAAAAGGCCACTAATGTGAAGCAGATATTTGCTGTGAAGGGGGCTCTGGGAGTGATCACAGAGATTAAACCATGGGGATTAATTTTAAAAAAAAACCTGCTCAGCACATTACTTAGGTCCTTGCAATATTTGCCTTTTAAAATGTAGTTTTTATGGGAGTAATGTTGGTATCAATATTAATATCTGCTGAGATGAATAAAAATAACAATGAAATAGAAAAAATAAATGTTGGCCTGCACAATCAAGTTTTCAGAAGAGAGCGTCAAAAAACCAATAAAAATCTCCAAGGACTGGTTGTATCTCTGAATTTTAGGCTGGTGTCATTGTTCTACTCAGTCTGCCAGCATTGCTTGCTTGCATTCCTTTTTAAAATCTGTTTCTACCCAGTGGCATCTGAATGTCCTGCAGAGAAAAACATCTCTGGTTTCTGTCTTCATCTATGTGCATAGCTGGTTTCAGCACTTAAGGGCTGTTATCTTTAATGTGTTGCTTATATCTTTAATAGAAGATACAACAACTGTGTGTAAAATTTGCATTTTCCTGCAGGTTTTTGCTAATTGCCAATAAAATCTGTTGCTTATTTATTTATGGAATTGTACACTTCCTTGACTGATATTTGAGAACACTTTAAAGTGAAAGCAGCCTTAAGAGTTATTTACAGAAGAAGACATGGATCATCCTTTTATCCTTTACTTTTTTCTTTAAAAATCTATTTTCTTTGGTTTGCTTTTACAGAGAAGATTTATGTTTATACACACCTCACAGCTGGGAGAGGGAAGAAAGTTCTGTACAGCTCTGTAGTCCATGATGCCATTCTGGGAGCTTTAAATCAGAGCCTGGATACCTTTGCAACATTTGAAGAGAAAGTTGTGAAAGAAATGGCTCAGGGGATGTTCTCTCCAGTGACAAATACTCAGGATTTCAGTTAGGAGCATTTTATTTTGTGAAACATGGGACCAGAGGCAGCTGGTGTAAATCAGCATCACCCCTCTGAAGACATTCCTAAGGAGATTCCTCTTTGTATCATCAGGTGCATCTTGACTTAGGTTTTTAAATTAGGATATCATGGATAAACACTGAGTTGTTCTTCTCAATGGTGTGGGAAACACATTTTGATCCTACTGACCTGCAATCTGTTAGCAGTTTTTGGCAATTACACACTTCATACAAATGATAAATGACTAATATTACAGAATACATTTATTTTGCACCCTTTCACCTCTTTTGGTTACTTTATTGTGGTAAAACTATCTCGTGATTTTGGGTGAACTATTGCCTTCTGAAAGCTGACCTGGAAAAGAGACTAGACAGAGCAAAAGGATAAAGTAGCTATTTATTAAAAAGCCTCAATGAGTACACCTGGGCCACACAAGAGTCCAGCCAGACTACACCCAAGATGTCCCAAAATGGCCACAAAATGGACGCCTGATCATGAGGTCTCACACTTTTAGAAGAACTTTTATAAATTCTGGTCCATTAGCATATTAGAATCAATTGTCCAACCATAGCTTCAGGTTATGAAGCTCCATTCTCCTGGTTTTTATTTCTCACTTCACCATTGTTTTTGTTCTTGGGCCTGAAAGTTGTCCTGGGTATCAAGCTAGAGAAGGAATTGTTTTGTCTATCTACTCTGTGAAGTGAACTCAGTAGCACTTAATATGAAACCTAAAGCTACCCACTAAAACAGCACAGGATCTAAAAAAATATAAAAGCTAAAACCTAAGGCATAAAAAATGAATAAAAACTTTAAAGAAAAGTGAACAAAGACCACAGGAATGGCATGATGCAGCTGTCACCCTCTGTGCACTGCACTCATCTCCTGCAATAGCCTCATAAACACACCAGGGTGACTCTCTCTTCCATTAATTATCTCAGCCTGAAGAAGAGGATCTCCTACCTTACCCAGACATCTTGTGAGAGTAATTAACTTTTTTCTGCAAATTCCTCTAACCTGATTTGTGGTTTACAGGGAAGTAAATCCCCCCGCCCTTTCCATTCTTCACGGTCTCTTGTTCTTTTCATTCAGTCAGCTGGGTTTTTTCTTGTCTTAAATGTTGGTCCCAGCAGCATGGCCAAATCCTGCCTGGCTCTGGGGCTTTTCACACAGCTTGGCTTAGCAGATCTCCTCCTATCTGGCCTTCCCCCCTCCCTGACTTCAGTGGGGCATTTCTGCTTGTGGGCCATCTATGCTGGTAACTGCTCCTAGCTGGGAAAATAGCTTAGGCTTCCCTTTCCTGAAACAACACAGTGACAAAGACTCTTGTCTCGGGGCCAAATCTGGCCTTGGGGCTTCCTGAGATGGCTGCCAGCACAGGTCTTTCCTGATTCCCCCTCTATGGCATCATCATGAGAGGAGGCAGCAGGTTCATTGCAGCATGCTCCAAATGCTCTTATGTAGTTTGCAGTGCTGTAGTTTGCTTCTTTACTGCCATTTTCATTGCCTCCTATAAAGCTTAATTTAATTGTTCCTTAATTACCTCTTTGGCTTGTTGTGTAAATCTCAGATGGAAGCTGTAAGCAATACACATAAGGCTACAGATGCCACAAAACACTGCTGCCCTAGATTTTCATGGCCCTTTCTGGGAATACATCAGGCCAACCTTTGCTGCTGTAAAAATGTTCGGGAATGTGAAGAAGGCCTCGTGCTTATAAAATTTCATTTTTAGACAACTTTCCGGAAGAAACAGCAAATGTTTACTCCAAGCTCTCCAACCAGTTTCTACTAGAGCATGTATTATTTCACATTACTTCGGTGTTTTCTCAAATTACACGAAGAGCAGAAATCTCTGATCTACTTAACATATGCGGTATTACCTGAATGCTGTTGGGACCACAAAGGTTTTTATTCACAGACAACTCTCTAAATAAACCATATAGCCTGCTTTGGGAGTGAACCAGAGCAGAAACCCTTTTTACTTGAGTTCTTAAGCTGGCTTTTGTTGCACTGAACTCCAACTCTTTGCCCACCTTCCCAGCTCCTGAGAAGCCCTGGGCCTTAGGGAGATTCTAATGTGCTTTCATAGACTGCAATGTGCTTTTCTCACTTCCCCCTGAGCCAAATGGGTGTGGGAAGCTCTCACATTCATTTTAGACTTTCAACATGAATCTTTAATATCCTAGTGTATGTTAATTAAAGTGTTTTTCTTTTCAAAGATGATGCAGGTCTACTTTTTGGATAGATTTTTATTTGGAAAGTGTATATTATAAATAGAATTAAACACTGAGAAATGCTGATCATAGATGAAGCTGGCTTCAGCAGATACTATATAAATCATTGTGTACAACTAGATAACTTTCTTCTGTGTCATTCTTTTTATGTTTTTATGTGGTTTTCCTTTTTTCCCCCTCTTGCCTTCCTGTCCACATTGTACTACATATTTGCCTTACTCCACTTGCCTGCTGCTTCCTTCCTCCTATCTCTTGTAGTGAGAGTAGGAAGCCATTAATATTAACCTGTTGACTGAAACTTTTAAAGCCACAATGTTCACAGAAATTCAGAAATGAACAATATTAATTTCCTAGCTGTTACTGAATCTGCATTTATTAAAAAAAACACTTTGTGAGAGATTTCTATATTATTTTTGTTGAATGCCTCTGTAAAAATTCTGTTTATTAGAAGAATGTATAAGAAGCTTATACAGAGATCATGAAGTTGTTTTTTGGTCTTCTGCAGTTTTTTTGGATTTGAGGGTTTGTTTGTTTGTTTGTTTGCTTTATGTGTGTGTGTGTGGGGGGGGAGGGTGTTGGGTTTTTTTGCATATCAGTCTTGTTCGGTTGGTGACATAGAGGGAGCAAGAGCTCTCCACTGGTGCTCTCTCTCTGGCTCATGCAACTGGGCATTTAATTTTGCTGTGGTCTAAAGACCAGACTTCCTGGGAGAAGTGAGAAGATTTCAGTAGTGAAACATATCTTGTTTTATGAGAGGTTTGAAATGTATATTAGAATATCCTGACTTAAATTCTCCCTTCTTAAATTACTTACAGGAGAAATTTTGAAATATGATTTATCCTTTCAACTTGTAATCTGGCTTGTGCTTGACATCCATCTACTTTTAGCAACCAGACCATTTTGTTTCCATTTTCAGACAGGTTCTGGGCAAGATTCAAGGTCACTTTTTGACATACCAGCAAGGTGCTGGAGTAGCAAACCCAGGGCAGTTTTTACTTAGTTTAAAATGTGCTTTCCCTTGAAATTACTTCTTAAAACTGTAAGCGTCTTGCATTGGTTCTGGCGTTGCTCTTTTACCTTGCCATAAAACATTTAACTGGGGCTAAGTTTTAGTTGGTGGTGTCTCTTTAGACGCCACACTTTGCCTAAGAAAAATGGGAAGACAGATGTTGTGCTGACCTCTGCTGATTGCTTTTTGATTGCCAGGTTAGTTGTCTATCTCCACCATTTCAGATGGCCATATGGGAAATCAAGAGTGATGATCCTTAATAAAGTACCAGAAGCGAGATGCTTCACTTGCACTTATTTTCAGGAGAGGGATCTGAACCCAATTAGAAAATTTATGAAACTGCCAGAGCACACTACTTATTTCAAAATTGCTGAAGGCTGTAAAGTGAACTGAAAACTTGACAGAATATTCACACTCGTTGCAAGTCCTGTATGTCAATTAACCTCAGAAATGGAGAGGGCCACAAACTTCCTACAGCTTGTTTTCTTTCCATGCAAAAATCTGGACAGTTGCATATTATTGTGATATGACAGATGAATTAGTGAGAAAGGCCTTGGAAAGTTCAGTTATAAAAAAGTTATTGCAATTTACTCCCACTGAATGACAGGATAAGTCAGGATCTGATCTGATTTAACTGATGCTGCCTGTTATGTTGGGAATTAGATGTTTCTGCTTAACATTTACTTTTCTAACAGTGGGAGCCATGATGATTTAAAATTCTTCAAATGGTACCAAAGTGCTTTGCAGCAGGTGTGGGAAACAAGACAAATTCATTCATTGAGGAGGTGATGGTCCTTGGGCTTTTGGCTGGCTAACTGTGGTGTGTTAAATGTATAGGCTCCACTTGCTAAAACAGCAGCTCCAGTGGGCTAGAAAGTGAAATTCTTTATTTATCTGCCCAATCAGTACATTAGACAGCTTTCTAATTAAATATCTTCATTGCATCTAAAGCACACGGTAGCAATTCCTTGGTAATAAAAAGAGAGCATGCTGCAGTCAGTTTGATGCAGATACTGCATTGCATCCCTGTGCTAGGCCTCTTGCAGTCTCTTGTAAGAAGAGAATATAACATAATACATTGTAAAAAGTAGCACTTAGCTGTGATTTTACAAAGCCTTATCCTATTTATTTTAAGTGTCATGTAATTATCAATTCATTTACTACCTATTGTAATGCCATGAATCATAATGAATGTATTTGCATAATAGGTAGTATCACATGAGCTTAGTTATAATTAAGTATTAGCTAAATGTACCATGCAAACAAAATGTTTCCTGTAAAGGTAGGCTGGGGTTGATATATAGCCTGTCTTATACCTGGTGTATCACAAATGCTGTCATGGGAAATTTGTGGGCTGGTTCTCAGAGGGGACTGTTTTGTAGCCTGGTCTTGTCACTCCTTCATTTTTTGTACTGTCTCCAGCCCCCAAGTTTAAATGCTCTTCAGCTATGTCAATTTTGCAGGTGAGAAAAACTCCAGAAACCTGTTTTTGCTGTTTAGCTGGTGTGTTGGTGCTCTGCTTGCTGAGGCCATGAGACAGTGTTGTAAAGACTGAGCTTGTTTCTACTATGATAACTTCAGACCTGCACACACCTGAGGAGCAACCACACCAAGGATTGCCTAGACAGAATTGCCTCAGCCCTGGGAAGGTATCTTTAAAAATCTTTGTTTCTGAATATAACTTCTTTTTGAAGAACATGACCTCAAAAATTCCTTGTGGTACTTCCTGGAACAGGAGTTGGCTCTGTGTTGCTGTGTTGGGGAGTATGAAACAAGAATGCTGCCAGCTCCTCAGGAGCGTGGTTTGCTGTAGGTGTGCTTCATGCCTAGGTTGGTGTGTGTCTCTACTCCTCACTCCTCATCGGTACAGTAAGCAGCAGCTCAGAGGCTAGGGCTACTCCCTAGGCTTACCCGTTTGCCAGGTCAGAGCTGCTTCTCCTGCCCCAAATCCTCTGCAGTGTCCTGTTTTTGCCTTTATTACATGAAGATTTGTGCAGGCAGAAATGAACCACGTAGCACACTCTGCATACAGAATAAGTGGTCCATGCCAGCTCATGGTTTAATGTGTTCTGAGTACATGTGATCTTTCAAAGGGAGAGGGCTTAGAATAACCCAAATGTGAGCAATATCTAGCTTCTGAGAAAAATCTTGATGGCTTGTACCTCTCTTTTGGTTTACTTACAAGTTGAACACATTTTCCATTGCAGAACGACTTGAGACTTGCTCATGCAGTCGCTTGAAAACGATCCTTGTGTGAATTGTTGTGTCTGTAACAGATGTGTATAATCCCACATTCCACTTTTTAAATGTAACCCATTTCCATGCAGAATTTAAAATGCTCACTTTCTGGTTAGCACAACTGATTTTTATTTGTTGCCTGCTAGTTAGATTAAGGACACTGAAATTGCGGAGGATAAAAAGAGAGTTATTTCCAAAAATACAGTGTACTTACTGGTACCTCAAGGATTATGTGGCCTGATCTACATTCAGGAGACAGCACTGCAATGGCAAAAAGCTAACACAATTGACAACACTTAATTTGTTTGGACTTATGTTACTGTTGGCTCTCTTATGTGACAGGAAAAATAAATTTCAGGAATTGATGAAGTAGTGCCACATTTACACTATTCTGCAATTCTCCACAGGTATTTAGGGCAAGCTTTCCTTCTTGAAACACAAGGTAAAGCTCCTGAATTTCATGGATGCACCCTCCCTGCTGTGCAATTAAAGCTGTTATAATTCAGTTTGGCCAGCTAGGAACCAAGTGGGCAGGGGAAAGGGAGCAATGTCCTTGCTGGATTTGGGTAAAGTTAGAATGTATGTATAAATATATATTACAAGGGTTCTGTGCAGTATTTTTACATCAGACTTTCTTGCCAAATGTGGACTTGGTAATCCTCTGGACTGGCACAAGCACTGAACATGATGGGATAGATTTGTGCACACGAACACACAGAGGATGATACACCCTTGTCTTGGATTGAACAACAAGTGTCTGCTAAGGAAGGCAGGAGCCTCCCTTGGAATGGAGAATGTAAGCCCCCTCCCTCCAAATTATTATAATTTTGAAATTAAGAGGCTCTTAGGCAAAGATATGGGGATAGGAATAATAGTTTTTTATTAGGAGAACTAAAATAAAAAACATGCAGTATTACAAAAAAACTAAACCCACAGACAGAGTCAGAATATAACCTGACCCCCTGTGGGTCAGGGTGTTGGTAGCAGTCCGATTAAATGGTGGCTGCAGCCCTCCTGGAGTGGCAGATGTGGCTCTGTTGGAGCAGTGATCCTGTAGAAAGGTGCAGCCCTCCGCAGAAGGTCCAGTGGCGAGAGATGGGCCTCGTCTTCCTCTGGGAGTCCAGTGGGAAGGCTGCTTTGGTGTTCCAAATCTCAGGTTTTTATCCAGGTAGAGAGGCTTGGCTCCTTTCCCTGGATGGAGCATTTCCCAATGGGATGATGTAATTTTATCAGTGGACTCAATGGCCCATTAGCAGAAGATCTCTCCATGGAGGGAGGATGGGTCATGGAAGAGATAAAGAAACTGCTCTCTCAGTCTCTCTTATCAGCTGGCCTATTGACAGAAGATTACACCACCCCCCACCCCAGTTTTAACAGGGAGGGATGGAGTACACACTTTTTGGTTACATTTTGCACTGCAACCCATGACAACTCTGCAGTTAAGTCACTCTCTAGTAGGAGGACTTATTCCTGAGTCTGTCTTTTCACCAGGCCAGCATATCAGGGAACAGCATCCCCAAAGGAAGTGGTTGTTGGGAATTTGGAAGAAAATTCTTGTTCTTTCATGGAAACATCAACTTATGTTTCTATTGTTCTCTTTGACTTGCTTCTAACAAGTGGGAGCTTCTGGGCCTTGTCTCTTAATAGGAACTTTGCCAGTAAGGATTAGGAGAAAATGAAAAGCTTAAGTACCCATGAATTTCACAGGGGAACCTTCCATGGTGTTTAAATTCAGTATATTATTTCAATTTTCAACATGTGTCTCTGAAATGTGTCTTAACTGTGTTTTTGTTTTGCTCTGGTTTTGCTCATAATGGCTTTTTATAGGACAGGTGCTTATTCAGGTGGATCACAATTCAGAGGAGCCTACTCTGTGGGAATCAAATTCCCATGGTGATTGCACTTGCACAGGGGATGTAGTGTTAAACATGGTCAGAGGCAGGACAAAAAGCACTATAAAAGCTGTTTGTGTGACATTTTCTACAATGCGACCAAACTTCTTGTAGTGTTTGTACCAGTTACAGATGATTTTGTGCACTGACTCGTGTCACTGGACAATGTGCATGGATCATCAGCTCATCCTGGACAATTTATTGTCTATCTGTGAGGGATGGGGTTCTTGTTGTCCAGGGTGATAGGAGCTCTCTCTTACCAGCTGTCATCTTTCACTGGATTTCCAACAAAAGCATAAAGTTAAGATCAGTTTACATATATTTGTATTATTATTATTACTATTAATTATTATTATTACTATTATTACTATTATTTCAACAAGAACAACAACAATGCTATAGCCTCAAGGAAGGGCAGAGCATGTGGCATGTTTGAATCCTAACTTCTGTGTATCATGTAAGATCCCCTTCTGATCTAAATTCTGATACAAATCATCTAGTCCCTTAATAAGAGGAAAAAAGGGCAGAACTGCCCTAGGAATGAGACCAGGAGAATTAAAATCTACGTTGTATGTCATGTAGTGCTTGGTGTGATTTTTACCAATCCATAAAAGCGAAACTCTGCAAAAAAGTACTCCTTGATCACTGTGATTATTTGTTCCTTGCCAACCCCATGCTGGAATCATCTTTTCAGAATTCTGTATTGCTGTTAAATGTTTTGAATTAAGCAAAGAAAAAAATGGTGTTTATTTGCTCTATACAGATTTTCCACTTTGGTATTTCTACTAAGACCACCCTTCCTTAATTTTCCCTACTGTGATGCAACATTCATAATCATTCTGAAATAAAGACTGAAATGGGATATCTCTCTGTTATAGACGGTGATCGAATCAGGCCAAATCAATAAATTAGCGAGAGCCAAATTAGAGAAAAAAAAATGAACAGGATTTATTTAGCAAATCAAATCACAAATTTTGCCAGCCACAATAAGGTAAGACAATGCTCGAGCATTGGGTGAACCAGGACTCCTACCCCTGTCACAGTAGTCCGGTGGGGTTCACAACGTTTTGGACTCAGGGTGCAGTTTTTATACAGTTTTTTCAGCCTGGGGCTAGAGTTTCTTTGTCTTTTTCTTTTCCTTAGAATATTCAGATTTTGTCCATCACTGTCTGGTGTTAAGACAATGCTGACTCCGGTGTTAGTTTGAATATCTGTGTAGTCTTAATATCTCGTCTGGTCTTCTCAAATCTACCTTTTCCTGCCCCTGGGTTGTCATTCTCCTTCTCCGGGAAGTCCTTTGCATTTGAGTTTGAGTCTATGCCTGATTAGATTAATCCCCTCTGGACAGTCGTTTGCATTTGAGTTCAGTGATTAATTTCTCTGGTCCTACACCCGGATAGATATCAATCTCCCTTCGAGGAATCTTTTCTAGGTGGGCCCGGGTTTCCTCCAGCCTGGCACAATGGCTCCTTTGCTCGAGTGGTTTCGGTACTTAGTAGGTGACTACAGGGTGGAGTGCCTCGGCTATGAGGCAAGCTAGTTTTTAGACAAGGTTACAACATACAGCATTTGGATACATTTTACTTATATCAAAAGGTTGTAACATATTAAACTATTTTTTTATTAAATAAATGAATTTGATACATTTCATCCATAACATGTCCAAAATAATTTGTATCATTGGCCCAGTAACACTTTTATGTGAGATTTTAAAGCTTAGAGAACCTATCAGTGTCTACTCTAATCAAAGCAAGGGAACACCTTCTTATCTCTTCTTCCAGCTTTTATCTTTACAACATAAACTTCTCAAGCTCACAGCAGAAGTGGCTGGAAATTTTGTGTTAAATAACCTTTATGTTCCCCACAGATGACTAACCCTGTTTTCGTGCTCTGATAGCAGGAGAGCCAAAGGCTGTAGTGCGGTGAGACATTAGTGCCAGCTAAGGAGGAGGGCTGCATGAGATTAACTTTTAGTTTCCTGTCTCCATTCAGTTTCCATGTGGTGCCATTTTTAAGTGGTAGCAAGAATCAAAATCTGGAGAAGAAGCTCTTCTTGCCTTTCTGGTTGGGTTCTTATTCTTGGTCCTGTGGCTGCTTACAGACATCCACTGTTATGTTGATTTTAGTCTATGGGTGGCAGTCACTTTCTAAATTTCCTGTGCAATGTTTTCAGGCTTTCCTGCACCAGGCTTCTCAAATCTGCTGTTAATAACACACATCAACAGGCAATCGATAAAATCAAAGCTAATTACATAATGTGGTCTTTTTAAAAATCTGTCTGCAGCACAGGCAGATGTTAAATGAAAACTAATAAAGTGTGGCATCATTTAAACAGGGGTATGCCCCAGGATTTGATACTGGACAAACTCTGCAACACAAAAGGCAATTTCCAGAGAGGTTGTATGCAAGAAAAGAATGAAATAATCATGCAAGCAGTGCATATTTGAGCTAAACCTGAGCAACCACAACAGATCTCTGCAAAATCTCATGAGCTTCTTATAAAATGAGCTATCAGGCGAAGGCAGCAAGCAGCTCTGCAAGCAGGCTGGTTAATAGGGAAGTTTCACTAGCAAAAGACCTGGCTGTTCCCACAGGTTTGCATATGTCTTCCACGGAAATCCATTGTTTGGCTAAGCAGTGGCTCTTTAGGCATAGAAATAATGATTGTTTACTTGACTTTCCTTCAAAAAGGGAGCATTTATACCGTGGGCTATTCTGGCAGAACAGCACAGAAGGCATATAAAGCAAAACCTTAGGGGATTTTAATTTTTTTAAATTTTATTTGCTCCATTAATAAACCTCTGTACTGCTACAAGCTATTTTTAGACTTTTGTTTTCTTTCTCTATATTTTTCAGCAATGCTAGTAGCAGATCCCAGTGATTTGGGGCTGAGTCTCTTTTTTGAGATAATAAATGGGCACTAAATCTCAAAGCTAGCTGTCAGTGAGAAGAGCTAGGAAGAAGTAAAAGGGGAAGAAAACTCAAAATTCCTCTGTAATCTACAGAAAAGGCAGATTTGGTACTGTCCCACAAATACCAGTAAATATCATGTTATGAGTTGGGTATTGTGCAGTGCTGTGCATTTGTTGTCTCAGAAAACTTGTTGTTGGGGGTTGGGCTGTTTTCTTATAGAATTTTTTCCCCAAAAAGTTTGCTTCCCCATAAAGTTTACTTCTCCAAAAAGCTGATTGCTGAATGCTTGTGGGCACTTAGGAGTACTTGGAAGAGACAAAAGAAGCAACTGTCAGGGAGAGGGTGGCACTGGACTAGGTTTTTTTGACCCTGAGAGGGAACAAGTCTTTGACTACAGGGAGATCTCACCGGACCTCGCCTGGAGCTCGGAGTGACTTTTGTGGGTCCCCTGGGAATTCAGAACCTCATCTCTCCCTGCCCTGGAGGGAGCTGCTGCCCCATTGCCCTGCACCCACTGCTGCTTCAGTTTTGCTCTGAGTTTCTCCAAGCCATTTCTCCTGCCTGGCCGGGATGTTTTTCTCCAGCTACTGTCGGTGCGCTTCGAATACACCTCATCCCTCGGGACTCTGGCTCATCCCCCTGGAAAGGTGTCAGCATCAGAGAAAACTCTGACTGTTTCCTAGCTCTGTTTGTTGTTAATACTATAGTTATTTTGTTTATCTTGTGTTATAGACACTGATCGAATCAGGCCAAATTAATAAATTTTGAGAAAGTCAGATTAGTAAAATAAACAGAACAGGTTTTATTTAGCAAATCGAATTGCAATTTTTGCAACCACAACCAATTTGGACAACATTCGAATGCTGGGTGGACCAGGACCTCTGCCCCTGATGCAGTGGTCTGGAGGGGTTCCCGCCGGTCTGGTCCCAGGGTCCAGGTTTTATACAGTTTTTTCAGCCTGCGGCTAGAGTTCCTTTGTCCTTTTCTCTCCTTTCGAATATTCATATGGCATTCATCGCTGTCCGGTGTTATGAGAATGAGTAGACAATGCTGGGTCCGGTGTGTCTCCCGGAAATCTTTTGCATCTGAGTTCATTGATGAATTCTTGAGTCCACGCCTGGGGAGATACAGATCTCCCTCCGGGAAGTCCTTAGATGTGAATCTAGGCTTCCCGGCATGATACAATGCTCCTTTGCTTGAGTGATAACTGGCGCGGTTACAATAAATAACAGATAGTTAAGGGTGGGGTGTTTCAATTACAAATGAAGCTGGCTTATACTAAACAATATTACAACATAATTGCAAGATTTTATTACATGAACGAATTTGATATACCTTATTTATTCCACTTGTTAGACACACTAGTGAAGAACTGTTATTCCTATCCCAATATCTTTGCCGGAGAGCCCCTTTAATTTCAAAATTATAGCAATTTGGAGAGAGGAAGTTTGCATTCTTCATTGCAAGAGAGGCTCCTGCTTTTTTTCCTAACAGACACACCTGTCTTCAAGCTAAGACACTTGTGATTCCTCTGGACTTGGGGTTCTTTCTGCTTGTAACTTGATATAACTGCCGCCACTAAATATTTATCTGTCACACACTGGGTAGCACACGGGGAAGTCACTTGGCTGACAAAAATTTACTTACAATTTGTTTTTGGATTTTTAAGAATTGTTATTGTTATTACTTTCCTCTAAGTCCATAGTCCATACAGACCTTTTTTTTTTTTTTTTTTTTTTTTTTTTTTTTTTAAGGGAAGGCTGAATTTCAGGTAGTTATATTCTGGGGATTTTTAATGATGTCTCACTTATTCAAAGACTCAAAGTAAGCTCTCAGGACATGTTACCATAGGAAACTGGAGATTTTAATCAGAAGTGGAATCCAGATCATCTTACATTGACTGACAGTCATCTCAGTTGCTTTTAAAATTTTTGAGGAATTTAATAAATAAATTAGATTGAATGTGAAAACAGAAGAATTATGTGTTCTACACAGAAGCTTAACAGAGCACAACCATAAACATGAGGAATTAAATGTTTATTGTAGACTTTCTTTGGTGTGATGTCTCTAGTTTTGGGACCATTTACTAAATGATTTCTTAAAAATTAGATTTTGTTTCTGTATTCCTTACATACTATTTTTTGAGACAAATGAAGGAATAGCCTCTGACTTTGGTGCCATGAGCATCACCTGAGAAATCTCACCCCAAGCCTCTCTACTGTACTTTTGTATTGCTATGGGCTATTAAATGGCCTCAACTCAGCTGATCCAGTGATAAAAATATTAAAAAAGGAGAAAAGACAAATAGCTGAGAGTAAATAACATGAAAAAAGTTAAAGTTTTGAATAATCAGCACAGTGCTTGTGAAAAATGACCAGTGAATATTATTATCACACTAATAAGAGAAAAATCTTCTCTGACTCTTGAACTTCAACTTGCTTTGTGAATATTTTTTTCATTATTCAGCTGGCTTTATTTTTCCCTCCAGGAGTGGAAATTGGTCCTTCATCCTTATCATCCTATTCTTTGTGCTTTTTGATAACCATTTAAAAGGTTATTTAAATGGTTTATCATTCCTGTGTGCTGGGAAGATTGTCTTCCTCAACTCTGAAGCCCAAGTAAAATCTGGAATTATAAGTCATACAGTGTAGAAGCCTCCAAATATTGGTGTACACTCTGAAAATGCAAAATAATGTGACTTTCAGTTATGGTACCTCAGTAGTTTTGTGGGCTAGCAAAGAAAACTAGAAAAAACTTTTCAGTTAAGTAATTATTAATTACTTTTTGTCTGCTATGAATAGAGCACCTTTCAAAAAGTTCTGCTGAATTGGAGTACCATGGGATGGAAATACAACTCAAAGGACTTCCAGTCAGCTTAGTAAGAACTTGCCTGGTATTTACTGCCTGCTTGAGTTCATCATCCATCTTGTCTGGAGGGATTGTGCCCCTTTTCTGACATTCAGCAGTTATCACCTGAGCTTTTCTATCCTGTTGTCATCAGGCCTTGGCTCACCACAGAGCCTTTTTTTCATCTGTGACTGAATTACAGGGGGTAAATACAAGATATCTGCAGTGGCCACAAGTGACTTTTTACAAGGGGACAGATAACATCAGTGGCATCACAGCACCTTCCTTTACCTCCCTGCAGCATAGCCAATAGACTGAGTCCTCCATGTGAGGGCACTGCAGAAGCCAATACGAAATGAAATAAAAATATTTGTTGGTTATATTTTTTATCATGGCTTTTTTAACTATGGAGTGCTACTACCAGAGTTCCTAAAGGCACTATTGTGTTAACCTTTCTTTGCTGTTTCCCAATTGGTTGCCTTTCATCACAATCAAGGCATCACACATAATAACTAATCAGATTCAGTGAGCAGACAGGCTGTGAGGATGCATTTTAATCAGAAATACTGAAGAATTTCTACATATCTCTCTGTGCTACAGGGTGACATTTTTAAATGCTCAAAGGGCACACAGGTCTCCAGCTCCTGGTGAAACTTTGTGAGAATGTGCTGTGCAGCTCTGATTTGCGTTCTTTATAGTGGCATAAAAACCCCTCTTATTTATTTATTTCAGATCCACATCTTCAATTTTCTAATAAGAAAAAATGCTAGTCATTGCCTCTCAAAAACATACCCTCAAGGAGCTGCATCAGCATAGCTGAGGGCACACACCTTCCAGTATTTATATTTTATTTAAGCAGAAAATACATATATCTTTTATGATCCCATTATGATGTGTGGCTAAATAATTGCAGCCATTTGAATTATATTCCATTTAATTTGGTAATTATGTGGGTTTCAGAAATTGCCTCTACCTCTTCTGTATATTCTTTTCATGCATGTTGGAATTATTTAATTCTGCAAATACAAATATCTGTTGAGGGAACCTGAGAGTATTGAGAAAGCCCAAAACCTCTAAAATGTCAGCTTGATATTTTCAGGATTATTTTGTGTAAAAGATGTTTCCTGCTTAGTCATTTAAGCATGAGTGTTGGAGAAGGCTGACAGCCAGTCTCTCATGCTTCTCAAGAAATGTGAGTCTGAAAAAGATGTGATATGCTAGCTCAGGTGAAATAAAACTAGTTACTTTTATTAAGATTACGCTTGATAAATAAGGTTCTGCACCCTGAACTTGACTCAGTGTTTAGAAAACCAGGATATGGGGCAGAGGATATTTTGATGTGCTCAAACAAGTCAACTTGCTGAGGAGATGAGTAGCAGTGGTTGGTACTTTGTAGTCCTAAGATTATATTGTTTTAGACTCTGAGCAGAGGGAAGCATCTTTCCTCACAGGTGGGCCAAGATGACTCAAACAGTTGGGTAAAATCTTGTGTAATTCAACAGGTCTGGAAATGAGAAGCTACCAAGGCATGTAAGCACACTTGAAAATGTCACTGTGGTGTGGGGATTTCCTGCTTTTGCAGAAAAATCCCCAAGGTCTTAAAAGTCCTTTTCCTTGCCCAAGGAGAAAAAAGATGTAGAATCTTTGGTCTTCAGTTTTTTTTTATTATTGTTTATTATAGCTTATCTAGAACACTGTTCTCTTTGTCCCTGCCGAGATCTTCACAGCACGACAGTCCAAGGCGATCCCCCGCCCTAAGGGCAGTGGTTATCTTTTATACTAAAAACTACGTACACCTTATTTACAATTATTTTCCAATACCTATCACCTACGTTAGACAGTGTGCATTCTACCTAAACCAATCACAAGTGCCTGCATCACAGCAGAATCATGGAGGAGATGAAGAAGAAGGAAGAAGCCTAAAAGCCATGCGGTTCCCCCATCTTGGCTTCACCCACCCCCATGTACTAAAACCCAAAATCTACTTTTTCACCCTGTGACATTATTATTCTATTTAAATTTGTGAGACTTGTATTTTTTCTTTTAAAGCTGGTAATCTCTCCCATGGACTAAAATCCAAACTACAGGTGTCTTGGGCTTGGTGCCAGGGCTTCTGAGCCCTCTGGGCCCCCTGCACAGGTCCCTGAGCCCCCAGGGCAGTCAAAGACAAGCTCTGGGTTCCCACACTGTGGATGCTCACTGTGTAGGATAACTGGATCTTGGCTCTGTCACTTTTTCCCCCTTCACTTCCAGCCTCTTCCAGTTAGACCTCACCATCCCTGGAGCTTTCTAATCTACAATAGAAGTGTATATTTAAAGTCTGAACAATTTAGCTTGCATTGCATGTGCATGTAATGCCCAAATTCTCTGTTTAGAACCATACTATTTTTCTCTCCTTCTGCGTCCTGTGATCAAAATTGATCAGGAAAACCAATATTCCATTCAAACCAGCTGTGTACTGGGGAGAGACTTCAGTGTCTTTGATTATCAGATCTCTGAAATAAACCAAAATAAGTGAAAATTATTAAGTCCTGAGGGGCTTTCCCCCTTTCTGAGCTTCTATTACACTGACTGCAAGTTAACTTAGGAGTAAATATTTCTGTCTCCCACATTTTATACTGCTGTACTATGCAAGTAAAATGGTCTTGTTGCTTTAAACTCCTGGACTCAAATGCACAAATAATGCTTAAAACAGGACCTCAAAGATTGAAATATTGCAGGATTGTAGCATCACATAACGTTTTGGACAACACAAAGGTCATGTCTCCCAGTTAGAAACAAGGGAACAGAAGTGGAGTGAGATGATGGCTCATTGACTGGTGACAGCAGAGATGGGTGACAGTAGGTGAAACTTCACCCTCCTACATGGAACCTGTGGCAGGCTGGAGAGTGGCTACAAGGAATGCCTCAGAGGGATTTCTTTCAAAATGCAGCTGTTACCTGACATTGCTCAACAATCCAAGGCAAAACACTTTGTTATTTAGTGCTTTTCCTTCTTGTACTGCAGAAGGATTGTCTGTTGTCCTGGTCCCAGCTAGGGAAAAATTAATTTTTGCAGTGGCTGTGGGTGTGTTCTAGAGGTTATTCCATACCATCATATATCATAGCCAGAGGGAAGGGAAGGGGTTCTCTGTCGCTGAGTAAAATGGTGAGATGGATGTCATCAGATTCCAATGGACTTGGTCAACAAAATAGCAACTAGCAAGAAGGAAACACAGTTGTCCTAGGTGCCGTGGGCTTTTGGAGGATGTGTATCCCAGAGGACAGCCAGACTCTAAGCCCTCGCTAGCAACAGAGAAGAATTGATTCCAAGTGGGGCCCAGAACAACACCAAGCTTTTGAACAGGTCAAAGAATGCTGATGCAGTAGCCCTTGGGCCAGTCAGGACAGGAGAGGATGTAAAAACTATGCTCAGCTGCTGGGGAGAATGGTCCTTCCTGGAGTCTCTGGCAAAAGGTACCTAAAGAGACTCGAGGGCAACCTCTTGGGGTTCTGGAGTTGGGGATACAAAGGATCCAAGGCCTGTTACACCCCAACTGAATAGCTTGTAGAGAGGTTTGAGCTGCTTCAGGAGTGATTGATGTGATATGGAGTATGTACGATTTACATAAATCAGCAATTTGAATAAACAAGAATATTACTCAAAACAGAAATGTTTGGTTTCTTTAAGCATTTTTCCTTTTGAATTTTATTAGTGCTAAATTATACAACTAGACAATTGGAAAATAGAGTATATTACCCTGTTTTTGTTTAATTCAGAGAAAAATCAGATTGTTGATATGCATTATAAGTTCTTCCAAATGGTGTGATTTTAAAAATTATTTTACTTTTATTAAGATACTGTTCCAAGGGGACTCTGATCAAAACTGTGCAAAGCCTACCATTTTTTTTTCACTGGCTTTGCTCCACATAGATTCAAGTTCTGTGATCGCACACAATCTTAAGTTATGCATTGTGATTCTAACTCAGCAATTCAAAGGACAATAATGTTTATGTTTGGGTTTTGCTACAAGCAGTAAATTGGTCTGAGCAAACCTCAGCTAAACTCTTGAGAAATCTGTTTGCTCTTATGGATTCCTAAAAAATAATTCATGAAATTCTAATTGCAGGCACTGAGGATTACAATCTAGATTTTCAAATTGAAATGCATATTTTTCCCAAAAAGATGCACTAATTTGAATGTTCAAGGGAACATAATGATAATTTAATCTGAACTCTTGTCTGTTAGAAGCTTTAGAATACAGAGGTTATTAATTCAAATGCAGAGACTTGACTAGTTTTCTGCAAGCATTTTATAGTTTGAGTTTCACAGCCTAGAAGCTGAAGGGAACTGGAGGGGAGCTCTTCTGAGTGACCTCACTAACTATTCAATTTTTGTAGAGGCCAATATTATTGTACCCCAAGTGGGTTGGATTCCATGTTGAGAAGGTGAAACAAGAAAATATAGCCAACAGGTTTTGGTAAAGTGCATTAACAAAACAAAATCAATTTTCCCCAGGAGTCAGCAGTGGTTGTGAGCGGCTGCTGTTGTTTTGCGTTGTCTAGTGATGGCCTGATGAAGGTGACTGTGATGGTTATCTGAGGACTTTGATATTTCCATGCTGCTTTGCCAGATGATAAAGTCACGTTCATTTTCTTTAAAATGCTCTGGACATTCATTTTATTTGTTTGTGGGATGCACATTTCCCAGCCTAGCAGGCAGCTCTGTTCTGCCATTCTGCACAAATCTTACCTGGTACCATCTAGCTCCACTGGAGTGTTATTTTTTGAGGACAGCAAGTGAGGGGAATTCATGTTTCTGTCTAGTTCTCCCTGTCACTGGGCTATGCTGTGTTGCCATTGCTGCTTTTCCACTGGAGCAAATGGACAGTGTTTCAGACACCTGATATGATTGCATACACATGGTTCAAAATGCACTAGCAAACAGTAACTCAAAAGGTGAGTAAAAAACTGTGGTATGGCTCAGGATTTTTGTTTACTTTTAATATCCTTATTTATTTTCTAAGCAAATTTTTTAAGTTCTAGGAATTGTGTGTGTGTGCTTGGCTGCTTTTTCCTTAGTTTTCATTCCTTCAAGGAGCCCTTTCAAATGAGGTACTGCTTGCAGATGCATACCTTAATTAATTGTGAATGTGTAGTGTGGTGACAGATGCAGAGGATGTTGCCTTATCCTGATCGCGTTAAAAAGAGTTGTGTTGAATATTCTGTGATGCTTGGGGAAATTGCTTAATCCTATTACTTTTTGGAGAAGACTGAGTACCTCCTAATGTGAAATATGAAACCTCAGAGCCACACAGTGCAACTGCTGCAGCACAAAATGTATAGGATTTCTTCTAATGTGAGTCAACAATGATTTCTAGGCTAGTTTATCACATCAATGTTATCTGGGAAATTATTGGACAGTTTCTATGGAAACAAAGACCTAGTAGTAGAAGGATTTGTTACCATAAGTAGTTAAGGCAATGCTCAGACCTGAATCCCTGCTGTTGACAGTCAACTCCCAAAGATGGAAGCGACAGATAACAAAACACCTATTTTTCCTGATAACAGAACAATTTAGAAATATTTATCAGCTGGCCTTTGCTTTTCCAGCAAATACACAGATATGAAATACAGTGCAAATGTGTGAAAACACCAAGAGAAAAATATTGTTTTATCCTGTTTCATGTGGTTCAAAAAGATAATACACCTGTTGGCATCTGGTGGAACACAATGAGTAAGATAGCCTGAACAGGCTTCTCCTGCCACTCTGTAGTGTTTCCTGAAAGAAAAAGACAATGTATTCTAGCTACAGGGAATATTAAATGTTGATTTTTGAGCTGACTGAAAAGAAAACTGAGACATTTGGAAGTGGTGTCTTTCTTCTGATGGAAGGTATATTGGAAATATTTTAAAAGGAGAAATAAATCCTCTTCATGATGGATGAAAAGATGAGCCATGGCTGGATTGTTCCAGGTTATCTTCCTTCTGGATCAGCAAAAGTAGTATCTACACTTTCTGTATTTAGCTAGTGAAGAATGGGAGGCCATTGTATTGTAAAATCTCCAATTTGCACATAGAGTTCAGTGTCCTCAATGCTTATAATCTTCTAAGGGTTTTCATAATATTTTGTATATTATCCATCCCCTGACTTGGGCAGTTACCTGAATCTCTCAACTGTTGGAAGTTGTAGTCCTTGAATTTTCAGAGAAAACCCTAGAAGATGTGAATGCTAACAGCAAAACCAATTAGCAGTTACAGACATGCATGCGGGAGAAGAGTCCCATGGCAGCAGCACAGCTGAATTGGGAAGCCAGGTTCCAACAAATGGACTCTGCTGTGGCACCTGACATCAGCTGAAGGGATTTCCCAGTGACCTGAGCATACGGGCAAACATGCAAGAAACACAGCTGGGCAGGGAGTTTGTCTTCACCTTTATGATGTACACAAAAAGGAACAAAAAGGTGACACTCATTGTGTGATATTTTTTCCCCCCTCAGCAGCTATGTGTAGCAACAGAACAGAAGATGAAGAGGTTATTGATCTAAAAGCAAACGGGGTGGCTGTTTATTTTAAGTTAGATGTTCATACATGGCCTAATATATTGCCACAAATTGTGTTCTAGCACTCAAAGAAAAGTCAGAGGCGCTGGCGGATTAAAAGACTAAAGCAGATTTATAGAGCTGAATTTCTATGTACTGAACACATATGTTGAATATGTGGGAAAGACAAAATGACTCAAATTGTAATAAGACCAGAAAAAACAAAAAGACAACAATATCCATCGTTGGATTAAAACTATGTCAGATGTTTAAGAAGAGAACAAGTTTTTGGCAGAGAACTAAGGAAATGTACAGATATCATCCAGTGAGTAGAGACCCCTCTGCAGAAACCTGAATTGGGCTGAAAAAGTTCAGCTTTGCTACAGAGTTAATGCTGTGGGATTGATCTTCCTGTTGAAAAAAGAAAAGGAAAGGAATTGCACAGACCCTTTTGCTTTAGAAACTGCTGAGCAAACAGAAGAAGCAACAGGATGAGTATATTAATATTTTTTGGCCTATGGAAAAAAAGAGGACTAAAAAAAAAGCATTCTACCACTTACAAAGGAAGACATTTTTGGAACTGTGAGTGATGCCAGATATAGCTACAGAAAATCTCTTTATATATATGTATGTATGTATATATATTGGAATGAGTGTAGCAGTAGAGTTCTGGCAGCTTTGTGTGTGTGTGTGTATGTATGTGTTAAGCACCGCCTTTGGAGAAGCTGTTTCCTCCTGCTGCTGTTTGGCTCATGTTCAACACCTGAGGTGTAACACATTTCTGATGGTATAGAGCGCTTTAGGTTTACATAGACAAACATTATATCCAGGGAAAACCAAAAGAAGCATGCCCAAAGGCAACCAGACTTTTTTAATAAGGATGAAAATAGTGGCTCCAGCTGAACAGACATGTTCATTTTGGACAACAGAGGCAAGCTACAGTAGAGAAATGAATTCACCAACATGTGTGGGTAGGTCTTCACTAACACACCTGATTTGTAGCCAATGGAAAATATGTAGAGATTCCTACTTTTGAATGATGTGGAGGGAATTTGAGCCATATCTTATAGGCCTTGAGATGTTAGCTCAGAGAGTGAAATTCATGACCTCTGGCATGCAGAGACAGAAGTTTTGAAATTAACTAATGGAAATAACAGAGCTTCATTTCTCAAAGAGAGTTCTGTTATTTTTCTGGGACTAAGAGATGTGTTTGCTGCCTTCAGTTATGTGCAATGTAGAACTGGGATATTGCAGCCCCCATAGGTATCTGAGAGAGATAACAGGTTTGTTATTTTGGTTAAATGCGGAGTCAGTGATGGCTGTGAGGCAGTGAGAGCAGCAGGACGGAGAACAGGGAGGTGGGGGTTAAAATCAGCTATGTATTACCTACTGTTGGGATATTGTCTTCACCACCCCTTTACATTTCCCTGGAGATCATCCATCAACATTCCTATTGAAGCTGGACATCAGATTAACAAATACCCAGCATGGAAATCCCAGGGGGATAAAGGAATCAGAAATATGGCTAGGATTAAGGTGTGCAGGTTGAGTATGAGAGACCTGGGCTTTGGGTCTCTGCTTCTGAGGGTGTTTGTGTGATAGTCACTGGATGAGCAATGCAAAGCAGCTTCCTCTGGTCACATGTGAGTGAGAGAGGCTGTAATTTCTGCGGCTTTGGTTGAATTCAGTGATTCAGTGTACTCCAAGTATGTTTCCTGCCTGATGGATTTGGGGTGTGGTTTGGCTCAGATTACCTGCTTTGCAAATTCTGGACTGCATTGGGCTAAGACCAGCGCCTGGAAACAAGGTCTGTTGTGCAAAGATGAGTATGTCTCTGGGTGTGCTCAAGAGCAGGTCTGAATATGTAGGGTTTTGTAAAGCAGTTACATCTCTCATGTAACTTTGTGCATGTGATGGAAATTTGAGATTGAGGCATGCAACTTCCCGTCACGTTGGACATCTGAAATGTTTCAATATTACTTTGGATCTTTCCCTTTGGGCTGGACATGAGTGCTTAAACAATTAAAGCTCTGTGGAAAGATTAATGTCCTGGGTGGAGGGAGTGTCTTGGTGGAGTTTTGAGAAAATTCTCTGGCAAATGGAGCAGAGTGTTAACTTGGTCTATTCAGTATTGTACCAACTATTGAGCAATTAGGTAAGGATGCAGTAAAGAAGGAAATAATAACTTCCAGTTTATATTCTAATATATGAAGATATAATAATGTATAATATATTAATAATGTAGGCAGTACTGCTTTTTATTTTGAGGTACAAATTAAGGTATAACACTAATGAACCACTACTGATTTAGGAGGAAACTGCAAAACCAGAGCCCATTTAGTGGTAGTAGTGTAATATTAGAAGGGAGTTACTTCTGTTTCCTGCTTTGATTGAATTCTACAAGCATTTTATTCTCCTTGAGAATGTTTTATTTATATTTTATTTTGATTATAGTGAATTCCTTTCTTCCTGTTTTTGAATAAACACCAGAATAGATCCAGGGAGGGATCTTTTATTAAAAAATATATATTTGGTATGTCATATAAGTAATGTCAAATCTATTATAAGAGTAGCAAAACTGTGTGTGATTTTGCCTATTGTCCTAAGAGTGGGTGTCTGTGTGGTATTTAGTTGAACCACAACATATCCACACATGCTTGCATTTGTATTTGCCTATTAGAGGTAAATATAGCCACAAGTATCTTCCTGAGCAACTTAGTTTGAAGAACACCTCCTTTTGGACTGTAATGCCACTAACATGCCTCTAATACATAACTCACTTTTGGAAGTAATTTCCACCTCAATTATTATAGCATTTTTCTCTTGGTCAAATTCTGCTTAAGCAGTTTAAAACCTGCACTTCCTTAATTTCCTTTCTAAAACTGGTTGTTCCCATCTCCTTATGCAATAGCTAATGGCATTATAAATTACCTTGAACATCGCTGAAAAGTATGAAAAAAGAAAAGAGAGTGCTGTCATTTTCTGCCTAGGGGCCAACAGCTTCACTGGGCCTGGTCTGGGGGAAGTGGAGCTCAGAATGCAGAGTTTCAGGGGAGAAAATGGATTTTAAACCTTTCCTTGTGTGGAGTCGATTTTAATGTGCAGATAACCACCAGTGACTGTATTGTGTTCATGACTTCAGTCTTAAAATTCTTTTTGCCCATAAGAGATGGAGTTTATCTGCAAAACACATAATCCTTTGAACCAATCACATCAGTAAGTGTGCTGCTGTAGATATGTGCCTAGGGAAAAACTTTTTTGATATAAGTCTTTGTTTATCTTGTTTAGTGTTTGTGTATTCGGGCAAAAGAAAACAATAAAAAACCTTGCAACCCTTTTATTTTGCCCCTTAAGCTTCTTTCTCATTCATTAATTTCCTTTCCTCCACCTCAATCCTAACACTTGGTTAGAATGCATTCACTTCTGTGTTTTATACTAGGGTTTTTTGCAGTTGGGCTTTGAATATTTTGGAGTGGAAAGATGGTGGTTATGCTGGCTAACAGTATTCTATTTCCTTTTATTCTGTCAGGCAGATACTCAAAAATTAGGAAATGATGCTCAGAAATGAAGATCAACCAGTAATCTCATCAGATTAAACCTTGTTAAAGTAAGGTTTCGGAGCTGCAGAGTTTAAAATTCAGGAGCTCTCTTGGTTTTATTACAACTCAAATCAATCTATTGATGAGGGTGGAGGTCATTAAGCATGAGAATGTCTCTTTCTATGACCTTTGACATTCAGCTGAAAGGTGGAGAGAAAGAGAAAGCAGAGACTCTCATATGGAAATCTCAGGCACACTACATTGCTAGAAGTTTTATAAGAATGAGCAGCTTGAAAGAGGGGAGCCTACTTCTGCTTTTATTGAAAGAAGGTTCCTGTAAGAATTCAGTTCTTAACAAACATCAGAAAATCTCTACAAGGGAAAGCCACAGGAGACACATATTAGTAAGAATTTAGTCTTTATTACTTTATTGGTCATGAAACTACTTCTCAGTGTTTAGCAGGTTCTTGAGCAGACTTGTGGCTAAATAGCACTATCTGCTCCTTCAGCTTGAAGGAGAAAAATAACAAAGTCTGCAAGAATTAGAGGGCAAGAAAATGCATTTCATATGTCAGTATCAATGTGTACCTTACTTTTCTTTGCCAGCTCTTGTGTGATGATTAGATTTTTTAAAATGTGGTGGTTTGCCAAATAAAGTAAAACATCTGTTTTTAGAAATTGAGAGGCTGAGACTGTTTTCCAGCCTTCTTCAATTTGAATCTGATTTACCCAAAAATATAATTATTATGATCACAGATTTGCACACTTAACCACTTCAAGATAATGTTAAAATGGTTTAGATGACTGTGTGCCAGACTTATGTACTTATTCAGCTGAGTTCCAGTCAGCTCCATTCTGCATATTAAACTTTAGACATAAAATCGATCTTGGCAAGCATGAAGGTCTGGGCTTTTGTGCAAATGACAATTAAAGGTCAATACCACCAAAACATAGCAAACAGAAATCTTGGAATATAAGTTGGCTCTGTCAGATGTGCTTCAACTTGATCTAGACTGTAGCCTCCCTAACTGTGAAATGGAAGGAAAAGTATATGGATTGGTTTGAGTAAAACATTGCAAGTCCTCTGAAAATGAGTGGGAGCTGATCACTGGTATTTTGCTCCAGGCTTCTTTCTCTTTTCACTAGCATGTAGGTCTACACTCTTTGTATAACAGAGATATGAAGATATTTAATCTAATATGAATGAGAACTTTTGTTCTGTTACCTTCTTGTAACACAGCAGCAAGGAATTTGCAGCTAAGGTTTGGGTTAAATTCAATTCACACAGTTTCCCACTGTGAGTGTATCAGGGTAAATATTTCCCTTAAATTGGTGTTAGAAAGAGCAGTGTGTTGGAAGAGATTAATCTCAGTCTTCCTGATCTGGGTTTCTGTAGCCAGGGCAGGGGTGAAAACACCTGACAAGGAAGGCTTGGTCCCTGAAGGGTGTGACCTCTGCTGGGTGTATTCTCTGACACAGCACAGGCACAGAAGAGCTCAAGTTGCCACAATGTGCCCTGTCACAGATCTACGCCAGTGCATGGATACTTGGACAGCTCTACAAGAGCTCCTTGTGGCAATGGTAGTGGGCATTTCCCCGCTGTGTGCATTTTTCAGTGTAGCCTGTGAAGGCAGGAAAGGAAAAAAGTGATTTACACAATTTTTCTTAGCTCATCTGTGAAACCTGTGATCTCTGGGGTTGTGACAATTGCTTGTGGTGCTACTTTCTCTAAAGAGGATCATGTCTGCAAGGTAAGTGCTCATTTAAAACCACTGATTTGTTTAAATCTTTTCAGGTTCTTCTTTCTAGGTTACCCTTATAATTTTTACATTTGGAATAAAGCAGTAGACCATGAGTTTAATGCCAAAGTCCTGTTCTCCTGCAGTACAGCAAAGCTGCCCTTGTAGACAGCAGGTGGGGATAAGCTGGATGCTAAATGCTTGACCAATCACCTGAGGAATTCACAGATAGCCAGGGAAACCAGGGTGATATTAAAGAAACTTTTCTTGAAGAAATTACATTGGAAAGGAATGTTTAATATTTGACTTTTGTTGGAAGGAGGTATGAGTACTCAGCCTAATGGTAGCTTCTGTGATGCATTGAAATCTTTATTTTCTGAATTTAAGAAATTCTCTAATTTAGAAAATAGAAATGAATATATTTTAGGGGTGGTTCATCTTTTGATCATCTCCACTGACATGTTGTACATATCCATACACAAAGATCAAGTATTCTTGATTACCTGCAAATTAAATAATGAGAGCCTTGAAGAGATCCCATGGAACACAGTTAGTGACCCATCCAGTGCAGGAAGCTCAGATTTGTGCTCAAGAATTCCCCAGCATAAAGAGAGCAAAGTATTAGACCTTCAAGAGGAAAGTGATGTTTCAACATGGGAGTTTGGTTAATTTTCCTGGCAGGATTTTCAACAGAAAATTTTCAGAAAAAAATGATTTAGCTGGTAAACCATGACGTGCATGTGTATTCCCACATTGCTGGATTTAGATGGTTATTTTTGTTCACCTCAGGGAAAGCTCTGTTGCTGATGCTGTGGGGGTTGTGTGAGGCAGAGAGACTCTCAGAGGTATCAGCAAAGCTGTTCTGCTGCTGGCCTGTTTTCTTGTTAACAAATATTTTAGTCCTGGTTTTTGAGCTTGCAGCTGGTAGTCTTTGCCTTATCTGCAAAAGGAGAGCACAGGCGATGGCAGCACCAAATGCTCTGTCCCGCAGCTCCTTTCTCCAGTGTTCACCTCTGGGAGAACTAAAGTTATCCCCATTTCTCTGCTGAGGCAAAATTGTTCATGAGAAGGCAGAATTTCATGGCTCCCCAGAACTAGACTTGGGGTCAGCAGTTCATTTCAGATCATCGTGTGAATCGTTCTCAAGTGGAATTCAAGCGTGTTGTCCGTACAGCCAGTGCCAGTATTTTCTCTGAACGTAGAAATGATGGGAATAGGTTGTTGTTTACTGTGCTGGGGTTTGCTGAGCTGTAGATGTACCCATTTGGTTGGGTGTGGGAGAACTTCCAGTCTCATTACAGACAAAATAAGCAATTCAAGCAGTCACAGCTGCCCCTGACAGAAGTCGGTCTCAGTGAGATCTTCTGGGCAGCTCAGTCACTCTGGAGGGGCTGGAGACTCCCACTCCTCTTTTCCTGCAACAGAGGGAAGGGGAACAAGCAGGAGGAGCAAGGGCATCCCATGCAGCCATGACCAGGAGAGGGCTCAAGTCGGCTGCCTCACATATGACATGTTCAGGACTTTGTGCTGCTGTTTTCCCCCATCATGTCTTAGGTTCCAGAGGGTACTTGGTCCATCAGTGGACAACATACATCCATGTGTAAAGATAGTGTAAGGGTTTAATATGTCCACAATATTTTGTAACTGACTATTTTATAGCCATCTTGCAATTTACTGGAGTGTGAAGAATAAAGAATTGTGCCATTTATTTCCAGTAGATGGGCAGAAGGTTGTTATGTTGTTTCCTACTGCTTTTTATTTGCACATTTGAGATTAGCACCGTTCTCAGGAGAACAGCTTCAGGCAGTGGTTTGTACCATGAGATCTTCTTAATGACTGCTCTTCCCCTACAGTTCGGGTAATCTGATTTTAGAAAACCTTACTGAATTTCAAAGCCTTTCATGTGAAACACACAGCATGACATTGAAAATAAACAGGATGGCTGGAGCCAGAAAGAAAAGCGTGTTTCTAACATTCCTGGCTTTCCTAGGTGTTGTAGGTGAATATACAGGTTTATGTATCTCTATATATTTTCAGGGAATTAGAGATTATTTAAAAGACTGACAAATTTTCAACTTAAAAAACCCTGTCTACTGAATTTATACCATCACTGTAGTTTTTCATGTAGCTGCTTGTCTCTGCCCCTTTGATGGTCAGGCTGCACATGTGCTGTACAGGTTTGTCTGGGCCAACACTTGCAAAATTCTAATGTATTGCTATTGGTTACACTATTTCAGTATGCTTATAATTGGGTTCAGTACAAGGTAATAATATTCATTATATCTTGATGTGCAAGCTTAAAATTTTTAGTTAATTTAGGCATCCTGGGCTTCATCAAAGGAGTGTGGGCCAAAGGGCAGGGAGGGGATTCTGCCCCTCTGCCATGCTCTGCTGAGACCTCAACTGCAGGGCTGCATCCAGCTCTGGGCTCCCAGCACAGGAAGGACATGGACCTATTGGAGCAGGTCCAGAGAAGGGACACCCAGTTGATCAGAGGGATGGAATACCCCTCTAATGAGAAAAGACTGAGAGAGTTGGGTTTGTCTAGCCTGGAAAAGAGAAGGCTTTAGGGCCACCTAAATGTGGCCTTCCAGTACTTGAAAGGAACCTACAGTAAAGATGATGGGACTATTTACAGGGACATGTAGTGACAAGAAGAGGGGAAATGGCTTTAAATTGAAAGACATTATATTTAGATTAGATATTAGGAAAAAATTCTTTCTTGTCAGAATTTTAAGGTGCTGGAACAGGTTGCTCAGAGAAGCTGTGGGTGCTCCATCTCTAGAAGCGTTCAAGGCCATGTTGAATGGAACTCTGAGCGACCTGGTCTAGTGGAAGGTGTCCCTGTCCATGTCAGGAAAGTTAGCACTAGATCATCTTTAAGATCCCTCCCAACACAGACCATTCTATGATTCTTCTTTGGTTTAAAATAATTTTTGTCTTCAACATTGTTTTCAGAACATAACTTACTACTGTGTCACTACTGACTGGGAGTCCTATTGTTTGAGCTGCCTCTTTTTCTTCTCCTTCTTTTTGTCTTATCTGTTACCTGGCTGAACATTTTGTGCCAGCTGTATGGATGCAGAAGAAGAAATATGATGGCATTACGTGGAGTCTGAAAAATGTAATACAGCATTTAGCAATCTGTGCCTTGCCCAAGAGCACAAATATCGTCCTGAAATGTCTCAGTATAAAATAATGTGCCCCTGGCTTTCACATAAGTGATCAGTGTTTGTGTGTTGGTGTCTTAGCGGAAAACACTCAGAACATCTTCCATTTTTGTCATCCATATTTCACACCAACCTTGACTGAGTGGTGATTTTTGGGAAGGGTCAAAGTGAAGGACAAAAGTGACCCTAAGTTCAGATGAAGCTGACTCTGGGGTAAACACCTGGCCAAGAACTGATGGCTCTGAATACTTGGTTATGTGTGTGCATGTGGGGAGCAAATGTATCTTCCACTCCTCAAAATTTTCATCTCAGTGTACTCTTAAAATTTTAGTGTGTATTTTATTTTTTTTAATTACAGTATCATACACTTTAGCTGAGCAAAATAATTATGTTTTCTGTACAGAAAAGGGTCTTGTGGGAGTTGCAATTTTTTCTTCCTAAAATAACTTTGGGTCTTTTAAAAGATCATTAAAAACCAAAAAGTCACTTTTGGTCCACACTGGTTTATTGGTATTCCAAAATACAAATCCAAACATTAACATAGTAGTGTGTTATCCCCAGACACTTCGTTCTGCTTCAAAGGAAGAAAACAAATAGAGAAGCTTGTTGTATTTTAATAAAGTCATTTGTTGGAGTAGGTCTTAAGGGGGTAGTAGTAAAGAAAAGAAAATTATCATTTGTAAAATTACTATTTATCTTATTTAAATAGTAGGGAAAAATGAAAGTGAAGGCAATCATATTTAGGAAGAATGGTATTACCCTTGATTGTGCAACTGCGTGCAGGGGCTGTCCAAGTGGAAAAGATAAAAGATTATTCAATGTGGGACAAATACAGTAAGGGCAACATGATTACAGCTTTATTGAATAGTGGGCTGGAATGTGAATGTTATAATTTCTAAAGTGATTCATTAAGCAAAGATTCCTTTAGCCAAAAGAAGCAGTGATGCTTAGGAACTGCTGGAGATAAAGTTTGTGAAACTCAGGATATGTAATACAGGGAGAGAGAGAATAACTTAGAGTTGTAAAAGAGTTGAAAAGGAGATAATTTTTTCTTCTCCTTTAGGTTCGTCTCCTTCTAATGATGGAAGACCTGTTTTCCCTACGCCCCACCTCTCTGTGTGTGGGCCTGTGCACACGCTGATGAGCATGCTGAGAGGTGAACTAATTGATTTAGTTTTAATGGTTTGTCCCATTAAGGCACCTACTCATTATCCCAGTATTTCTTTTGGACATTAATGTTTCTGCAGAAGGAATTATAGAACAAAATATAAATTGCTGCATCAGCTTTTCTGCTTCACTGCCCAGATTGTTGACATGGATGTGTACTGAAAGCAATGAAACAAAGATACTGGAGGAATCATGTGCAAAATCTTTCTTTTATAAATCAAGAAACCAGAAAATGCTCTTAGAAAAGAAAGGTTCTTTCCTTCTGACTCTTTAGAGTAATATATATATATTCTTCAGTGAATGAAAAAAAAAGGCAAAACGCTTAAAAAATTTTATTGCAATAAAGCAAATTTATTGCTTTGCATCAGAATTCAATTTTTTTTTTTTGTATTTTCAGTCCTTCAGGCAGGATCTCTAACACTGGCACTCAGATATATGTGACTGACTTCATGTGTCACATCTTTTCCATTTACTTCGATACATGGCTCTCCTGCCCTAGAGAGAAAAAAATTTATATGAGTTTCTGGGCTTAGAGCTGAGCCCTAATGTATAAAAATCATTTGTGTGCTGGTTTTGGCGGGGATTAAGTTAATTTTCTTCATATGAGCTGGTATGGGGCTGTGTTTTAGATCTGTGCTGGCAACAGTGTTGGTAATTCAGGGGTGTTTTTGTTATTTCTGAGCAGGGCTAACACAGAGTCAAGGCCATTTATGCCCCTCATCCCACCCCACCAGCGAGCAGTGGGAGTTGGGAGGGGACACATCTGGGACAGCTGAATGTCCAAAAGGACATTCCATACCACATGGGATCACACTCAGCATGTGAAACTGAGGGAGGAAGGAAGAAGAGGGATGCCATTTGTCTTTCCAAATCCCCATTACATGTGATGGAGCCCTGCTTTCCTGGGGTGGCTGAACACTTGCCTGCCCTTGGGAAACAGCGGATGGATTATGTGTTTTGCTTTGCTTCTGTGGTGACTTTTGCTTTCTCTGGTAAACTGCCTTGATATGAGATTGTCAGAGCTTTTCAAATATTTGGTGATAGTCGTAGGCTGGTGTTTATAATTTTGGAAAATATTTTGAGAGCTTGTTTCACAGTTTATCCATATGGCCTTAAGAATTGTGGCTTAAATGAAGGAAAAAAATTATTTTTATAGAAAACTGTTTATTATTAATTACTGTTACTATTGTTCAGGCAATGATTCAGACTTAGGAAAGAATTTATAGAAAATCAAAGGTTTTAAGCACAGGCTTTGAGATATGGCTATCTAAGCAAAAGGGAGTTGTTCTGCTCCTCTTGCTGCCAGTGGCAGACCAAGGTTTTACCTGGTGAAGACATGATCTATACTGAATCAGACCCTGAATGTGCTCCTGGTTCCCTCTTAGCCCACATCAGAAGTGACTCCCCCTCCCAGGACAGTGCAAAGCTGTACCCTAAACTGGTTGTAAATGAGTCCAAGTATTGGTCCTCACCATGCCAGCATCTATGCTAAAGTTAAGTTGACTCTTTCAAAATCAGTCTCATCAAAAATAAACCTGAGGAACCTCTTAAAAAAAGAAAGAATAATTTTATGCCTTAGTTGTTGGATCTTGGAGTGGCTGGTAAGCATTAAGATGCATGAAAAAATGCTGCTGATAATGTGTGCAGTTCCCTTCTAACATTGCAGACATCCCTTGCCCATCTCTTCCTTCCCCCATCCATGCAGGAAAAAGCAGGAAAAGCAGAGTACACCCTCCTTCACTCACTCCAGTTCTTTGGGAGCTTTGTTATCCAAAAATATATTTTGACCTCCAAGAGGTTGTGTAGTGCATTCCCTCTGACAGAAGACTGGGGATGCACAATTTTAGTGTTTTTGTGAATGATTCACCTGACCCTCCAACAGGGTTTTGCAGAGCCTGGTTTCAGTGGCATTGCAGCGAGGCAGGGTCCTGTTGGGTAATTTAGTTTAATACTGAGCACTGGGAATATACATTATGATTCCCTCAAATCCTGTAAGTTCTTTTGCAGAAATAATGGTAAAACTGCTTACGTGAAGAGAAATAGGTGTGCAAAGGAATACTGCTGAACACTGCTGCTTGTGTTCCAGCCCCTCTGTATTTCTGGTTGTCATAGCAGCAATATATGAGAAATGACAGTATAATAATAATTTAGGCTCCCTTTAGGACTTACATTTTTGATTAAAGATTGATCCTTTGTCACTGTCAAGCAATAAATCTGGATAGTGCTATGAGAGGAAAGAATTTGCTCACAAGACCAAATCCTGAGCAGCTGTACAGTGCTTTTTAGAAGCTGTGTTTATTTACGCTAGGTGAGTATTTTCCCTGTTATATTTATTGCAGCATGAGTATTTTGATCTGAATAAAAGCAGACCCCTGTTCATTTTCAGGAGAGTGAAATAGGCCCTGGGTTACTATAAACATCTGCAACACCTCTGGCCTTGACAGCTGTCTGCTGAAATTATGAACATGCCCTCACCTTCAGTTTTTAATGGTGGTGGACAGTACATTTCCATCTGTTATTTCCTTTGTGCCTTTTTATGCTCTTTTTATACTCTTGTGTTGACATAAATCCAGATTTATGCTTATTACCCAGCTGTTATTCCAGGAAAATGCCTTTTCTGTGGCTAGAAATGGTTTTGAAGGGCTCCTATAGTGGCATCAGGGTTTCTCTGGCCAGATGCCACCATTGCCAGGCCACCTGGATCATCCTTTGCCCACCATAAAATTAGTAGGGCTTCTCTAATTTATTTATTCACCCTATTTTGCCAATCCCATTGTCTATTTTTCTCTTTTTGAAGTAAAGAAAACACATCTGCTAAACAGACTAACAGGATCTGGAGATATGTGTAAAATGAAAAGCAGGATGAGGATCAAATAGTTGCTTCCACCCAAGGGAATCTAGAGACAACAATGAGATGTCTCATTATGTGATTTGTTATTTGAGGTAGTTATATCTAGGGGTGGAAGTCCTACCTCTGAAACAGGATCTAAAGTAGTTCAGTAGTTCATACTGGAAAAGGATGAATTGAATGCAGATGCTTTTGTTATATCATCTTGTCAATGATATGGGGCAAAACATTAAAAGCCCAAGGTTTATATTATTTTTTATCTAAAAAAGAAATCTAAATAAAGGTTAAGAATTTTTAGGATTAATAATTTTTTAAAAATTATTTTTATTGAGGGTTTGATCAGTTAAGTTTAATTTTAATATGATTCTACCTGTAGAACCAGATTCTGATGTAGTCATTACCACAGGAGAAGGGGAAGCATGGCTGCTGATTTCAAGAAAATCCAAGTCAAGGGATAAGATAAATTTTTATTTGGTTCCTTGCTTTTAAAATAACCTACCCTGCAATGAAACAAAACCACTAAAAAACCACCACAACAAAACATCCCCTACCCTTCTCACGTGATTTAATGTGAAGAATTTATCTTTCTTATGTAGATTATGTTTCTACTGGGGAAGATAAACCATCCTAAGTCTCTGAGGACTGAATCTGGAATTTTATTGTGATTTTAGCTTAATCACTTGTTGAAGAGCTTATCTTTATAGTCATGTGAAGAATGAAAGAGAAGTGCTGAAATATAAACAAAAAAAGTCTCTTCCAAAGTTAGGATCATATTTCTGTAAGAGTCTTTTGTTATTTTTCCTGTATTATGTTTTTAATATTCATTCTCCCCCATCTTTGCAGTGCCTGGTATTGTAACCATGAAAAAGGGGAGGAGGCATCTTGTTTAGTTTCAACTAAATTTCATTGCAAGTTATGGTGGATACCCATTAATTAACATAACATAAAGACAGAAAACTTCAGAGCTCCCTTCCAACCAGTAAACAATTAGTGCTGCCACAGTAAAGGAAACAGGTCTCCTATGTTACAGACATTTACATGAGCAACAATATTTACCATTTCCACTTCACATCTTGTAAAAGTGTTCTTAGATAATACAACCAAATTTACAACCAAAACCAATAACAAAGTTAGTCTTACACAAACAAAATAATTAGCCTCCATCTCTAGTCCTCTATCTGCTAAAATTATTGAAAGCCACAATATCTAAATCTCTCATGTAAGCTTCTCAAATAGCAGTTAAATCAAACCAAAATAAACCCCAAAATTGGCTGATGCAAGCTTCAGGATCTGTTCCAGATGATCACACAGACAAAGCATCCTTTGATCCCTTTCCTTGAGTGTGTTCTTAATCCATCTCTTGTTGTTTTAATCTTTAATCTGCATTGTGGTTCCACTGCGTGCTTTATCTCTCTCTTCTGTAATGTAAGTCAAGTAATCCAGAAATGATTGCAGTTAGTGACCAAGTCTTAAGTAACAGGGACTATTTGGGGCTCTTAGGATGAGCTCCTCTTGCTGCTGTGGTGGTTGGAGAGTGATGTGGAGCAGCATGCCTGAATCTTCCTGTTGGGTTCAGATTTTTCATTATTTTCGATTACTCTCACTGTAAAGGAACCTTCCCAGAGATGCTCAGGTCTGTAGCACTTTGTTGGTGAGGCTGGAGACAGGACAGAAGGGCACAGATCTGCGATCAAAGGCCTTCCTCCTTTTTAAGTTTGAAAAAGTTCAGCTCAATGTTTGAAGCTATGTGCCTGGTTGGCCTGTGCTGTGTAGCTGCCATTGGATTTGTCCTGGGGAAAACCCCTGAAAACACAGAAGCTTATTCAGGTTGCCTCAGTGTACAAAGCTGAGCTAGGAATTCCATCAGCACAAGTTTGTCTGTGAAATCAATGACATCTCACCATCTGGGATGTAGAACTGGAAGACCCTTATCTGAACTTCTCAGAAATTATTATTTTTTTATTTTATTTTTGTCTTTAAGTGATGAGAGGTTGTGCAGTGAACTAATCTGTTTTCATCATTTTATTCCGTTCATTTCCTTCCCACCTGAAAACAGAGGCATAAACCCTGACAAGAAAAGCTGTGGATTTACTGGGAGCAGAATGAGTGGAAATTAATGTGCAAAATCTTGTAATAAATGTATGGATTAATTGAACAACTGCATTACAGAGGAACATTCTTCATCACAGGGAACAAACAGGCAAGGACAGGTGGCTTTTTAAATGTAAGCTGGTGATTAATGTGATATAGTAAGAGCTGCGAAGTGTCCTGATAGCCTGCTAAACCTCCTCCGCATGAGTTCTCATGGGAGTCTTTAGAAATGCATTATCTGTCACACAAAATGAACTGGCAAAAGTTTTAGTCTAGATTACTTCTTTCCTGCCTCACTATTTCTGATTAGACAGGAGCCTGACTCTAATTCTACCTCAGAGCAAAGTTGTCTATCGGAAGAAATTGAGACAACTCACTGTACCTGGGAGGGCCAGTGAGATCATCAATTCCATGGGAAGCCAAAAGGAACATAATTTCCAATCAAAGTAAAAAAGGTTAACCTGCAGGCATTACGTTTTTAGTTTAGTTCATTCTGGTTAGTTGCCCTGTTTTAGTGGGTCCACAAGTCTCACTTTGCAATCTTTCACAACTGCAGTTGTATGCTCCTCTCTACCCAGACCTAGAAAAGGGAACTTTATACATAATTTTGTGAGTTTGTTTTGTTCTGTTTTTGTTGTTTGATTGATTGTTTCATCTGTTTTTGTTGGTTTGTTTGTTCACTTGTTAAAAAAAAGCAAAGAGGGATGCAGATATTCCAGGTAGAATGTAAATCCACCCTGGGCCTCCAGGTTTTGCTAAGAAGCACAGGAGTACATTTTCCTAACTCATCTTTCTGAGATTATTATCTGTCCCAATTCAAACTGGCTGGGTGCACACGTACTCCTGTGAATAGTGATTAATGAAACAACAAATGCAGTGGATACTTCAGTGACTTTCTCATTTCCTACCTGGAACCACTCAGTGAGAGCTGATGTTATGGATGTTGTACTCATGCTGTCTATCAGGTGTAGAGAACATCTCCCCCTGTCTAGGCAAATCCTGGTTGGGTGTTTCGCAGCCTGAGTGCCATGCTGTCCTAGAGGGTCTCTTGCTTTCTGAATGTGCTGTTGATAATTTCAACTCTCTTAATTCAAACCATGTGTCTGCAGCTGTTGCTTAAAGGACTACTTAACTTTTAAAACATGGAAAATTTCCATATTCACCATTGTTTTAGGAAAAAGGAATGAAATGTGCATATTCCATGTAGGCTGTTCATTAATTCCCCAGGCAAATGTACCCTTTAGCTTTACCATTTCACTCAAATTTGCCTGCTTTGTGAAAAGAAAATACATTGAGCTATGATCCTGACAACTGCAGTTATGAAAACATATTTAATGTTGATATTAAAATTAGTCTTAAAATATTACTGTGCAGCTAGTTGGTCAAAATATGCAGAGAAACATATTTTGTTTTGATACGCATAGCTGCACAAATAAATCACCTATGCATTTGTAATTTTATTTTTGGCATTTTTCTTGAGGGACATGGGTGAACACTCTTAGTAGTCTAAATCATATTCTTTTCTGTAAAATATTACTGAAAATTAGGTTGTTGATTCTTTAAATAACAATAGCAGAAGGAGCAAATAGAACCAATTAATCTTTATGAGTAGATCGATTTATCATAGTTATCTCTAGATTTATCATGGTTATCTGCTCATACTGCATTCACATCAACCTCTGGAAAAAAATTTAGGGGAGAGGCATTGCTCAGCTGACTTCCAGTTTGTCTGATGCATGTTGGCAGGTGTTGGCACCTTCATGCACCTTCAAAGATACTGAAAGAGGAGTGAGGAAGGGTTTGTATCACAGTTGCTCCAGTTTGAGGACACACATAAGACTTGGCTTCACATGAATCTCTCCAAAGAGGCTGAGGAACAGCTGCAACAGGATAGGAACTGAGGATCCTGCAGATTTGGGCTATTCTTCTAATGAAGGGAGACTTCATTAACTTATGGCTTGTGGAACCTTCTCTGGCTTGGACCTCGTTTAGGCAAGTTCTTGAGGGAGTTGATTTTGGAGCCGCTGGGCTTGCACAGTGGCACAAGTTGGTCAGGTGCTCCTGAGCATGTGATTATCTAAATGGTATCTTTTGATTTCACTGTCCAGCATCCCATGAAAATCAGACTTTATTTAAGAACTCCTGTCTGTGTTCTGACTTAGCCAGTTGAAAGAGGAGCATGGGTTGAAGTTGGTAGAATCTGTATTTGACTGTGAGCCAAGGCCACTAAAATGCTGAGGTTTTTTTCAAACCTATACTGGAAGTGAGGCTAAGATGTTGGGAAGAAATCAAGGAGAAAATCCACTGAATCTCTTTTTTACACTATTTTGAGGGTGCTCCTTTTGGAGTTGAGTCCAGGAGCTCATGTGAGTGGTAGCAAAGGCTATAGGTGTAGGAATTTATGGTGTTCATCCTGGGCATAAGTCAAAATTTCAAGTGCTTCAAGTCTTAGCTGAGAAGTGCTACTCTTTACAATGAAGAACACCATGTAACCAGACCATTATTTGTCTTAGTAGGTGGCAGAAAGAGGTGGCAAAATACATTTTGTTGAAAATATTTTATGAATAGGAATATTTATTGAAAATATCCTATAATATTTATACTGAAAGGGCTAACTGAAATGCTGAGCTCCTAAATGCAAAGGATTTAATTGTTCACTGGCTTCTGAAGTGCCTCCTTTTCCCTCATAGAGTTCTGAAAAAATCTCATTTAAACTCATTACTTTCACAGTAATATAGAATTTTTTGCACATTAACAGCTTAAAATGGATTGAGTTTAGCAGCATACTAGGTAAAAGTTTTTTCTTTTGACATGCTAGCAGTGAAAAGTATCTAAAAAAAGTAGTTCCTTTTATGAAAGCTCTTCAGACATGCTTCACAGTCAATAAATATTTTCTAGAAAGAAAAGAGCTCAAATGCTCTGAAAAGTTTACCTACACAAGGTGAATAAAAAAATACTGTTTTTTTATTAGTAAGTTAGGTAATATATAGAAATTGTGTAACTTAAAATAGTGTAATAAAAGTTTCAGTAGATATGTTTTTGCAATTCTGCTGTAGAATGGCTGTGCATGTAACCTTTGCACCAGCAGGGTGCACATTCATATTTCCTTAGGATAAGAATATGGAGCAAGCAATCACTACCATATGCAGTGTGGATCTACCCCCAGTTCCTGCAATTGTTATTCCTGGGAACTTTACCAGAAACCTGCTTTGTTTAAATTTGCCAGGTACAGTTATATCTTCCCCACATTCACCATTGTATAACACTGAGTTTTCAAACACTCAGAAATAACAACCTTGACCTTTAAAATGGAGGTGAAGATGGGGTTGTTTCAGTCTTGAGCCATACGCCAAGGTCGTAGACATAAACCCAGAGAAGAGTTGTGCACTGATGAAGTCTGAAGACTGTGCTGCAAAGGAATGCCATGGACTATTTTGGCTAAATGTGTGGCTTGGTTTCATCACAAACAATACAAAATGGTCTCAAAAATGTTGGGCTGATGTGTATCTCAACGTGTGTTGGTAGCACTGCTGAAGTCATACAAGATACACTGAGAAAAGGGAGATGTGCAGAAAATTCTTTAATTTCTCCTAGAGTAGTAGTGGTGATTCCCTTGAAATCTGAAGTCTGATATATCAAGTTTTGCACTATTCCCTTATTTTTAAACATAATGGATATATGACATGACATTTCACTTGCTTTTTTGCTGTAATCAAATCATCTGTGTTGGCATGGACATGATTATTTTGACACAAGTTCCAGATTATTTGCTATAAGGATTCTACTGTTTTTAGTCATAATAGGAAACATAGATGCCATACAAATCAATTGAGGCTGATTTTAAAATTCTCCCTCATCCCAAATCAGTTTATTTCATTAATGGATGAAAGTAAGGAATTTCACTTGTTGTATGTGGAAGGTGAGTTTTATACAGGTAGGGATGTCTGGGTGTGAATCTCTGTACTTAGAACTATCTGTAAACTAGAGAGATAAAGTCAACATTTTGTTTATATATCTATATGCACCAGTAATGTAGTTAAGGACTCCTTGCACTGAAAAGGAAACAAAATGATGAGAGGTGATATACAAGCATTCAAATAGATTTATTCATATAGAAAACATTCTGCTTGCATTCTCCAAAACTACATTTCTATTTGGTCCTGCATTTTACTCCAACATAATTTTTTTCTAGACACCATCATCTGTGTCAAAGATGGAACAAAGGTTCCTCTAGAAAAATCAGTTTAAAAGCCGACAGTTCTCCAAACATAGTCTCCTGTCCTATCTAGTGATGTAACCATGTTCAAACCAATACTGGGACTAGTCTCAGGCACCAGTCATGCCTGATAAAATTTGGAAGTAATGCTAATTGGAATTGGCCCAAAACCATGCCAGGGACCTTTTTGACAATATCATGGTTTTGGTAGTTGTGTTCTCCCAGGAAGAACCAGGAAGCTTCTTTGGATACCTCTTATTTAGTAGTAGATGTGTGGATCATTCCAAGTCTGATTCTTCCAGGAGGACTCTGTGTTCAGACTCAGGGTGGCAGACCCATTTTTCTGTCTGACCTACAAGCCTGGCTCTCAGGGCTTCCAAGAAGAACCCAGTGCCTCTTCACAGCAGGGCTGCCAGGGGCTGACATTTGGGAGTTTTAGATTAGTGGGAATTTTTTACCTCTCTCCCGGCGTTCACAGCTTTGTAGATGTTTGCAACCACAGGCATTCTGCCTTCATTATTTTGCAAATTACAGGTCACTCTTCAGAGTAATTTGTGATAATTTTCATGAAGAGGTGGCATCAACAAACTTGTGACTGTAGTTGAGAGGATAAATCCCAGCCAGAAGTGATGGAGAGAAGAAAGGGAAGGTGCCTACTGCAAAAGCAAAAGTGCTGGCTCAGATAAGACAGGGTTAGAAAGCATCTTCTGCACCTGCACTTTTCCTTTCTTTCTATTATTTGCATGGAAGCACTTCTAGATCAGAAACGGTAAGTGTTTTCTTGCTCACCACAAAAGTCTTGAGAGACTAAAGGTCAACAGATAAACTTGCAAAACATTTTCACAGGCTGTATTGGTGTGATTAGTAGTGGTTATTGTATGGGAATGGAAAGAGGTTCTAGCAGCAGTTTTCCTATTAAGGAGGGATAGAGAGTGGCTGCAGAAAAATGCTCAAAATCTGTTGGATAATTTTTCTTTACTGTTTTGATGTTCTTTACCTTCCTCTTCATTTTATGGGAAATACAAATACTGAATTTTAAAATCTTTTGCTAGAAATAAATTGAATGTGGGAGGTAAATAAAGACAGAAATGGGAGCAGGATAAAGTGGATAGGAAGGGTAGAGAACAAGAAATGATATGTATAAACTTCACATATAATAAATGAAAATTTAAAAACATGAACTTGGAGTTATGGCAGTTTCTATAACTTTGAACAGTAACATCCATGTCATGAGCAATTTCAGATCTCTGTAATGCACACCAAACAATCTTAATATCAAGAGGGCAGTTTCTAGATGCTAAACTTGTATGCATCAGTTCTGCTTTGGACTTTGTTTTAACTTCAACAGATGTGATGATGGACCTCATGCAGTAACTGCTCTACAGTCTGATAGTCAAGAATGTTTTCATTTCAAAGTTGCCAAATTCAACCTAAGAAAGGGCAGATTTTGTTGTAGAAACTAATCTTGATTCTCTTTCTTGGACATATTTACCACCAGCATGGAAATTCTGTGAAGCCTGTGAAAACATAGGAAGTAAATTATTTTTGATTAATCAAATGCGTAGTGTCTTAGTCAAGTCCTAGAAGATGCCCTGAAATTATTTAAGCAGAGATTGTTAACTACTTTTTGTTTTAATTGGTTTTTCCTTGGCAGTTCTCATGGTCACTATTCCCATTATTTCCTGTGCATTATAGAACAAACCTTTGCAAAACTGTAGAAGTAGGGAAACATTGCCACCCAATCATCAATAATGTGCTGTTTTACAGTGTGCATTCCAGAGCAAAGAAGGAACCTCTCTGAGGGGATTTAATCAGAAATTCTTGTAGCCTCCTCTCTGCCACCCTTCTCTGCTCCAATTTGGGCAAAATCTGGCACACAGTCTCCTGCTGTCCTAGGCCACTGGTCTCAGCCTCCTCTTTGGTGCCAGTTTGTTTATGGGATAATGAATTAGACATAGTTAATACTTGTGCAGCCTTCATGAGTTAGAAGCCAAACTCCTATTGCAGGGTTTTAAGATTTATGCAAGTCAGAAGTATTCACTGTTATATGCATATGTATTTTTTCTTACTGTCTGCAAAGTCCATTTTAAAAACCCTATTTGGTTTTCATTACCCTTGGCCAGTATCTTCACATTATTAGTGTAGGCAAGGATTTCTTTTACTATTTTAATTTGTGTAAGAGGGCCTACTCCCCAAGAAGATACTAGGCCATATCTGTATGCCAGAATGATATATTCCAGTTAGGCACAAGCTGTGCCATCATTTTAGACAGCTACTGTATTAGTGGGTCAATATAAAACATGATGCTGTACAATTAAGAAAGCTGACTGGAAGAAGAATAAATCTGCAAGCCAAAAGTAGTTCCAAAAGTTATGAAAGAAAGGGTCTGACTCTTGCAGCTGATTTCTGTTTATGTTAGTATAACAAGAGGCACAGCAGCACAATCCCAGGGCCTGGCCTGTGAAGATAGGATGGAAGACACCTGCCCTGATGGAGAAGGTGCACAAGCAGAAGGTGCAAAAGCATTTGCTGCACAGAAGCAAAAAGCGGAAAGTGGAGTTGGGTGATGTAGGAGTGATGGGAGGAGGTCTCCATAAGTGTCCAGGCAGTTTATATGCCCCTAATTCCAGCTACCTGTTCTGGGTAGCAGAGAAATGGAAAGGGAAGTGGGTGAGAATTTTGTCGTTTCAGGCCCCTCTTCTGAGTCTGATTTTCTTTGAGATTATGCTTGTTCTTTGGTGCCTGGTGGGCAGGACTAACCAGCACAGCGAGCCAGCAAGGCTGGTAGCAGAGCTCTGGTTAGGAACGTTTGTGTGGAAGGGCCCCCACCACCTCTTGGGATCTTCCTGCTGGATCTTCCACTGCATGAATGTCCCCTGCAGCATTGGTAGCCCTGGTTTTATGAGAAGGAAATGAAGTCTTGTGCACAGCTGTGCTCTTGCTCAGAGATGTAATGCTCCCAGTGGTGCAGACAGCAGGTACTCACCTGGGAGGAGGAGTCTGACTGGGCACTGGAAAGCCAGACTGTTCAGATGAAATAATGAGCTGTTCATTCCAAAGGGGCCACTGATTTTGGATGCCCTACTTTTTAGGTGTTGAGACATATAATATCTTGGTAAAATTCAGAGGGGTTAGAAGCATCCACAAAAGTGAAAATGACTACTCATTTCTGCATTGCTTTGCACAAAAGGAAAATAACAGGAGTCTAGAGTCTATGGCTATTTGAGAGATGAGTGTTTCAAACCAGAAGAACATTTTTAGCATAGCAAAAAGGCCCATAATCACTGTAGGAGTGTTGAGATTAAAAAGGAAAAAAAAGAATGGTGCAACATTTTTGGGGAATTAAATTTGTGAGCCAAATTTCATTATAGCTAATAAAATTAGTAATTAATAGTTAATTATTTATTCCTAAATACTACTGTGACTTACCACTGGAAAAGTCAATTTATGGTTCTGTATTTAGTGAGCCTGTTATGCCCTGTAGCAGCAGATAACAACTAATGTATATAGTTCATCATTTGTGTTTGCTGCAAGCAGTTCTGCAGTTTGGAGAGGTACTGACTGTTTCCCAAAATGCTCAGTATGGGGCAGAGTTCCACCCACGGCTTTCTGTGGGCATGCAAGGAGCTGCAATGCAGTCATTTAGAGCACAGATTACTCATTAGGGTGCATGTGTATTACACGTGCCACTGCGCTGACATTTCCCATCCCTTCTTTCTGTTTCATTTGGCTTATGCAGATGATATCCTTGGGGTTTGTCTGCTCTGTCAGTCAAACAAGGGTACAAGGCTGCTTTTAAATGTGTATTTGCCCACTTTCCCCATTACTTTTTTCCAGAAGTATTGCTTAGGTGCAGGCTGGGAGCTGTTTTTGGGGGTATAATTCCATATATTTTGTGCTGTATTGCAGGCTGCCCTCAGCCTGGATGAGTTGGACATAGGCAGAACACAGGAATGTGCTGTTCTCCCTGCCAGAGAGAACTGTCTTTTCAAGAACATTAGGGCCTTGAGTGATGCCCAGAACTATGGAGCACAATTTATTTGTCCAGGATCTTGATTTTTTCTGTTGAGTTTTTTTCTCAACCTGACATCATGGGTGGTGGCTAAAGGTTACCAGAAATACTTGAAAAAAGCGACTCAGATGCTACAGCTCTCCTCTCTTAGGTCTCTATGCAGTAGCTATAGGAGAACTTACCTCAGTCAGCCACATCTGCACCACTGCATCTTTGCCTTGGACCTACAGCAGGACTCTAATGAAACAATATACAATAAAGAAGATTAGACATCTGTCCAGGTAGCTGAACCGCACAAAGATGGATGACAGGTCTAAATATAATATGTTAATACACTGCATCATCACCATTGTGTACAAAGCATGTATATAATATACATACATAATTAAATTAGCTGAGAAAAAATAACTTTGATACTCAAGCGATGTGTGTCTGACATAGAAACATGATTTCAATTGCCAACTCAATGCTTTAATGTCAAGTGGGTTTCACCTGACAAATTCTACTCAAAGAACTTATTCTTAATAAATAGCTGAGCATGAAAATAAGGTTCCTTGTTCTCAGCAAGGTGGACCTAAGGAACCTGTTGTTACTCTCAAATGGAATTTCAAAAGAAATTACATAATGTAATACCAGATTTCTCTGAAACACCTTTATCCGCACTCAGGATGATGAATATCTTTATAGAACAGGATAGTACATCCTGGGTATGGTGTAGATAAATTATGGGGTGGCATTGCTGTAGTCCAGTGTAGCCAGGTTGTAAATGATGGCTTTTCATCTGTTTGAAAGAATTGCTCAGATTTCTCTACCTGTTGAGTCTGCATTGTTTTTGAGAACAACAAGTGATAACTTTTAAATTCTGCTAGGGCTTACATTGAGCCTTATTTTCCTTCATTGTGTAGGAGTGGGTTACTTAGTGTGATCTTTATTTTTAAACACTGGTGAGAAAACAAATGTGTCCTCAGAACCTGGAGCTTAGTATTAGGATTTTAATGTGCATTGATAGCAATATATTTGTGTCTCATTTAGTGTGCTGTCATTGAAATACGCACATTAAAAGCTTATTTTTATTAAGATATCCCCTTGATAATACAGCTAGAGATTACAGGTTATTTGTGACAAATCCTTTGTTAGGTATTATACATATAGCTATGCCTAAAGTAATTAATGTAAAATAGATTTCAAGGGAAAACATCTGTGTGTCAACATTTCATTTCATTTCTTTGCCTTACTGGGAGCAGAGAAAGCCATTCTGTTTCTGAAACAAGATACATATGGTGCATGGCTCACCATTTTGGGGACTGCTGAGCAATCCATAAACTTGAGTACACTCACTGTAATTGCTTCCAAAAGAAGAATGACTGTGGCACGGAGCTGAATTAAGTAATGGATCAATTAAGCTATTTCTCTTTATTTTTTTTCTCCTGCTGTTTACTATATATAAGGGACATACTTTAAAACTGATTCCTTTTCCTAATTTAAACATACAATGGTTATATATATATAAATAAGGCCCAAAATATTCCTTTCCTTAACTAGACCTTATACTTCAGAAAAACTCCCCTGAAAACCATTTCAAGGTGATTATGATCCCTGGTAATTTTTGCCTGGATCATGTCTCTTATTCACACATAAACATTAGTACTCCTGAACAAAGTCATTGCACAAGAATGCTTTACTGAGATGATTATATTATCTAACTCGTAGAAAGAGTAAATTTTAAATTATTATATCTGCCTAAGCCTAGCTTGCACACGGGGGTAAGTACTTTGTCATATTTTACGAACACTTATATTATACCCATATAATCTAGAAAAAAATAATGAGTATAATGCCAAAAAGAATATAAAGAAATGGAAACAATATAGGAAATACAAATTTCACCTGTTTATTTGTCACTTAAGATATAAAATCTACTGTGAGTGTTATGGAATATCATGATCCAAAACCTATGGAGAGTTGGGTGGGTTTTTTTGTTTGTTTGTTTTTTTTTAAATTTATTGTTATAGTTTAAAATGGACTTACTGAGAGAGAAGTCAATTGGTAGTTGCTGTTCATTCCCTGAGTAACAGGTCCACCACAGCTGACACTCTTGGCATCTTTTCTTTTGCTGTTCACAGCTTGGCGTCTGTGGAAGGGAGAGGGACATTGCTGTATTTTTGGAACCCTCAGTGACAGCAATTTCAAGCATCCTTTTAGCCTCCATGAATGTTGAGTTCTCACCTTGGTGGGAGAGAAGGGCACTTGGAGAGGAGATGAATCCCTTTAATGTCCTGTGAAGCTTAGTGCACAGGTATCCTATACGTGTGGGATCCTACACATGGATACGTGAGTATGGGAGCATACAATGCTCAGGATATTGCTGAAAATAGCAAGCTAAATCTCCAATAACTACTCCAGAAGCTCAGAATGTTTGTATGGCTGAGGAATGTGAAAACTCACAAAAGCAGAGACCGCCATAGCTGTGTGCACTGGCTTTGTGGGCTATGGCTGTGCTGGTTGTGGACAGTGTTGGCTTACCAGAAGCTGAAGATAAAACTCTTGAGTTTCTCTATTAAAATGCAATCAGAGATGAGTTATCAACCTTGTTTTTCCTATTAGGAGCTATTTACGTTGTGCTTGGTACAGCTGCTCTGTCTACAGTTGGTGCCAAGCACAGTGTCAGAGCTGCCAGCTCTGTTGGGTCAGAAAAGGACAAATTAAGGACCAGGACAACTGGTTCTGTAAAGCGGAAAATTGGGCTTGCAAAAGACCATTCACTGATCTGGTTGCAGCAGGGAAAGATATTTTGTAGAAAGATCTGTGTGAGGATCTGTCTGTGCTTTGCAAGAGTGTGGAAATAGGTGTGTGGTTTCCCACATTCCTCCAAGTAAGGTGATATCCCCACCCTGCCCACAACCTGCTATGGCAACCTTGCCACCAATCCCATCTTCCTTCTGTCCATGACAGAACCTGTGGGCTTCCAGAAGCTTCCTTCATGAGAATGGATTTCTTGTTAGCAGCTGCCTGACCTCAACAAACTGAGAGGAAACTGTGAAATTTTTTATGAGAAACCTCTCATATATCTTTTACTATGATGCATGGCTTCAATGCTGAATATATTATTTAGTTGACTCAGCATTTCCATTAAAATAATAAGGGTAGGAGCAGGTCCTTAATAAATATTTGCAAGTTTTTTCAGTTTCATGGGAATTCTGTTGACAGCCATTCTTTAAAAGTCCTTTGAAAAGGATAAGCCTTTGCCAACATCTCCTGTGGTAAAAACTGCCTCAGTCTGGTTTTGTATTGCATCCATGATTGACTATCCCTTTTAATTTCCCTTCCTTTAGGAGTTATTTTTCCCTTGGCAATGTATAATTGAAACCTCTCAACTCTGCAAGACAAAATGAAAAGTTTATCAGAATTCTCAAGGTTTTGATGTTGATGTTATTTAGGACTCTTTTATTTATTATTATAAAATAGTTTTCTACTCTTCACCAATTGCTTTGCTTTACCTGCATAATGCAGGTATAGTCCAATGCAATTGATAGTTGGTGGCTTGTAAGCAGGCCTCACTGGCCTGATTCCTCCATTTAACTTAATATTCCATGCCACTAAGCTCTTTATCCCTGCTCTGACCTGCTTATTTATAGAAAAAGTTGGGTTGTTTTTGAAACCCTTCTTTCATTTTAAAACTAGCTTTTTAGTTCTTATCTGGTTTAATTTAGGGAATAAAAAAGAAAAACCTCTGCAAAATAAATCAGGGACAATTATGTCTCTGCGTTAGCATAGGCCAGCCATGGAAAACCAAGAAGCTCTAAACTGGAATGCAGAACTGTGTTATTGCTGTTTGTGGGGCTAGTGCAGATTTATATATGGGGATGTGAGGCTCTTCAATAAGCAAAGTGGTCTATGGCATGAATTTGTATCCTCATAAACTCTCCTTGTCTTTGGCAGTGAATTCAAAGGCAGCATTTCCATGGTGGGCGAGTGCTACTGAAGCTATTTTCAGCTGTGCAGGCATTTCTGCTACTTTTCTGTGGGGGCTGACATCTGTGCTACTCTAATGGGAGTACAGAACACTGTCTGTGTCCAGCAGCATCTGTGCCTGTATTGGGAGGTGCAGTTCTGCCCTCACCAACAGTAGGAGTAAGAGTTTTGATGTTTGTTGGCTTGAACTTGGTTCTTGGATGGTGAATATGATTTAGAAAAGTTAACAGGTGTTTGCATGTTGAAAACTTCAGCCAAAGGGGGCAGTGGGTGCAGTTCTGTGTGAACAGAAGCTTGGTCTGCTTAAAAATTTACTAGAGGCAAATGTGTATCTGTTAGTCTGCACTTCTGTCATTGATGCACTGTTCTGGAGATGCTGTAAGGCCACATCAGCCATGCAGGAGTTAAGGTTTGGTGCAGATTTATTTCCTGTAGTGTCTACTTATTTTTGAAAAAAGATCAGCTTGATCTAGAGAACTAGATAACTGTAAAAAGGAACTTACTATACTAGAACTGTGTAAAGGAAGACTTTGATGTCAGTTTTGCGTACTTGCCATCCTCTGAGTGCCCAGCTGAGCGCATGCCAGGTAAAGAGACCTCTGCTTGGCTGTCTGGAGCAGCAGTCAGGTGGTGGCAGAGGTCCCAGTGCAGCCCTCTGCCCTCTCCTGACCTGGCTATCATCTCCATTCACAGAGCTTGGTGATAATATGCTTACTGAGAGTCCTTGTGATATCACTGATTCCCTCGAGCTTGGCTAAGCAAGCTGTGCAGGCCAAATTATCAGCTCATGAAAATCTAAAGAAGTGGCTCTTCCTAGGTTTTTGAGGGAGAGGATGCTCCTGACACAGCCCAGCAGTATCCTACACCAGTCAAGAGGAGTTTCTTGCTCTGACTAGTAAGGAACTCTGAAAATTATTTCCACCATGCAAACTGGCAAGCTGGAGTACTTTTATGTAAGAGAAATGATTATAGTAATTTATGCTTGTAGATTTTTTAAAGCAAAGCATTATCATGTTTTCCCCGTCTTACAGGTGAAGCTGAGGCAGTGAGAGATGAAAAGACTTGCTGCAGGGTCAGAGTCAAATCTGCTTCTCTCAAGGTGCAGCACTGCTCCAAAGGGGAAAAAAAGAGTTTCAGAACCTCCATTTTATATCTTTCTCTGTGTTTCTGATTTCTGCAGGATTCACATATCTCAGTGTTCTGAAAGTTTACTTTTCCTTGCTAAATGTAGGTTTTTCTGATAAAGGTGGTAGTGTGGTGTGTGAAAGCAACATTCCCAGGCTTTGCCTGCAGCCGCAATTGAATTTATCTAAACAAGTGCTCAACCAAATGGTCACTTGTAATCATGTTATAGCATCATTGCTGAACTACCCTTCTAGTCCAGGACACAACCCCCCATAATTTTCTTTTGTTTCTTTCTGGAAGCTTACAAAGACAAAATTTTGGGTACCATGCTAGTGGCACATGGGTCTGCTGTGAAAAGTCTTGTGAGTTGTTTTTTTCCTTTTTTGTTGCTTTATGTTGTGGATTTCAAGTGACTTTTCCAGAAGTCAGATGGTTTCCTCTAGGTGAAAGAGAGGTTGGGATGGAAGGAGGTATAGAGCAGAACACTACCCTTGTCCCAGCTCTTTCTGCATCTCTCAGAAAGTGAGCTAAAATGACAAAACGTAGCTCTGGTCTGCTGGTATTGATATGAATTAAGGATAAATGTGGTTCTATGTTAGATCTGTTGCTTGTGAATTCAGCTTTGATTATAAAGAACAGTATGGTAGGAACAAAGGATTGCATCATGCTAAATACAAGTGATAGGCTTTCCAGATACCAAAAATTCAAGTATTTACATAGAGTCAGATAGGTAATGTCAAATATCTCTGCAGTGAAACTTTTCTGATTAATAATGGAGTAACACTAATTTACACCAGCTGCAGACTTCTACTCAAAAATTAACCAAAGTGCTTGTTCATTGCTGTTGGCTACATATCAAAAATGTTGTTAAAAAGGAAACAGATCAGTAGCAGAAAACACAGATAACAATAATACTCTGCGACAGGGAAAAATACTAAAATAAAGAAAATAATAAAAAATGCAGTTCACAGCTCAGAAAATAGCACTGAGGAACTACTGTGTAATTAATAAAATTCACAAAGTGTCAATCAAATAAACAATCTAGTTGGGGCAGATTGAAAATAAAGGGCTAAATTCCGTCTTTAGCTGCTCATATGTAGTTTTGTCTCCAAGGCAGAATTTACTTTATAATCTACTCGTGAATAACAATACAAAACAAGAGAAAGGATATTTTAATGGTAGCCACAAATGGCAGACATGAGGCAAATCTGCTAGATTTAGCTCGAGCTTTAATTGAGAAGGTTGGTCTTGCATAACAGCAGCAGAGTGAGCTGCCAATCCTTGGACCTATCCTCTAATAAAATATCATTGTTAACTGGTAGCCCTGATGAAAACAGCACTGGTTTCTGGCCAGAGAATCATAACCAGTTGATTGCCCAGACATAATGAAAACAATTACCACTAATGCCGTGTTGCAGCAGTTTTAGAGGACACAGCAGCATTAGAAAGATGTTCAAATGCCTGTGAAGAAAATATTACATTGGTCTTGCCCATAAGTAACTTGATTGGCAAAGAAATTGTCAAAAAATGATTGGATTTTTGAAGTAGGATAAGAAAGTGAATGGAGAAATGTGTGCCCAGGTTTATTGTACCCTATGAAAGGCAAGAATATGCCTGTGTTTTCCAAACAGAGTAAATTATAGTGGATGACGGTCATGAGACTGCTTTTCTAAGATCTTTGGTAATATTAAAATTACACACCTATGACGATGTCAGTAGTGAAAGTGTTTAATGACAAAGATGTTACTGAAACAAAGGGCTGCAGGGCAGATTCTTCCCTCAAGGCAGAGCAGTGGAGCCAAGTGCACAGCACAGCTTTCATTTGGCATCCTTTGGACACGAGAAACTGTGGAGGCCACAGTAATTTAGCAGGTCTTAACAATCCAGGTTTGATACTAATGGTAAAATTGTCAAAGGACATGACTAAAGCAAAATTTTTAGGTAGAAGCCTTGTCATTTATTGAACCATTTAGTAAGTGGAAAATGAAAACCAGCTTTTGGCCTGCAAGCACCCCTTTGGCAAGGACTCCACAAATGACAGTTTCAGGGTACCCTTTTGTCTCCAAAATCCAGACACCTTGTTCTCTGGGACTAGGAGATCACTACCAAAGTCAGTAAGGGATAGCAAGTGTTTTTTTGAACCAAGCATCCTATTCTCATCCGAAGTGATGCAAACATGACATTTGGTTGTTTTCCTCCAAAATGGTATAAATTTTGGTTGCTCTCTCAGGAACTGAGAGTCATCACAAGATGATGAACATGCAGCCTGGAAAGAGGACTGAATTTTGTGTTGCACTGAATTTCACATGTAAAACACAGAAAAATGAATGTGCACAAGGTTAAGAACAGTAATAGATTTTTGTTCCAGAAAATCTGTTACTCTCCTTTCCTCTACTGGTTTTGATGGGGATGTCCTAAGCTCCTAGTCCCAGAAAATAAAATGCCTGAATTCTGGAGAAGAGGGGGTCCTGTGTGCCAGGTGAGTGCGGCGTATGTGCAAAGACAAACTTCATGGGGATCTGTAATTCAGCCACACAGAAATGTGGGCCTTAGTGGCACATCTGTGCCTGAATCCTCACTGGCAGGTGTTTAAAGCACATTTAAAACTCATTGTGGGCAGATACCCCACAACCTCCTCACCTGTAACTTGCTTTAATGAGTTTTTATGAAAACTTTGCTATAGCAAAGGAAATGAATGTTCTTCTTTAGTCTTTATTAGTTCATTTACATTGATAAGTCTTGAGTTAAATCTCATATTATCTTTTTGCCCTTCCATGGCCTCTTTATAGGGGCTTTTTAATGTCTTTTTCTAACTTGTGGTGGAGAAGAGAGCAAAGTGCTTCAGTAAGACTGTTTCTGTACTGAGACAAGGGGAAGAACGAGTACCTTCTTGTACTCTCAATGCTCCTGTTAGGACCTCTCAGAAAGACACTTGCTGTTTGTGAACTAAACTAATAATGCTGTTTTCCTCTTCCACAGAGGAGACTACCATGCCACTCTATCTCAAAAGCCTCACAAAAGCCGAAATTCATTATATCTATAGCTTTTCCATGCTCCACAAAGCCAGTTATCCCATAAGAGAAGTTAATGAGGTTGGTCTGATATGATTTATTCTTGACAAATCTAAGTTGTCTGTTTCTTTTCGGCTTATTATGCTTGAGAGGATTAAAAACTGATTATTAATAATTTATCCCAGTATCTTTCCAGGTGTCAGTGTAATGATACCTTGTCTACAAATCCCCATATTCCTGTTTTCCTCTTTTTAAAGCTATTCACCTTTATTTGTCTTTCCTCAGGCCTCTGGGACCTCACTATTCTCAGTGAGTTCTTGAAGACAATCACTAATGGTTTGGAGGTTGTTCTAGCAAGTTCTTTAAGAATTCCAGGGTGAGTTTCTTCAAGCCCTACTGATTTGAATTAATCTGATTTATTTAAACACCTTGCTCTAACCCTGCTCTTGTCTGTGTATTTTTCCTCTTCCTCAAGCTAATTGTGCTAAGCATTTTCTTCAAAGGTAGAAGCAGACATGATGTTAAACACTTCAGCCTTCTATGTATGTCCTTATCTGCCTCCACTTCTTCTCAGTCTTTGTTATTTCCTTTATCTAGAGATTTTTCCTGAGCTGGAGCAATCTGTGATTCATTTTGTGCAGAAGATTCTCAAGGTTTATTCCAGGCCAACTCTTGGCTTGTTCCACACATCTACTGGTGTGTTTAGCCCATGTCCACTCAGAGAACAGGCTGGTTTGAATTGTATTTTTGGTGCAAATGTACTCACTGAGCAGGCAGTCTAGATTTTCTTTCCTCTGCCAGTGTGCAATTTATCCAGTTTGATATACTGGACTTCTTGTGCCTGTTTGAAAATTGTACTCAAGGCCAGTGTGTCTAAGACACAGTTAGCATTTCTGACTTGGCTACATATTTTCTTCTGTGCACAAAGGCAGCAAGATGGAAATACAGAATGGGAATTCACAGCTGAATACAAAAAGTCTGTAGTTTTCAGAATTGTGTGTTCAGGCTGCCATATAACAGGGATACCGGGGAATGGCATAATCTTCTCCATCAGCCTGAAATCCAGAAGAGATGAATGCTTCCAGCTGCCACTGGGACAACTTAAGACTCTATAGAGGAAAGACTTTTATACAAAAAAAATTAGCCGACTGCTTGTGAAATCTTAAATAGCAATGACCTACAAAGGTATCTCATTGCACTGAGAGTTTTTGAGATGTCACTGGAATAGTAATTTTATTTGTCTTGAAAAGTTAGGGAGATATCTTATAGGACAGTTTATGAAATACTTAAACAACTGTGGCTGTGCAGCAGAGCTTTGGGAAACTGCATCAGAGTGAGAGTGAGAGTTCTGTGGCAGGTTTGGTTTGTCATTATTCTTTGGAAAGGCAAGAGTTGTTCCAAGACTGTGGGCAACTTCTGAAAGCATGTCAGCCAAGCTGCTGCATCAGGGTTTATTCAGAGGACCATACTGGTCCCTGGGCTTCCTCTGGGTGTATCGTGTACACTGAGAAGGGAGCTCTGAGCTCTGAGAAGAGAGTGAAGCAGAGCTCGCTCACTCTGCTCAACCTCCCTCTGCTCCAACCCCATGGGAATGGCAGAGGAGCTGCTGTTCTGGCACTGAGGTGTGACACCACTTTGGACTTGTTCTGGCACATCTGCCCTGAGGGATCAGGAATTCCTTGGAGACCTGCTTCTCTTCTGATGTGAAAAATTGTTCATCAGATGAAATGAAATACATATTAGGCACTCCCCCATTGCAGGAGGAGGTGTGCAGGAGTCTTTGATAACAGTAGCTTTGGGAGTTGATTTTTTTTCCTCCTGGCATGTTCTAAGCCACCACAGTTCTAGTGGGATCTGCAAGGATTTGGCATCCCTGGATACTGGGGCTTTTACTGTGTAAAATATGTAAATATTAATTCAAGACTTGATTCAAAAGATGCTCTCTCAGGAATGAGGCTTTATGGAGGTATTACTGCTTGGGTATGCCAATGCTTTTTTGGTCTGGAAGCATTGCCTGGGGGGCTGGATCATGCTCAGAAGTCTGCATGTATAGGTAATAGCAAGGGACTTCACTGCAGCACAGCAGAGAGAATAAGGCCCATTAAATACAACACATTTCTAACAGCAGTGTTATTATGTACCCAAAGCGTTGACAGCTAAAGAGAATAGAATCCCCTTTTATTTTTAAACCTGTGCCAGATTAGGAGACAAATCTATGTGCAGCTGTATCAGTTTGTTACTTCCATCTTGCTTTATGAAGGCAATTTTGATTGCAGAGCTGTTCCGTGCCATGCTATAGACTGCACTGAGACTCCATGTTGCACTGAATCATCAGGCTGTCAAGCCTTGAGAATCATCCACTCAGACAAGGCTTTCACTACCTGGCAACTATTTTGTAGCCCAGAAAATCCTGTTTCTTAGGAATCTGTAACAGTCATGCATTGAAACTGAGAAAGGGAGTAGCATCTACATATTTGTCTCACATCAGCAACACTTGTGCTCTAGAAAATAAAAAATTTCTGGTTTAGTCATTCAAAAATATCTCTGTCTTGTGGCAAATAGTTGGGGGGGAGGGGCATGTCCCAAAAAGCTCAGGCTCAGGAATCAGCTGGAAAAACTTCCAAACTGGAGTGTTGCAGAAAGGACTGCTCAAGCTCCTTGGGTGTTTTGCAGGACACAGGTGTAATATTCAGGTATCTAGCTTGTAAAATTCCATTTCTGGCAAAGGAATGCCAAGGAAGTCCGAGCTCAGGGAGCTACTCACAACACACATTTGAATAAGGATGTCTAGAGCTGAAAGGCAGTGTATGTAAAGGAAGGGATGGAAGCTCTGTGAGACCAGACACATACTTGTGGGATTTGGCTTCTACAAGGTCAGAAGTTGCTTAGGTTATACCAAAAAATGGGCAGGAACCTTAGTTTTTAAGTCAGGATTGAGAAGAAATGAAAAAGTTAGTCCAGAATGCTACATCCACCATGTGCTCTTGTGGCTTTTGGTTTGAATTTGTACCAGACACAATCTCAAACGGAAACTAAGTGTTATCAGCAGACTCCCCTAAGATTTGCTTTTGAAGTGTTATTTTCTGCTGCCTTATGTCTTCTGGAAATGTTTTTTGTGCATCTGTGGTGGATGAATCCTTCAGAACTCAAAAACCTCCCTATACATCACATGACAGGCAGCAAACCACCACAGATGGTGATGCAGTCTTGGTGCATTGGTGGGGGATTGCTTTTAGGAGGAGGCATTTTAGTGAGATGGTCTGGGTATTTTTTGGTTTAAAATGGTAAACGGAGATGCACTCTAGGGAGCACAAATGCATGTTGAACAAAAAAAAGTCTGATCTGCAGAGGGACCTGAGACAGCTTCTTCCTTCCCTTCTTCGGAAGCCTCTCTGCTCACATAGTGAATGTGGTGGTGAGGGCTCTCTGCACCAGTTTGCAGGGGTCCTGCTGCATCTGCAGGTAGGTAAGAACCAGTTTCTTAAAGGAACTGAGGCATTTTAAAGTTCACTAAATATTTAAGCATCTTGTCACAAAAGCATGAATTTCTACTCCCTAGTTGCACTCTTTGCATGGCATAGACTGACCTGAGAAAGAGAAGCCTGGAGAACTGGTTCTGTCAAAATCTGTGTTTCTGGGTGAAATGAGCACAGAATCATAGTGACGAGTAGTCCTGCACAGAATTTCATCTTTTCCTCCTCCTAAATGTACTTTGGTCCTTGACATTTGGACAGTTGTGGTTTTGTTTTCTTTAAAGTCCTAGGCAGCAAAGGACAAAGACAGAGCAAAATATGCAAGCACTCATTTGATTAAACACCTGATTTAGTCTGTGTAAACCTTTTGTCTTAGTTAAATATCTATTTGGAAGCTTTGAAAGCTTACAATGTGAGAACATGAATTCAGGGCTCTGGATGAGGTTCTGAAAGCGGCTGGGGAGATGCACAGGCTGAGAAGTGCATTTCAGACTTGTGAAATGTCTTCCAGGGCCACTCCCAGCAGGTGCCAGCTTAGCAAGCACTTGGAATTTGTGAGCATTGCTAAGGCAGGCAACTGCTTCCCAGCAGTGCTGAAGTATGTTCAAATATATGAATAAGATGGAGTCAAATAAATAATTTAGAGAACCCTGCTTTACAGCACTGGTGAAACTTTATGAAGCATGAAGATATTTCACTCATATTTTTAGCATTTTATTTATTGTTAATGCCCCCATACTTCTGTGAACAAATATATTAATAAATGTAATAGCATTGAAACATTTACCATGTACAATTATATCAGATGTGCTGGATAGCCAGTATGGTTACAAAGTTCCTACAGAAAGTCTCTTCTAACAGTTAGCACTATTATCACTCTGTCCCAAGTATATAATAATTTCCAGCACTAGACTGATAGAATTCTCATTCCAAGCCAGAAGAAAGTAGTCAGACTAATGAGACAGTGTGAAAATGGATGTTGCTCCCCACTGAACCAATACTGTAGAAACACATGCCTGATGTACTGCTGAAAGGGAAAAAAACCCTGGCACTTAAATGAACAGAAGAATTGTTATTTTGGAGCTCTTGGAGCCTTTTGTCTCTGACTTTTCTGAAGGTCTCATTATGGACCTTCAGAAATAAAAGCAGGACTGAAACTGCCATGATTAGAGAACTCTAGCAGATTTAAGAGATGATTGGTAATTGCTCATGTGCATGTGAAGATATTTTACACATTTTGTACAAAATTTGACTATTTTGAATAAATTAAGAAGGATGCCTGGCACTGGAGCCAGGTGCACTGGCTTCATCACTCTGCCTGAAAGAGTGGCTGTAAATCTTACATATCAATTTGTTCCTAAAGCATCAGGAGCCCTGCATTTAGATTTGCTTGCCCTTTTCCACCTGACAGAGGTAAATCACTGAAACAACAAGCTTCCTTTGTGTGGTGTTGCTTTAGGATACATGTCTGGATATCTGACAGCTGATGGGTTAAATGTTAGGCTATTATTTGATGTACTAATCCATTCTGAAGCTCCCCAAAGGATTGTCTCACTGTTATACTTTAGGAGTTTAGGAAGACGTAATAGTTAGGATGGACAGTGATTCGGTAGGTTGTGTAATGCAGTCAGTATGAATTGAAGTTCTATTGTTCCTGATAAATTGCTGTTACTCATTTGGCTGTCTTTCAGGGCACCATTGATCTTTATTAGCCTCAGAGAATGAGTTGTTCCCAGGTGCATGCCCAGCCTGCTGTGCCCACTTGGGTCATTGTGGCTCGGAGGGGAGCTGGTGCAGACACGGAACAAAGATGCAAGCAATTTGGCAAGCCCACACTGGATGCTGTGGACTGTTTGTACTTCCAGTGGTTCAGCTTTAAAGAGAGCAATTCTCTTGTGCAGTCAAGGTTAAAATGAAGGCTATTAATTTCTGGAAAGATCATGAGAACTGGACAAGTGAAGAGAATTGTCCACCGAGGAGTCTATTTTTGTTTTAATAGTGCTCTTTCGGAACAATTTAAACTGAAATCTGAGCAGGGTTGAGGTCTCCATTTTATAATGGTGAATGGTAGTGCAGTGCCCTTGGGCTCTGCTCAGCTGCCACCCTTTGTTTTCAATAGTTCCTGCCTCTGTGAAAGGAATAATATGGCCCACAACAAGTAAAACTGACTAAGTACTGCCTATGCCTGAAATAAATTAATACAGTGATCTTGTAGTGGGATTACAGAAACAAGGAAGGAACCTTTGGAGATCATCTAGTCTCAAAGCAGCCAACCAGAACAGGTTGATTGGGATGCTGTTTAGCTGGGCTTTGAGTATTTCCAAAGAAAATGGAGGCTCCACAGCCTCTCTGAGCAACCTGTGCCAGAGTTGATCCTCCAGTTCCTTAATCACCTATCTTTGTGGTTCTGTGCTGGTCTCTCTCCAGTATGTTCACATCTCTCTGGTCCTGGGCAGCTCAGACCCTGTTTCCACACAGTGTGCTTCTTCTTTATGTTTTTGTTGGGACCTCCTTGTGCATCCATGCAGTCCTTTTGCAACCTCCTTTTCTTGACTCACTGCGAGGGCAGTTGGTTTTGGAAAATATGGTCTTTGAAAAGTCCCTCATGAAAAGTGCCTTATCCCCAGCTGTGAAGCAGAATTTACCTTAGCCGCTTAACCTAATTTACAAGACTACTTTTTCCCCTCGTGCGGTAACCACCTGCATGTTTTGCTGGTATTTTTCAAGAAATCTTAATGAAACAAGGCAGACAACTGACATTATATCCTAGCACAGTGGTGACTGGGATATTCTAAAGGTTTAGAATAAAATATTATTGCCTCATATTTTAAAAGGCAAAATGAATAACCTGTTCGATGTCATGACTTTTTACACAGCTAAAAAACTATTAAGGACTTGGATTCTGCATTTTTCTTTCCCCGTCAGATACTGGATTTTTTAATGCATTTTTTTCATCAGCCTCTGTTTATGCTGTATTGTCATTTTGGTACAGCAAGCCACCATTTAAAATTCATAGAGTGTCCTTTCCGCTTAAGTATTCTGTGTCAAAATTTCCATATCAGTGAGATTCTTCATGGGGATGTTACATTTTATGGAGTTATAGGATAATTTGGGTTGATAGACACCTTTAAATCCCACCTAGTTCAACCCTCCTTCAGTGAGCAGGGACATCTTCAACCAGACCAGGCTGCCTAGAGCCCCACAAACCTGACCTTGAATGCTCCCAAGGATCATGCATCCAGCACCTCTCTGACCAAACTGTTCTGGTGGTTCAGCACCCTCATCGTAACAAAATTTCTCCCTTACATCTTGTCTGAATCTACCCTCTTAATATATAATAGGTTTGGATGCTCAGAAACAAAGAAAGATTAAAATACCTCTGTGGGGCATTAGGGTCCTTGAGGGGATCACTACTGAAGAAGGACTAAGCATTTTTGTTGTGCTCACTCATGGTCCCCACACAGAGCCAAAATGTGCTTGAAGACCTTATGGATGATGATTAATTGCACTTTGCCACTTTTCCACTCTCATTCAAGTTGCCTCCTGCCTACTGAACTCTGAGGATTTGTTTATGTGTTACATTTTCACCATTTGAAAGCAAGCTTTAATAGCTGCTTCTCAGTGCAATAAAACATCACACTTGGTTTGTAGTTACCTGTCAAGGGTTTGTTTATAAGAGCTTTATAAATCAGTCTGTCACATAATAACCTTTTCATTGGTAAAACCCCTTCTCCCTGTCAGGGAGCAAGGTGAGACAGTAGAACTTCTCCAGCACGGCGTATGAACCGAGAGCGCAGATAAATATTCCCATTAAGAGAAATAAATAATAATTAGGAAAAATCACAAAATTGCAGAATAGGTCACATTAGAATGACCACAGTGGGTCACCTGGTCAAGCCTCCCTGCTCAAGCAAGGTCATTGCAGAGCACACATGGCATAGGAGTGTGTCCAGACATGGACACTGTTCATGTCTTGAACATCCCCAGTGAGGGAGACTTTACAGCTTCTCTGGGAAATTTACTCCAGTGCTCTGTCACCTGCACAGTAAGGAACCTCTTCCTCATGTTCCGGTGGAACTTCCTGTGCCTCAGCTCCTGCCCGGTGCCTCTTCTCCCATTGCCCAGCCCCCTGAGCAGAGCCTGGGCCGTGCTCTGGCCCCTCCCTGCATTTACATGCATAGACATTTATGAGGTTCCCTGTCAGTGTCTCCTCTCCAGGCTGAACAGGCCCTGCTCCCTCAGCCTCTCCTCCGAACTGAGGTGCTTCAGGTACTTCATAATCTTTAATCATCCTCTAGTCATTGGCCTTCATGTCCCCCAGGGCACTGCTGGCTCATGGACAGCTTGTTGTCCCCCAGGACCCCTAATCGTTCTCCCCAGAGCTGCTCTCCAGCAAGCTGGTTTCCAGCCTTAAGCTTAAAAATTTAAATAGAAGTGGAGAAAAAGACTGAAATGAAAATTGAGATATAGGACGGGGATTATATGTGTTGAACTAACATTAGAAATTGCAGAATATGTGGACTCTGATGTCTTCTGGAGGCTAAAGCTAAAACTTAAGGCATAATTTAACTAAGTAGTTTCTTCAATGGTGGTGTCAGCTTGCCTGAATCTACATCACAGTAGTGGGGTGTGTGTGTAAAAGCCTGAAAAAGCTTCACTTCCTTTCTTGCAGAGGGGCTTGAACTTGGGATACACACAAAAAATAGTGTTTTAATATTTTTTCAGTGTTTCAAAAACGGTAATCAAGAAATTACCTTAGAACAAGTGGCATGTTCTCTAAATTGCCAGTGCACAAACAGAACACTTCTTAAATACTGTGTGTTTCTGAAATAGAAAATGTGTACCAACAAACAGGAAGTAAATGCACATTATAGGAATTGTAATATAAGCTAGAACTAAAGTAGAGCTGTATGATCACAAAAAAAAATCCACAAAAAAGCCTAGATAATTTAGTGTAAGAGGGCAAAATGCCTTCAGGATTCAGTATGTACATCAATAAGATAAGCAAATAGGAACTCATTGCTCTTCGATTCACAAAATTTTAATACAAAAGATATAAGAATGAAGACAAGTCAGAACTAGTTAGGCATTCATCAGATCTCCTTCTGGAAAGGACAACAAAATAAACGTCCTCTCTATCTGATGATAAGCAAACACAAATGCATAATTTTCCAGTTCACAAACCTTCTGTAAAAATGCCATTAGAAAAGGAATGCAAAACTTACTTTCAGATGCATTAGTTTTCAGAGGTCCTTAGAGGGAGTTCTAAGAAAAAAAGACACCAAAACAAACCAGCCTGCCCTGTTGTATCATCTGCAAAACCTCTCAGGATCAGACAGATGGTTTAATGCACTGCTCTGACTCAAATGCTCAATGGAGTAATGATGGAACAGGACAGGCTCTGGGTGAGCTGGGGAGATCCCTGATGACCAGCCCATGGTCCTGCAGTGAAGGGCACCATGACAGGACAGTGTGGCCACAGCCACCCTCCAGCTGTGCAGCTCCTCTGTAGTTTGGTCTGCAACTGAGGCCATTTCTTTTCACTCTCATCCCACCAGGGAGCACACAGCTCACACAGCCTAGGGACCTGGTCTGATGTGGGGATCCAATGCTGAGTGCAAGCCCATAACCTTTTGAAATTTCAGTCTCAAATAGCCATAGCAGACAACCAGGAATGAAAATTATTTCGTTATAGTCCTTGTCTGACTGAATCACTACTGAATTCGTTCAGCTTCTCAGCACCATTCCTCTGTTATTTCCTTGTTAGCACACACCACTGTCAGAAAAGAGAGGTTATTTATTGCCCTTCAGCACTAAAGAAGAAAGTTAACCGCAGCAACATATCATGGAAAAGGCATTATTTATTGTAACATATATCACATCCTTGGCATTGTGTGGAAATCCTAGTGTAAATTTGTTCACTATGCAACAAATAGATCTGGATCTTTACATAAGCTAGGTTAGTGTTGCTCGTGTTCCAGGAGGTGTGCCTGCTGTTTACAGCACAAATGGGGCTATAGCAGGGTGCCTGCTTTGTGATTGCACTGGATATTGCTAAATGGATTTTCATCAAGTCTTCTGGTTCCAGCCTGCCCTTCAGAGCCCAGGGCGGAGTGTGCTGACCTTCCACATATTTATTGTGGTGTTGAATTGGGGTTTGCAGCTGGTGGAAATGTTACAACAGAGAGACTGAAGTAGTCAGATGTGTGGGGGGGCCTTAAATCCAAGGATGTCTAGATTTGTGGGGCACCCATAGATATGAAAACATTTAAAGAAATATTTCCTGTCTGCAGCTGAAGGTTTATTTAGATAATTATGAGTCTAGTTTTGTATTATAAATCTAAATTATATTGTCTTAACACAGCACATGAACTCTCTATGGACTCAGACCAAAAATGAGGTTTTGTTACATTTTTCCCTGGAGATATTTTGTAAAATTGCTAAATTTTTACTTGACCATAATGCAATAGTTCTGCTCTTACTCTTGACTCTCATCAGCAGCCTGACCACAACACAGAGGTGCTGGGACTCTTACTGACACTAAGGCAATGAACTTGGAAGGGCTCAGCTTTTAGGTTCAAGAAGCCTCTCCCGTCCCATGGGCTGGAGACTATTGCAAGGGTTACAGGGTCCACCTGTTCAGTTACTTCATACCACTGTGACTGACATCAGCTTGAGTCTGGCAGCCAGGATGCTGGACAGGCATATAGAGTGCACTGGATATGCTCTTAGCTCTATCAGCAGCTACACCTGATATACTGACCAAGGCAAAATACATTTCTCTTCCCCTTTTTCCCCACCACTTTGGGGTTTTGCCACAGTAAAACTTTGCCGCTTTGGCAAGGCTGAACTCTATGACACTGCTAAATGTGTTTGGAAACAGTTGAGGATAACACGTAAAACTCTGCTCTGTAAAGCAGGAAATGTGTTAAGCAGCATCTTGACAGGATTATATTTGCTCCTGTGGCTTCTAAAGACTTACTGGATTCTGATTTTCAATCTTGTTTTCTTCTTCCATGGCTCTCTCATTTTGAACTGAGTTGTCGTTCTTGTCACCTTGGTACTGAGTTGGTGATAAAAGAACAGATGAAGACGATGACCCTGCCTGGATGTCTCAGACGTGTGCAATAATCCACGGTGATGCTGAGCATGCCTGGGAGAAGCTCTTCCTCATTCTAGCATTCTCCACTCTAAGGATCTCTGGAGCTGTTTCTGTAAATTAGAAAGGTTAGAAAGCCCTTGAGGTCATAGTGCTGCATTGCCTTTGCTAGATACACAGTAAAGTTAAAGAAAATAGCCGGTATATTAAACTTGGTAAATTGTCAAACCTGAGCTCACAGAGCTACTCTGCAAATGGATGAAGTCTACAGATGGAAATGGGACTGTTTGCAGAGCTGTAAAACTCTCAGTCCAGCTTTAAAACTCTCTGTTCATCTTTTCGGATGAGGTTGAGTTTGACAAAATTGGAATCAAAAGTTTGGCAGGGATCAAAAGGGCAAGGCTCCATCCAGGTCTGCAAGATGCTGATCTGGTCAGTAGAATATGTATATCTCAGGTTCATTTTTTTACTGACTTCCATTTTTTGTTTAAAAATACATAAATTTTGGAAGATGTGTTTTCTCAAATTCAAAAGCTGATACCAATAAAGAAAGAGATCACAAAGCCTGGTGACAGGCATTCATTTGGGAAGCACAGCTTTGTTTTCCATTCCCTGCTCTGGGAGGTAGGTCACACGTACTTGTGACAACACTTCCTGAAGTCTGGAATGGAGGAGGCCATGTTTTGGAGGGGAAGGAACTTTTCTCTTGCCTCGTGCTGGTGCTGCAGTGGATGCAGGTTCAGCACATCCCACTCCTGCTTCTCCAACTCTTTCTCTCCCATTTGGCAAGGTGCTCTTGTGCCATGTCTGGGCTGTGCAGGGTGGGAGTGCTGGGATTCACAGTCAGGGAATTTCTTTTCAGTGTTGTCCTGAGCTGAATTTCCATGCTGTGGTTGTCACTGCTGGTGTTAGGAGTTATCCCAGTGTCAGGAGCAGCTGCACCATCTTCTAGATGAGAAAAGCTCCTTGTAAGTGAACGGCAGTGAATCCCCATGCTTGGCACTCAGATCTGCTCTGCTGAGGATGCACAGCATAAACCAGCAGAGGAGGACTGGAAAGTCTGAAAGCAGCTGAATTCACAGCAGGTCACTGCTTTCATTTCTGACAACAGCATGCGAAGAATCAGCAGAGATGGCTTAGGAAGATGCATTTACTTAAAAAAAGAAAGAAGAAAAAAGGCAGTGAGGTTATAGCTTAGGTGATTCAAATTTCCTGCATAAAACATAGCTATTTACTATTAGTTAACTCTAGTAACAATAATCTAGCTGTCCTTTCTCTTTGAAAATAAAGAGAAGAAAATTTTAGAAACTAAATTCTGAAACCAGTCAAAACCAGGAAGACTTAAAACTATCCACATGAACAGGCAACAATTTTAGGGCTTTGTGGTGCTTATTTCTTTTTTTAAAAATTTTCTTTCTTTGGTTGGATCTGAATGCACTTCCTTCTGGCAAAATACTATTTTGAGTCTTCCATACCCCCCGGGTCCTTTTCCTCCTTCAGTCATTTATCTTTCTTTTTTAAAATTTCTTTTATGGACAAGATGATGAATGAAAATCAAAAGTCATAAATATCTCCTGATGCCTTTGATAAAATTAGTCTTAATGTGAAGGAATAACAACAGTATGTGTGGTTAGAGATTACTGCCTGCATCACTTCTGTGAAGCAGAGTGGAGACTCATCTCCACTCTGGAAGGATCTGTTGTCAGCTTGAAGAACCACCTTATGTCCACAAAGAGAGCTTGGGAATGTGACAAGGAACTGGGAAACATCAACAATGGAACAGTGTGTGCTTGAGCTGAAGCTAGATCCTCTTGCTGTATAGTCATGAATTTTTACACCTTGTGCAGGATCCCTCAAACTGATTTAGTTGTTAAAGTCTTTCTATCTTGCACTTCTTTAGTGAGATGTTCAAGAAAAAGAACATAACACATGGACTACCACTTCCACTTATAAGTAGATTTCAGACAGGGATGTCCAGATCTGAATGTTGATTCAAAAACTGTGAGTGAATTTCTTTCTTTAGCATTTTTCACAGTTAATGTAGTAAAAAAGTGTGTTGAAGCAAAGAGAGGAGTCTTGGTCGGAAAGCTGTATTGAAATCAGGTTGTAATATAATGATAGCCTGGCAAAAAGGAATAATTTGCCATGAATATTGTGTCCTATAAATATATTTCTAAAACCATTCTTCCTCCAATTAATCTTTCACCAAGAGCTTGATATTCAGCAGCACTTCAAAAAGTTCATGGTTGGCTTCCTCTATCTTTTTTCTTCTCCATTTGTTTTTCCCTTTAACTAAGGCAGGAATAATTTTGTCTGCTTAACAGCGGAGCAGTGAAGTACTGCTTCAGTGTGTAGTCTGTACTGAAGAAAGGGTTGCTAGAAAGGCATTCCTGAATGGTTTCAAGGCTGCACTCTGATGATAGCAATTTCTTCTGTTTGCACACTTGGAGTTGGGAAGAGAGTGCCTTTTTTGGTAGACCATATGTTTAGTAAGTAAATGACCTTGATCTTTCAGTTGGGAGAACATCGTTCAAGCTCGTGAGTAGCATATGACTCATGAGCTGTTATTTCAGGTTTTTCCTCTGAGTTTGACTCCTGGCAAGTGCATTGCTGGTCTCCTTGGAATGCCAGACCTCTCCTATGAAATGCCATGCATGTGGTAGCAGCCATGGTATGACGACGTGCTCTGACATCAGCTCCTCCATCTGAAGTGGTACCGTGGTGCTGGCCAAGGTTGCCATCGACAGTTTGTTCTGTGTGCTGGTTTTGATCCCTTAGGAGACACACAAAAATAGCTCCTGCTGAAAACACGCCATGTGATCCTGTGTTAACAGACACCCTGCAATGTGGTTCCTCAGGATGAGCAGATTAGTGAGTGTGTAATTCTCCAGAAATTCTCTTGTATTACGCATGACTGCTAAGAAACAAAGAAACACCTATTCTTTTGTCATCTGTGCAAGAGAAAGACTTGGTGCTGGGAGATCACAAACTGGACACAAGCTGGCCATGTGTGCTGGCAGTCCATAAAGCCAAATGTGTCCTGGGCTGCATCAGGAGCATCGTGGGCAGCAGGGCAGGGAGGGGATTCTGCCCCTCTGCCCCTCTCTGCTGAGGGCTCACCTGCAGAACTGCATCCAGCTCTGGGCTCCCAGCACAGGAAGGACAGGGACCTGCTGGAGCAGGTCCAGAGGAAGCCACCAAGTTGATCAGAGGGATGGAGCACTTCTATGAGAACAGGCTGAGAGAGTTGGGCTTGTTCAGCCTGGAAAAGACAAGGGTTTGGGGTGACCTAATTGTGGCCTTCCCTTCCTGAAGGGAGACTGCAAGAAAGCTGGAGAGGGACATTGTACAAGGACCTGGAATGACAGGACATGAGAGAATGGATCCAAATTGACAAAAAGTAGGTTTAGTTTAGATATTAGAAAAATAATTTACTGTGAGGGTGGTCAAGCACTGGCACAGGTTGCCCAGAGAAGCTGTGGCTGTCCCATTCCCAGAAGTCTTCAAGCCCCTAGGAAGCCACCTGGTCTAGTGAAAAGTGTCCCTGCCCATGGCAGTGGGGTTGGAACCAGATGGACTTTAAGGTCCCTTCCAACCCAGACCATTCTATGATTCCATCACATGTTTCTTACCAGTGCAAACATCATTCTTAAAAACCAGACAATACCTCTATTACCCAAAATACAGATTTCTAAAGTCTATGAATTTCCTTGTCCTGCTAGAAATCATATTTGTAGTACTTTGATTTCCTTGCCACAAAGTGAGTTTCTTACAGATACTACATCACTGAAAATATTAATGGATTTTCTCACTTTTTTTGAAGTTGTTTGCATGAGACAAACATACATCAGGAGACAATAAACTTTTACTGGCTCTAATATTCCTGAAGAAGAAAGAATTATTATAGTTTAGTAGAAAGACAATCTTTCAATTTTTATTTATTTTTTAGAAATACCTTCCTTCAGGAAACTAAATAATAGAGAATATGATCCATAGGAATACATATGACTCCAGGATATACTTGACAGGAAAATATTAGATTGTTCAGAACTTTACTTACATTTGTACAGATAATCTGTATTTTTAAGAACTTCTCAGGATTCCTTTCAATATTCAATCTTTAGAACAAAAATACTAACAAAATATTCCAACCAAGTATGTTGATGAAATATGTCAAATGATGAACCTCAGAAGGTGAATGACTCAACTGATTAAATATTCATTGCACACCTATCTTATCTTGAGTGTTGATGCATGATGCACAAATGCGATTAGATAATGCACTTTTATTTCATATGTGAAAATAACTCTCTTTTTTTGTTTGGTTTTTTTTTCCATGAAAGTATCAAGTTGAAAATTCAATGACTAAGAGTTGTGTAATATATTTTTGAAAGCAAGAGTTTGGAATAGAAGGCTGTTTAGTTAAATACAGGCTAGCAAAAACTTTTGGGTTTTAAAAAAAATGTACTAAAAGGCTGAAGATTTTTACTTATATCTTCTTAAAATGAGCTTTTTGGTATAAAGCATGAGCATTCCCCCCCCTCCCCTTCCAGTTTCTCATTCACAGTTACAGATATTTCTGTTAGATATGCTTGTCTTTTCCTTGTTTTTCAAAAGTTCTCCAGAATTGCCCTTGGTTCTCCAAGATTAGCACTGCAAAAGTCCGATAATCTAATTGTTTCAGTCAGTTACCAGGAACAGAGCTGCTGAGTGCTGAAAATCTTGCTTAAAAATGGCTGAAACCCCCTCAAATCATCAATTATTCTGCAGACTTATTTGGAATCCAGTCTGGACCCACATAAGAGGAAAAATTGCCCTTTTCTCTGGGATACTTTCATAGCCATTATTAGAAAACAATGATCTGGTATTTTAGAAAGTGATATTAAGTATTTATGGATACGCAGTTCCCTCTCAATATTCGAAGTATTCTGTTGCAGGAATTGCATGGCATATTTAGTTCAAATTCAATGGCATGCACAGTTACTTTTTGCATTTGGTAAATATTATAAACAAGAGTTTTTATTTTTAAAAATCAAAGAAATCCTAATTTAATACCCATGTTTCATTCACTTTCATCTTGAGTCTGAGCACTAACAGAAACACCCATTCTCCTTAAAATTGACCTTAGGTTTGCTAAAAAGTTTCAAATATTTTATGTTTGGAATTTGGAAAAGGACATTAAGAGAAAGTAACTGACTACTATTTACTATTTTTTTCTCTGACTACTATTTGTCATTATAAATGTGTCACACTACTCAGATTGTGCAAAGTTCAGTGTAGGTGGCAGGTTTATTTTGTGACATAATTTCTCCGCTTCTCTTTCAATGTTTTTTTTGATATTTCAAAAACTAGGATTTCCAATTTCTGAAAATAATGAAGCCTGTCCCATCCAAAGAATATCTTCAAAATGAACACTTGGGAATGTGTTAGTTACTAGAAATTGGGATGGAACTTTAGACACACCCATTATTTAGTTTGTGTAGGTTCTTACTGTTGCTTGCATAGAGTGTGCCGGTATTATTTGTGATTTTATTGTATAATTTCATTTTGAGAATTATCATTATATAAAAGAATGTAGGTTAATTTTGGATGCAACCTGGGGGCTTGAAGCAATTTAGTTGCCTTAATGCTGCTTTCTTCTCAGGCTTTCCTGCCTTTCCTTTTGCTTTTTTTTTTATGTGAGAATATTCATAATGTATCCAGTGGTGTAATTTACTGATTGCATGCAAGTTGATGCGATTTTTTTTTCATGAAGGACAGAGGGTTTTCTTTTACTTATCCCTCTTCTCCCAGCTTTTGCTTTAAAACATCCACACTAGCTTTTTAATAACAGGAAAGGTAGAACAAGCTGTAATCTGCCAAGTCTCTTGAGAAAAGAGTCCCAGCTGAGTTTCACAAGGAGCTTAAAGAGAACTCCAGTACCAGTTAATTTCAATTGTCTTGGCATTTAATACAATGTCTGTGTGCATGGAGTGGTGTACAGCTGTTTGTGTTCCACTCTTACAGGCAGCCACACTGTGGCAAGTAGAAAACGGGATAAGGGGAGTTGGATGCATTATTCTTTATGCTTGTTTGCAGTTCAGCCACACAGACCACATGGCCTTCCCTGACACTGAACACCTTCCAAAGGTGAATAATCCACTAAGAGCTGTTTGTCTGCCACTGTTTATAGTGCATCTCCCTTTTGGGATGGTAATTTTAAATTGTCAGGTCTGGCATCAGCTCAGCTGGCATTGCTCTTGTCCCTGAGTGCTATTTCCCCCTCTCTGCTGGGCTCCAAACCAGAGCCTCATGGCTGGCTGGTCAATTTCTCTGAGGCTGGAGAAACAAAACTCCAAGGATTTGAGTGTGTAGATATCGCAAATTCTGCAATAGAAATGGTTTCAGAAAAAACAGCCTTAAAACACTTATTCATGATATGTAACTGTTGTAGAGGTTTTTTTTCATTACTTAAGTAGCTCTACATATTATTTAAGGAGACTGTATTAAAATTACTCAATTTCCCCACTCCACTTAAAAAAAAAATTAGACAAAGGTGTTTATGAATCTTGTTCCCTTGCTTGATAAGCACTTTTTCTCTGAGTTGAAGAAGAGTGGGTGGTATTTAAGGGTTTGATTCTTTTCTTTCAACAGCTTCTGTGTATTAAGTCAAGTCTCGTGTGCTTGGAACAGATTCTTACCCAGCTTATGCTGTCATGTTCCATTATATATGAAAATGAATTCCCTCCCTGCCTCACCATGCAATTCCTGTTGCATTGGATGAGAGGGATGGAAGCATATAAATAAATCTGCTTTAGAGAAGTGCATTTCACTCAGAATAGGTTGGCAGTTTGCAAATAGCTTAGCAGGGTACTCGAGACAGCAGCGAGCCTCATCTATATTAAGGCAGCTTAATAATTGTGTGAGAGCAGCCAAAAGTGTAGGAGGCAGTACCAGGATTGTTGGCACTGCTTGGAAATGTGGTGAAAAGCAGGGGGAGGGAATAGGGGAAACTTCTGAAACTGGATAACACCAACAGCTGGATATGGGCTCTAGGGCTGAAGGTATTCCCTTCATATCAGATGTTTTCCCATGAAAACCCTGCACAAATGCAGGACAGCTCCTCTGATCTGATGTTATGGATATTAACATAAACCTGTCTCCATTTACAAACTACCTTCAAGTAGTCTCCAGTGTTTACTTACATACCCGAACCTCTTTAAACCTTTGGCTGGTTTACATTTTATAAATGGCTATTTGCTGTAACTCATGTTTTCATCTTGTTTCAGTCAAGAATGATTTTGAGGTAATGGTGTCTTCAGTGTGAAGGAGTTGTTGATGAACCAAAGTAACATGTAAGGGAGATCAGAAGATGGTCAGGGAGGCATCAAAAATTAGGAAATGATAAAGAAGATTTGAGGCAAGGCAGCCAGACATCTCTCAGGGGTGCAGTACAAAAACTAAGGCATCACAAGTTGAAACAATGGAAATTCCTAGTTTAGATGGAGGTAACTAGATTTCACCATGAAACACCAGAAGAGATTGCCCAGAGAAATTGTGGGATCTCTATCCTTAGGTAGTTTCCAAACTCAGCTGGAGAAGATCCTTAGTGACCTACTCTTAATTTGAAGTTAATGTTTTGGACAGGGGGTTGCTCCAGGTGATCTGGTCCTGGCCAGCCTGAGTGAGTCAAGTTCCCTGCAGCAACCATCCCTACTCAGCAAATCTTCACTGCAACTTAGCCTGGGGCAAGCCTAGTCCTGATGTGCAGATGAATTTAGGAGTAGTTTGCAAACAGTTCTGAGGATCTGGGACATCACTCTTATTTATATTACTTTACTCTCAATTTCTGAAAAAAACTTAAGAAAAGGAAGGTGTGTATCCAGGTCTCCCTTTTTTCCACAGGGAAAGGATAGCATACCCTGACCTCTTTTGATGCCCTAACTGCTAGGCTCAGATTTTCTTTAAGTTGATAACATTTCACAAAGGCAAATCACTCAGAGATGATGTGGTTAGGAGGCACTCCCAGCTTCTCAGTGCCCTTTCTTGCCTACACACCCTTAGGCAGCTGAAAGCCAGCTTGGTTTTTGTCTTTCTGAGTCCTGTCTGCTGAACAAACCTCATGCAGGTTGATTCAAGATGATTAAAAGACAAAAACTGAGAGAGCAGGAAAATCTCCAAAATAATTAGGAAACACATTTTTTAGTTCCTGCTGTTCTTTCTTATTACTCTTCTTTCCAGTGCATTCACTTAACTTGCTGCTCTAATTTTGACATTTTTAATTTACCCATTAGCTGTGATTAAGATCATACTGCATTCATGGGGCGTGACTTTGCTTGCCATCTCATCATTTTCTGAGATAGTGCAGCTCTAACTTGAGACACCTCGCTGTAGTCAAGTTCAATCTTCCCTAAAATGTTCATTTGGAAAAACCTGCATGTTTAATTCCAGCTCTTTCCTTGTTAATTAAATGATAGTTGTTATGTGTCTATACACATGAAATGTAATTATTTAATTACTAGGAACAGAGTGCACCAAAAGACTTGCAGTAGGACAACCCAGGAGGGCAGATTTGATGATCAGTTTCCTATGTAGTTCTTGCTTTCATTTTAAAGAAAACTTTACATACTGTTTGATAAGCATGTGAAACAAAGCATTTATGAGATGGTTGAGTGTTCATAGGGTAAAAGGAAGAGTAATAATGGGTTATATATGATCCCCTCTCTGGTGACCAATGATAGGACATGAAGAAATGGAATGGAGCCTCATCAGGGTAAATTCAGATGGAAAATTAGGAGAAGGTTCTACACTGTCAGTCACTGGCATAAGCTCCCCACAGAAGTAGTCAAGACACCAACCTGACAGAGTTCAAAAAGTTACTGGACAATGCTTTTAGTGACATGGTTTAAATTCAGATAGTCTTGAGGTGATCCATATGGATCCCTTTCAATTTGAGATATTCTGTGATTGTATGATAAAAAGATAGATGGATAGACGGATAGATGGATAGATAGATAGATAGATAGATAATACAAAAGCATGCCAGGAAGAACCTTGACAAGGGAATGCATCACACATGTATGGAACAAACCATTTATTCATAGTATGATTAATCACAGAATCATGGTATGTTGAGTTGGAAGGGACCCACAACTCCTGGAAAATTCCTGGCCCTGTACAGAACATCAACAAGAGTTCTAATAGACTCCAATTATCAAATGAATACAGAAAAACCTCATTAACAATACCATCAAAACTGTCACACAAGGACCTCATTTCCGTCTGTGCCTTTTCTCTTGTGCCATGTTCTATGTGTACCCTCACCTGTGGATCATATGTTGGCAGCCTCAGCTTGCCACCAGCAGAGCAGAAGAGGGGCTGTAACAAGTCTTGCATTCCCTCAAGGTCTTCACTAGCAGCTATTTGATGTTTTTTGCCTCTTCAGCCTCGAGTCTGGATTTGTTTATTTTATGTTTCTCATCATATTTTACTCCCTTTTCCTTGGTTTCCTTCTCAAGTTTGGAAGTTGCACTCTCAGTGTGAACTAACATAAAGAGCTATTATTTTTTATGTAGGGACTAGCAGACTTGGTCAGACATGTAGCACTTATTATTAGATTTGCAGAATTTAAGGTAAAACAGACTAGGGAATTATCACCAGACAGCTGCTAAGACCTGCTAAAGCCAGCTGTGGCCAAGACAATCCCAGGCAACGGCAGAGACCATGCACTGCCAAATTAATTAAAAATTATGCCTGTTTATTTTTGTGGCAAAAATTGTGTTTTCTCTGCTATAAGGGAGGGGACAGTGGTTTTACAGGTGGTCATATGCTCTTTTGCAGTGAAGGCTCATTTATTACTCCTTGTGGAGAAAGGAGAACAAGAATACACTTCTCCCAGAGCAGAATTTTACAGATGTGTACACGTGATAGCACAAGCAGCACTACTTCAGCACAACAGACACCTGAGAGGTCATACATGATATTCTGAGTGCCACAAAATCCCTCCTGCCAACTTTAGTGGGGCCGGTGAACAAGGGTAAAAAAAAATGAATGAGATTGCTATTACAGGGGCTTTAATTTCCTAATTAGGCTGCTTTCTGAACTTGAAATTGTTTGTTTTCCTATTATTGCCACTGCTTACAGTTTGTGTGCTCTGAGTGGGAAGAAGGAATATAGAGATTTTCTGGTCTCTTGTAATAATCCAGAATAGTCAAATGTATTTTGACACTTGTCTCTTGGACAAAAAATTTGGTGATCATTTACCTGTGACTGTGACTGTGGTGAAAGCTGCCCTGATTAGGTAAAAGTATTCCTTAAACTGGTGGTGACAGACAATACTGTGACATGGGAGAGTTTTTGCTCTTACCTCTGCTTTGCCCTGGCAAAGTGCTGCTATTCCACTGACACTAATGAAGGCCCCTTGCTTCTTCTGAAGTTGAAAATAATTCCTTTTTGCTTTCTGCAAGATCTCATGTCATTATAGTCACAAACATGATCCTTGAGATAATGTGTCTGTTTGTTATCTACATATATTGATTATGTCCTAAACTCACAGGCATGATTTTTATCTAATTTGGGGAGCTTGAATACACATCTGCTATCCAATGGCTAATGAATGATAGCTCACTAAGCTGGAACCATCAGATCTTCTACCAGGCACTTTCAAGATACACTAATGGGTTTTCTTTTGCCATCAAGGACACAGTCAAGAACCCATTTTCTAGGGATGTAGCTGAACTTCAGCTGCCTGTTGACTTCAGAATACAAATGCCCTCCTCTGCTGTTGCTGTTTGTCTGTTTTGTGGGGACCACAAAATAAATGAACATTTTGTACATTATAGAGGTCTTCCATCAACTACAAAAAACTTTAGCAAGACTTTCTAGGTATGTGTTTGTTATATTCAATAGTGAAAATTATTATTCTCTCTTGTGTTATGTATTTATACACATTATGTAAATGTTGAATAAAAGTATATAATGTGTTCAAGGCAAATCAGATTACTATGAAAGTTAGAGTTATCTTCAATACTGATATTTCTCTGCAACTCTCTCTTTGCCTTTCTCTCCACTTCCTCTGTAATTTCTATATTCTCTGCAAAAAGATGAAATTTTCAATACAGTGCACAAAAATCAGATTCATGCTGTTTTGTAATAGTATTTAGCAGTAAATATTTCTGTCATTTGAAGTAATTTCTTTGTAAGTGTCTAGGCAAATTGCTGAGTTCAGGCTCTTAAACTAACAAAATAAGCGCACAACAATAGTGCAAATTGTCCTGGTACAACATGCTAATATGCCTCCAGAAAGGGTGGCATGGGGATTTAAAATTAAGTCAAATTTATTCTTTGTTCTCCTCTGTCACTAAGAGGAGCAAAAATGATATGGGAAGTGTGGCAGTTAAATTAGGAAAGAATAGTAGACAATGCTTTTTTTTTATACCTGGAGGCTGTAGCACTGGATGAAGGGAAAGGGTTTGAATGAGGAAATAATGAGAGGAAATTATTAAGCAAAGTTTAGATTGGATATCAGGGAATTCATTGAGACAGTGAAATCTATTACAACCTGGAATTATCTCCCAAAGGAAGATGCTGAAACTTAATTGCTTTGGACATTTTTAACAAGTCTTGTCAAGCTGCATGGAAGAAATGTAGAAAACAATCCTGGGCCTGCAGTGGGATACAGTAGGTGATGTGCTTGGCCTTGCCACTTCTTGTTCTGATTTTTTAACTGTCACCAGGAGTGACAGTGATTACTGTAGCAATTTTTATTGTGAATGGAGACCTGTTATTTAAGACCTCAGTGGCATTTCTGTGTTGATCTGAACTTGCCTTCAGGTGTGGAAGTTCAGTAGGAGTAAACTAAGGCTGTGTTTGGGGTGACAACAGTAAAACCAGCACTTAGTTCACTTGGATAGCAAAATTTTAAGGTGACCATAGGATGGATCAGGGAGAAATTTTATTCAAACTATGGAATATTGCTGGGTGCAAGGTGTAGGAGGTCTCTGCTGCTTGCTTGTGAGGCAAGCTAGGGGCTTGGGAGAGAAGGAGGAGGAGGAGGAGAGGATGTCCTCATTTGCCCTGAGGTCCAGTTGGAAGCCTGACCCCAAGTGTTTTATAGCTTTTCTCTTTGCAGCAGGCAACATTAGAGCAGGAAGGCAATACAACAACTCTTGTACAGGACTGTTTAGTGACATTATTAAACAAATAGCTGTTAAAGTTTGATTATGCCCTCCTCCTATACCAGTCCAGAAAGATATTCAGGATACAGGGCTGTAAACACTATGAAAGTAGGGGAATTGCATAATTAAAGACTTTCATATTAGTTGCAGTGCGGATTTTTGCACAGTCACATTTAAATCCTATTAACTGAAATACAGTGTAAACTCATTTGTATTAATGTATGCCCCTGTGGAGGCACATGAACATGCCAGACAACAGGTATTAAGAACATCGCAATTTCTTGTGGAAATACATGGCATAAACATCCAAAAAGTAAAAGAGCTATGTTCCAAAACTGGGAGGAAACAGTTGTTTTTCCAGGAAAGGAACCCAATAGGATTTCAGTAACAAACAGTCCTGGTCATTAATGGGTGTGTAACTAGAGCTCATTTCTTCTTTAGGCTGTATATTTCTTTGACTAAAAGGTCAGTGTTTCCTCTGTTTGTTTCTTGGTGAAGACTGAATTTTTGATGAAAACACGTGTGGAAAGTGAGGCAAAGAAGAGGGAGCGGGGTCAAATTGTGAAATATCACAAACCACCAGGAGCAAGGTGTGTAATTCACCCGCAGAGGGTATGGACAGGCAAACTGAAATGCATTTGTACTCACTGCCCTCTGTTCTTTCAATCTTTCACTGGTTCAAGTCTGTCTGGAGCATTCTTTTGTGTTCACCCACCTCTGTTCCAGGCAGGGTGGTGGCCTGGAAGGTGCCTGGCAGGGGTGTAGCATCCTCCTGTCAGATGCAGGCAGGGGCTGCTGTGATTTGTCCTTCCAGCATGTGCTGCAGGTGAAGAGCTTATTTGCACACTTCTGCTGAAGGATTACCCACAGCATTCCAGAGCAGGATGGATTCACCTGTCATTGCATGCTCTGGTCACTGCCATTTGTTTGGCAGATTCATTTGCAGTCTCTGCTTCTACAGTTACCATGAGAGGTCTTTGATTCAGGGGACACAATTTTATTATGTGTTTGTAAATAATCTTGCAGGCACGGTGTCCAGTTCCACTTTGGGACCAAGCATTGCATTTCCAGGCATGCCTGTTATTGTGCTCTGCAAACCAAACCTTTTCTCACTCTGTGCAGTGGGAGAGATGTCTCTCCTTGTCTTGCATGGGAGCAGGGTTCACTCCAGTCCCGCCTGAGTTTTCACCAGGTGTACCACTGCAGTTTTACCCTTTGGATGTGATGCAGTTATAGTGTTCAACCATTTGCTGAGTTAAACCTCTGTTATAAACACCTACACATTGACCTGTGGAAAATTTAGATGAGTCATGGGTCAGATAGATTTCAAAGAGCTCATAGAAATAGTGACAGAAGGGTGGCAGTGGGTGATAATAATACATTGAGTAAATTAAAATAATCAATTTTAATTAAAAGAGACTAAGATGAATCTTCAGAGGGATAAAATGTTACTCAGAAAATGCGGTAATAAATGTAAATATCTTGCTGTGCTCCTGCCTTTGCTTTTGGAGATGGTGAGGGTGACACACTTCAAAGATGCTGCATCAGTTCAGCTGCATTATTAGAGATGCGCTTAGCAAAGAAATATTGATCCTAACAATACAGTGAATTAAGGATAAGATCTGAGAGTATTAACAAGAATAAAGCTTAATGGTCTCTTCCATCATAGAAAATAGCATCTCAGGATAGTAAAAAAAAAGATAAATTTACTTTTCAACATGTGAAAACTACAGATGTGGATATACAGGTTTTTTTGTTTGGTTAGGGTTTTTTTGTGGTTTTTTTTTTTTTTTTTTT
>VYXF01002455.1:113605-143085 GCA_013397295.1 Polioptila caerulea | reverse complement strand
TTTTTTTTTTTTTTTTAGTTTTGTTTCTTTTTTATTTTAATTCCTACCTCTAAATGAATCATTGCAAGGAAATGATTTTGAATTTGCAGGGTGTGGCTTTTATTCCATATTGCTGTGGAGCATTTTTCCTTAGTTAACAAACATAGTTGTAGATTACATAAGGGAACTTTTTATTAAGATTCAGCTGCAACTGTGCAGACATGGGAAAGTTTTTTATATATATATAATGTTTAAATGTATGTACTTCTTATGCAACCACTTAAAACCAGACACACAAATTCAGGGCAGGAAGGTCTTACCTTCTGAAATGGCATGAGCTCCAGGGGAGGCCTTACCCACGCCGAGATAAGAATATCACCAGTGCCCTTGTCTTCTGGATTGCATTGCTATCACTACAGAGCAATTCCTGAGGTTTTTTTTTTTTTTATTCTTCATCATGGGCTGTGTTGACTTGAAGCTTTGAAAATGGGATTTGTTTCCAGTCTGGAATAGCAGCTCACTCCTGTGACTGTGCCTGGGTGTTCAGTTGTGTCCCGGCTGAAAGCATGGCCCCTCTGGCTTGCTGCTCCCATGAGACTCTGCTAACACCTTTTCAGATCTCATGGGGTTTGGAAGCAGATGATCTTGAAGGTCCCTTCCAATCCAGGCCATTCTATGATTCTGTGATTAGAGATGTTTCTTATCTGGCCACAGAAATGTGATATTAATAGTTTTGACAACTCCCCTAGTGAAACTGCCGGAAAGAGCTGTGCATCATTTGGCTTTTATCAGGTTTCTGTTATTATTAGAAGTTTTATTAGGATTGTCTTAACAGACAAGCTGAACACTTGCATTCCGGAAACCTTCTCAGAAAGAGAAAGTAGAAGCAAGGTATCATAAACAAACAGACAAACAATAATGTTTTATTGACTACTTTGAACTAAGAGGAACTTTATATTGCATGCTGACTCCTGTTGAAATATGGATCCTTTGGAAGGTTTGAAAGAAGAGGTAGTCTCTAAATAGCAAAGGCTATTTACTGCTCAGAGTCTGTGGTCAGCTGAGACAAAAGCAGAGGTCAGATTAATGACATCAGAAATAGTGGTAAATGGTTTCAATTCCGTGGAAAACTTCCTAAGAAATGAGTCGACAGAGGAACAGAGAACCTGAGGAAATTTAAACTCTAATTTAAAAGACCAGCTTCTTAAAATATATATTCTTTGAGATGGCTAAGAGAAACTAAGTTGTATAATTTTTTATTTGCCTGTCTGATGGCTTACAGAAAACCTTAATTAACATTTATCTATTTCAGAGATTAATACACAATTTTTTCCTGGTTTAGGAAAATCACAATTCTTTTCTCCAAAATGTGCAAGAACTCTGTTATAAAGATAGGAAAGTAATGCACCTAACTGCTAATAATGATGGAGATTTCAAGGCCACAAATATTGAATATTTGGGGGTGTCATTACTCTTGTAACAGACTTACGCTTATGGTGGTATTGCCCCAAGAACTATTGCAAACTTATAATTTATTGTATGACATCTAGAAAAGAGACTGTTTTTAAGTGTTTGCCTTTAATTTTACTCTATATTGTGTGATATATAATTAATTATACTGTTGAATCTCCAGAAGCCAGATATTGTGTCTGTGGCTTTAGAGATGAGACATTAACTTCCATATTGCTCTTTATGACCCAGTGTCCCAAGCTAATTTCAGCCTGTCTGCAACTGCAGAGAGCAGTTTGAATAGCTGCTGGCTGATGCCAGTCAGAGTTGCCTGATAAACTGATGGCTTCAAGGCCTACACTTCAATGCCCTGTTTCCAAACCATCTTCTGATAAGTCTGTGTGTTGTGGTTTCTTGCTGTGGAGTACAGAGAAGAAACTGGGATTGGTGGCTGAGATGCTGACAGAATTAATACGATGATTTAGTCAATCAACTGGGTTTACGGCAGAAAACTTTCTTGCCCCAGTTTCATTGTTGGGTGAGTAAAAATAGAGTGTCCAAATGGGACATGGAAGTTCATGCTGCTTGATTTGAATTTTCACTGGCAACAGACTTTGATGCAATGTTATAATCTGAATTTGTGGAAGAAATAGAAGGTGGGAGATGGGAATATTAATACATGTGTATTCTTTTTCCTGTAATTGAAGAACTAGTGAAGCAGCATCCCCACGAGGCCCCTTTGGAACTCCATTTGTATTGCAGGGGAGCCTGAGAGTCTCTGGCACTGTACTGCTGATGTTCCAGTTGATCTCCCAACCTGGTTATCTGCTTTTAAATCTCCCCTGTAATAAACATGCTTCAGGCTGATCTGAAGAATACAGAGTTCATGGTACTCAGGTTATCTCTGAGTAGGTATGCCTGAAAATGGTGATTTACCAAACATTTCCTAACAACATCTCACAAAACTGAGGCTACCCGGTGCCAAGTTAGTGTGGAGTACCTCTACAAATGAAATCACAGTTTCTGGCAACTGCTCAATATTGAGCTGTTTTCTGCACTGACAATATTTTATTGTTTGCAGTTGATTAACTGACTTGCAACACTTACTCTGTGATGAGCATAGGTGCCCGAGACTTCACTAAATTGTGTTATAAGGACAATAATTACTTAAATGGTGGTTCTGTGAAGATTAGATAAGTTGTTAAATATTGGGAATGTCTTTGGATTTTGTGCAGATGGTCCATATGTTCTCGACTACTGAAATGATAACCACAGACAGATGCCCGGTTTTGGAGATTTGCCCTTCATTTTTAAAATGAGGTGGGAGTGTAAGAGAAGCATGAGGATGTAAAAGAAATGATGAATCATGTGATATTTTGGTTTTCTCCTGAAGCTAATTTAAAGACATAGCTATTTTTAAAAGAAAATGAGCATCCCACCGTGTGTTAAGATGTCTTTTAGGGAAACCTGATGTTCAAGAATTGAAGCTGGTACTATCTATTGGAAAAATATGGTGATTATGTATGCAATTTTCAACATACTCTCAGTTCTGGAGTGTTCCCATATGGTTGCATATATCTTGGTCATCCCTGGCTGAGTTTTTTGCCTTTACTGCCTCTCCATCTTTTATAATTAATAATATTTTTCTATTATTTGGTATATTAACTATTTATTTTTGCATCTTTCAAGTATCTCTTCCCCACCTGCCTTGCTGTTTACTTGTGCAAACAGCATAAGGGGGGGAAGGCTAGTTCGGGATGACTCACAGGGCAACATGCTTCCCTGCTGCAACACAGGAAAAATAAGTATTCGCTTCTGGCAGTCTGGCAGAATGATTCACAAACAGAGGAAACATATTTCCATAGCTATATCATGTGTGTAAGAGCTGATTTTAAATGCTGGGGAGTTTCGCTCTCCAGTTTATGGACTTCCAGTCTTATTTGAATTAGATTTATATTCTCTAAAGGAGGGATTGCAGCACAAACCAAAAAAACAGTGGCCAATGGCAAACACTGAAAACAGTGGGAATCTTTCCATTGCCTTTTCCAGACATTGGGTCTGGTCTTGGTAATCACAAAAACTGAGGGAGAGGCTTTTAACAGTAGCTCTTCTAAAACTGCACAGAAAATGACCTGAGACTGAACAATTCTACACCTATGTATTTACTCATCAAGTGAAAGGAAATGATAAATCAAAATGTTTTACCCAAACATATAATGGATTTATAAAATTAGAATTTAAAGAATAACCTTACACATATTTTAAATACCTCCAGGGATGGTGACTCTGCCACTTTCCTGGTCAGCCCAATTCAATGCTTGACAATATGGAAACCTTCTACCCTTCAGCACATCAATACTCTCACCCAACTTGGTGTTGTCTGTGAACTTGCTGAGAGTGCACTTGATTCCCTCATCCAGATAATTAATAAAAATATTCAACATTACTGGTCCTAATACTAAACCCTGAGGAACCCCACTAATGACTGGCCACCAGCTGTATTAAAGTCCACTCACCACCACTCTCTGGACTTGGCTGTCCATTGTTTTTTACCCAAATAGTTCTATCTTTTCAAATCCAAGAATCATTTGTAGAAAAGATTGTGTAGGACTACACAGGAAAGTCCCAATGTAAATACTTATTGACTACAGCCAATATGGAAATGAATGTGCTCATTGCTGCCCAAATTTTTATTTTTCATAAGATTGTGTTTTCAGTTTCTCATCACAGCTCCACATTTATATCCATGGTTTGAAGTTTTAAACACTCCAAATAACATTGCTGTTTTTGTAATGCATCCTTCTCACTGTTTGCTGACATCATAGCAGCCAAGGCTTTGTCTCTCTGCTGTGTTCTTTGCTGAACTTCCTGTCAAACAAAAAGAACCTTATTTCAAAAATACTGTCTTTTGCATGTAGCGACAGCCCTTGGTGGTGAAACCCAAAGTAGCTTCATTTTAGAGATGAGAGAGGACTAATATTGCAATAGCATCTGGTTCCTACTGAAGGCCAGCTGGAGACTAATTATCTTATCCATTCAAAATCTTCCTGTTGCCTTTTTTTTCTGGCTATGTGTCCTTTGGAAACACTAAGAGCACTTGACATCCATGCACATGTGACAGAGAATGGTGTTTTACAGAGATAAGATCAGAATCTCAAAATCACAGAATATTTTGAGTCGGAAGGGACCTACAAGGATCATTGAGTCCAATGAGATTAAAATTAATAGTGAGACATGCATTTGCCTCAATTCAGAGCAAAACTCAGGTTCAGGAATATGCAAGGGTGTGTGGGAAACAAGAAAGTGTCCAAAGAGAGCAATGAAGATGGTGAAGGCCTTGAGGGGAAGCCGTGTGAGGAGTGGCTGAGGGAGCTTGGTCTGTTCAACCTGGAGGAGACTGAGGGCACACCTCACTGCAGTTACAACTTCCTGTGAGGGAAAGCAGAGGGGCAGGCACTGATCTCTCTGGTGACCAGTGACAGGACCTCAGGGAATGGCCTGGTGTTGTGTCAGGGGAAGTTTAGTTTGGATATTAGGAAAAGGTTCCTCACCCAGAGTATGTCTGGGCACTGAAACAGGCTCCCCTGGGCAGTGGTCACAGCACCAAGCCTGACAGAGCTCAAGAGGTGTTTGGATGCTGCTCTCAGGCATGTGATGTGACTCTTGGGGATGGTGTTGTTCAGGGCCAGGAATAGGACTTAATGATCCTTGTGGGTCCCTTCCAGCTCAAGATATTCTGTGATTCTGTGAAATTATTTCCAAGTATGAATACTGCTGGCAGGGGAGAGGGGAGGTAATGGACTGTGGGGGAAGGTGGATCTTACTAGTTGCACCAAGCTGGAACGTCACTGCATGGTGAATCATCCAGAGCTGCAGGAGTTTCTTAGACTTTTCCTCTATCCTCCTGTAACACCTAATAAAACATTATTTAATGTGAACCTCCCCCCCTCACCCTCACTGTGTCTTTATCCCAATTGTGGAAGTTAGGGGAGCATTCCAAACCAAACTATTATGTGATTCTATGAAACAGACTGATACCTTGTCCATTTGGACCTTTCTAGACAAGCAGTCTCTCTTTGCTCCCATGGCTGTCCTTTATTCTCTCACGGCTGAGCTGGGTTTCTATAATCTGCAAGACCTCCAAAATGCGATTTGTGATGTTCACTCAAATCTGTCACAGGCAGTAAGTTGTTCATTTTGCAGTTGAGGGAGTGGGTACTGATGTGCTGTACAGTTGAATGCTGCAGTTGTGTATTTCACAACTTGAGTTAAAATTGACTCGATTGCAGCTTAATAGGTGTTGAGCAGACTCTATAAATGCAAGTCATTACTGCCTAAATGTTGTGGAGCATTATGGTGAGCAAAGACAAGTGTCAAATAAACCCTTTTATCCCAAGACGAAATAATTCCCTCTTTTAATCCTAAAACAAATGCAATTTGTGAAAAGTCAGACATGAAAGAGACATGTGCTTTGATAGGCTTCATAACCCAGTATGAGGGTAAATGTGATATCCAGAGACACATGTCATGCCTGTGGGTTAGAATGAATTCTGTAAATAATTAGTGGGGTAAAGCTCTGACAAATAAATGGTAGGTGCTTAATCTGAGCTCAGTCTTTGCCTTTGTGTATTGTGATTAGACTATCAGTGCCATATCCATGGTACTTTTTTCTTTTTAATATTACATCACTTTTATCCCCAGTCTGTTGATAAGATAAACATAGCTTGTGTCTGGGAAAAGAAACAGCATTCTCACATTTCAGTTTACCCTTCCTGACATTAAATACTTTCCAGGCACACTTCATTTGTATTCCAGCATCTGACTTTGAGTGGATGTATTTGTAATAGGAATTTTAAGGGGTACATGCTTATTTTGACATTCAGTGTTAAATGCCTTCAATATATGCCACAGCATTCAATTCCAGTTTGCATATGCTACTGGCATTCACTTTGAGATTACAGACAATATTCCAGGAGAAACTGAAAACTCACACATTAACAACTTTTTTCTAGATGTTTCATAGGTATTGCATAGCCTTTCTTTTCATAGGAAATATAGAGGTAGATGCTATCACTAATAGTGCTAAAAAGCCTTGCTTGGTTACTCTCTGTGGACTAAATTCAAGTCCCATTAAGATCAATTAGAAGGTTCTTCCTTTGCAAGGAAAGCAGAGTGGGCCTTACGTCTTTGAACTGCACTGGTTGCAAATGTCATCAGCACACAAAACATCTTAATCATCAGTTTGGAAAAAACCAATGCTGACAGCACCTGGGATTGTTCTGATTTTCTCATAAATACTGCCTTACAAATAACTCATGAAGGTGCAAACATTTTAGAGCATTGTTAATTGAGAAAAGTGTTGAGGGACTTTTAAAAGTTTGGGGGTTTTTAGTAAGTCCAGAAGAGACACAGCATTAATAACAGTGAATCTGTCTTGTAGAAATGAACAGCTGCTGTGTCAAAGGTCTTTTGTAGCATTAGAACTGTTATGAATACAAGGAAAACCTGTGTGTTTTTGTAGTCTGTTTTTTCTGTCTGAGCAAGGTTCTGCCATCCTGTGTTATTCATCATATGTGATGACAATGTCTAATTAATGCCTTTTTTTGCATTCCTGAAAAATACTGCAGGAAATCTGAATAAACATCAGTGGGCAATATCAGTATATATTGACAGTATGCACCAAGAGTCAGCTTCCATAAAAGGGTAATTGCAGCTAGTTTTGGGAATTTTTGTGGGGTTAACTGTAGTGGAGGTGCTACCTCTATCTATCTATCTATCTATCTATCTATCTATCTATCTATCTATCTATCTATCTATCTATCTATCTATCCATCTATCTATATCTATCTATCTATCATATATAGATTATCTATCTATCTATCTATCTATCTATCTATCTATCTATCTATCTATCTATCTATCTGTCTATCTATCTATCATCTATCCATCTATCTACCTCCCTGGCTGTCCATCTATCCATCTATTCATCTATCCAATCTATCTATCTCTAGGTGCCTGCAAGCCCGGAATGAGGGATGACTGGGAGCAGACTCAGAGGTGGAATTGTGACTGAGCGCATGACCGTCAGGGATGGAAAGATTTCTATGAAATTCATTCTCCATAGATTTACAATCACCTTGACTTTTATTAACTCATGGCTTGGCTCCTACCTGGTGATTTACCTTGCTGTGTCACTGGGCCTGATGTAATTCTCTGTCTTTAGCTCAAGTCTGGACTGACTAAGATGTCCGGCCCCTTGTGACTCCCAGGCTTGCTGAGAGGATTGTTTCTGCCAAAACAAATAGATTTTCTTTCTCTCCTCATGCTTGTAGAATCCATGGCTCTGCTGTAGCAGTGGAATACGTGGGCACCTGTTTTTTCTTACACATGAACCATGTGACCCATGCAGGATATTCAAATTGAGGAAACAATCGCATCACTTATTTTTCTTGGAGCAATTTCCTTTTAAATTTTATAGAAATGCAGTGGACAGCCTTGTTATTTTTTTATAAAAATAGACTTCCTTCATACATCTAATTTTATTGTTGTCATTAGGAAAGAGAGAAAAATAAGTGTATATCCAGGGAGATTCAGGTGCAAGTAGTCCATGAACAACAAAGGCAGTTTATAAAGAGCTCTAAAATTGCAAGCCATATTAATGCTTTCTAATATGTGTGCATATTAGAAATATGTGTTCACTTTTCTGCTGACATATTTTCCCAGGGGTAATAAACACATTTTCCCAGTTTGCCCATAGCACTAACACCCTAGCTTTTATTTCATAATGATAGAGTAAAAAGCCACATAAGGGTTTGCCTGATAATCAGAGATGTGTCTTTCCTTATCTAGCTATTATGAGGCAGCCATCAAAATCAAGTTAGTAATGAAAGGAAATAAAATGAACTGTAATGAAGCAAATATTCTGATACATGTTAGCATTTTACTGAATGACAGTGGTGTTAGGTCATATCAAAATATTAATTTGTTCTGGACTTGTAATAGCAAAAATCCTGTTCTATTAACATGCTGTTACATCTTTATTTCTCTATGGAAGAGGTAACAACTCTATGAGGTGTTATGGATGCCCACATACATTTAAAAATCAGTGAGGTCCACTGCCTCAAACACTGTCCCAAAGCCCAGGAGCCTGGGGACTATTCCTGTCTCCACTGCTGGCCTTAGAGGGATCTGACAAAAATTACTTCCTCTGAGGTTCTATGTGCAATTTATATACAAAGAGATGGGAGGTAGTGTTTTTTAAAAGCCCAGGAAAATACCAATGAATCAGAGGTGATTTTGTTAGTAAATTTGATAATGGCATTATAATCTCTAAGTTTAATGGTACCTGACTTTGAACATTCTAGAAGTCTATGTTGGTCTCTTTAGAGGCAAAACATGAGTAAGGAAACAACAAAGACTCCTCTCCATCAACTAAGAGGTGCAAGAAATTTTAATACCTCATTATCATGCAGATCTACTGAAAACCCACACATATATACCAAGTATTACTGGGAACAAGAAGAAAAAAATGCTTTGGAATCATTAGTGCTCACTTTGCTCCTGTATTATACAAATCTGTTCAAATTTTGAGACATAATTTAGAACTTCCATGTGTTGTTGAAAATCCACATAAGACGCATGTTATAAATCTGTAGTCTGTAGCCGTAGCCCCTTAGTGTTTAGGGCTAAAATTTATTAGCTGCTAGGGAGGAAAGTGAACTTTGCTGTCAGATATCACTTGTCTGGTCTCTTGAAAACCTTGGGATTTATGAGCCAGGATTCCAGTGTTTGTGGTCATGGCAAAGACAGTGAGATAATCATATGGCAAATAAAATGCTTAGACCAGACCACAATCTAAAGGACAATAATTGCAAAATGAAAAGCTTAACAGAATCCAGAGGAAGAAGGAAGCTAAAGATGCTGAGACTTGTAACTTAAGAGTAAGGCTTATTGCAGATTTGTCCTTACATGATCTGTGAATTCAGTTTATGAATCTGGAATTGTATTTAATCTGAGATATAAAGAAAACAAGGAAACCACAATAGTAGGTTACCTGTAGTGGTTGGAGAGGAAATGAAATGAAACTGCAATTGTGGAGCTTCCTACATTTCCTTTCGGTTACTGTTTTTCATTCTAAGGATCTTTTCCATATGGAGGCACTCTTTTATAGTGGTGCCCTATTTTTTGCCTCTGAAATAAAATGTAAGGCAAGTGCAGTAGGTAGCTGTCTGCAAATTTATTTTTATCTTGAAGTGTAGTTACTTTTTAATGAGAACTATAGAAGCTGATTTATTGTAGTTCCTACATCTATAATTTAGGCCAGACACATTTGCAAACAGACTGCCCATCAAGCTGAACTCATCAGGAAATCCTTCTGTTTACAGTAACAGAAGAGAACATTTAAGCGCTTCTCCCATTACCAAGATTGTAGCACAGAGCCAAGGCTGTGTTGGAGGCGCTGAGAAGTTACAGCATCCATGAAAAACCAGCGGGTTGATGCTGCCCACCCTGTATTCACAATGAAGGGAGTGTTTCTTCTGGCCACTGTTAGCAGGATGGAGCAATGCTGCTGTGCCTAATACACTACATTAGAGGCTGATTTGATAGTTTAGTATTTTTCTCAATAGACATTTTAATTTTTGTATGAATTTATATGATTTATAATGTTTTTTGAGTTATGAATTATAGTTATGTCTAAGGTGGAAACTTGCCATAGGAAATCTCTGAATTAAGGTCTCACTAGCATTCTAATGTGCCCTCTGTGACAATCATGTGTTGTAACATGCTTGAAAAGAGGCAGCTGTTGTAATCTTATGAGCAAATACTGTATTTAGATTCTGTTTTCATCTGAGTTGGAGCCTAAGTATAGTTTCTTAAGTGAAAGGATGTGTGTTAAACACATAGCACCAGTTCTGGAGGTTTTCCACTGCCAAAATACATGGCAACAGGCAAGAAAATTATTCCTTTGCCCTAATGGCTTCTATTCAACCATTTGTTGTATGGGGTTATTTTGTGCAGCAGTAATTGTAACCCATTGCTCAGTTTTTCTCTTGGCTTTGTTTAATAACTGTGTGGAGTTGCATTAATACTGAGTAAATGTAATGTCTTTCCTCTGGAAGGGAGGTATGGTGCCAAATTGTCACACAGAGCAAGGGGGGTCATGCTGTACAAGAAGGTGACTTTCCCATTCCAGCTGACTGGGAGGAAGAGTTTAGCACACTGCAGCATCAGAGTGCAAGGTGATTTTGATCTGCTTTATGGCTTATTATACATAATATAATATTGAACTCCCCAAGAACAAAAGCTGTTTTCACTAAGATGGCTTACTTGGATTCAACAAGAGAAAGGAAAAATATGAAAATATTTACTGTATAATGATGATAATTTGACTCATGGCATATGCTTTTTAGTTCAGTGGGCTTCTTGTACTGATTTTTCAGCTTGAACATTAATGAATTCAATTTTCAAGCAACATGCACCCTCTGGGATGTTCAGGCTTTCTGAATGTCATTGAATTAAGGCTGTGGGATGCTCACATGATGTGTTTTTCCTTGGCTGCTGATGGAGGTTCCAGCTGAGTTTTTGTTCTGCTACACTGTTTCTGCTTCATAGTTGCTGTCTCTTTTGATTTTTTTGGCACATAATCTAATAGTTTGATAATTTTAATTAAAACGTTTGATAAATATTCATACTAATTTGTATATGATTTGCAACATTTTCACTAGTGATCAGCTACTGTGTTGGGTATTCTTACATGTGGGCTGAAGAGGCATGTTTTTCCATGGATTTGCAACCACAGCGTTCTGTGGTTTGGAGGTTTTTCTATCATCTGTGCAATATTCTTTACAACATTCAGTTCTTTTGAATCATTCACAATCAGTTCTCTTGTATTAGCTCTCAACAACCTCTCCAGAAAACCATTAGGAGCTGGTTTCTTTACAGAAATATATTTGATGGTATTTCACTCTGAGCTTGCAATCTATTTCTAACATTTGAGGGTATCCCCTCAGCCTTCCTCCCAGATGATGATGACTAAATTTACATCTTGTGCTTCCCCAAAACAATGAAATAACATTAAATTGCATTTAAGAGGAACACATTTTTCCTTTATTTGAGTATTTGATCCCATATTCACTGGTATCTTAACTGGAAAGGAGCTACTCTGGTATTATAATTATTACTCATACTGGCATCCTTCAATTAGACAGTATGAGGCACCAATTTGTGATTAAAGCATTGTAAAGAAGTACACAGTATTCTTGTGGTAGTGTTCTTATGTTTCATAACAGCAGTGATTATGGAAATGTGATGCTGACACACTTTTTACAGTAAAAAAATTTTAAAAGTGAGAACTCCAAGTTTTATCTTGTCTTTGGCAGATAAATTTACAGAAACAAAACAATCTTTGGAGAATAATAAGATCAGGATATGGCCCATGTATAATTATATGTGTACTCTATGAATGCAAATGCACTTAAGTGCTGCACAGAATGGCTTGCAAGAACTGATGTGCAAGTCAGCTGTTTGCTGAGCTGTGTGAGACACAAGTGATGACTCTGTTCTTCTGAGAATTGTGTCACAGTGGATGACACAGCAGCACGTTAAATCTGTGTGTCACCAAAACAAACCTCCATGCAGAAAGAGAAGATCCTGTGGTTGAATGCTGGAGTAGTTGTTGGGTTGGGAAACTGAGCCAGGTGGGGGTTCAGCCTCTTCTCCCAGGCAACCAGTGACAGGGCAAGAGCACCAGGGTAGGTTGAGGTTGGACATTGTGAAGGATTTCTTCACAGAATGAGTGACTTGAAATGGGCTGCCCAGGGAGGTGGTGGAGTCACCATCCCTGGAGGTGTTTAAGGAAACACTGGACATTGCACTCAGTGCCATGGTCAGGTTGATAAGGTGATGTTCGGTCATGAGTTGGACTTGATGATCTCAGAGGTATTTTCCAACTTATCTGATCCTGTGACTTCTCCTTATGGTTGGCACCAATTAATAGATTAACTAAGCTTCAAGTTAAGACATGCCGGTGCCAGTTTGCTGATATCTCTGCTAACTTTCTTTGTCATAAAATAAGCTGGTCCTTCATCCACTCAATCATTTGGCACAAAGGAAAGGTTCAAGATTCTCTGTCCTTCCTGTCTACCTGCTCACCTTCTGCCTGCAACAGTGCCACAGGGCCCAAGGAGCTTCCTAATATCCCTTAAAAGTGAGGAACTGAACTTCAGCTCCTCAAAAAACTTCCTCATTGTGCTCTTCCTGCTGTTGTGCCAGGGCCAGGGAATACCTTCCTTTAGGGCTGCTCTGTGTGTATGCATGACTGTAATAGTAGTACTTGCCTCTGGTACTACTTATATTCTAAAGCCATGAACTGGGAAAGATAAAGTATATTGCCAGGCCATACTTGCCATGAATAGATATTTTTCTGTTTCCTGTTTGAAATAGCTCAAAGTACCAAGATGGGCTGCCTTTTCAAGTGATCGCATTTTCTGTTATTTTCACCCACAACTAAGTCATCAGATCATCAACTTTTAAATTTATTTTTAAACTTTTATCTTTTCTGGCATTTATGATGAAAAATGGCAAGCAAATTGTCCTTATTATCAGCCTCCTTGTCTCTTTGGCAACACTTAGAAATATATTCCAGGACATGCTCTCTAAGTAGCAAATGCTTGTTTATTTTTGTGAATGTCACTTGATCAGCTTTTCAGACAGAAGACCAAGCTCATCTATCATTTGCAAATTGCAAGGTACTGAACTATAATATATCCAGGGCCTAATTTTCAGAACCAAACTCCTCTACTAAGCAGCCAGCTGGGCCCAGGGATGCCAGTACCCTTCCAAAAACTGGGCTTCATTAGCCCCACAGGTCAGTCTGAGACATCATTTAACTGATTGTTGCTTGAACCCCCTAATTTCCAAATCAGTTTGACACCTTTGGGAAAAGCACCCCAGTCAGTAAGTGCTGAGAAATAGGCAGGCACATTGAGAATTCACATAGACAGCGTATATTGCTCCAAGTAAATATATGGAGCCATCTGTTATTGAGTTAAATAAAAGCATCACAACAGCATGTCAGTAATGCTGTGTAATATCAACTATTCATCTGAGTTTTCTTTTGTTGTAATAAATCCTGTCTTAAAACTACCTAGGTTCTTTAATGTGAGTCCTTATGGTGTTAACTGACAGCTGCCAAGGTATAAGTGGTTTATTCAGTTCAAATTTAATTACTGGATAGAAATATTCTCATGAAGAGAAAACACCTGAATTTGATAAGCCTATCCAATAGGAATTTTGTAAGGAACAGCCTTTTCTTCTATCTATGCCGTGCTTTCTGTGAGGAACATAATCTGCTGTGCAAGTCTGCACCTCTCAGAGGCAATTTATTATTAATACAGTTGCTTAATGGCACATTTCCCTTGATCATAGCATGTCATGCTTCCCAAATATCCTCTTATGCTCTAGTGCCCTGCTGAAAGACCAGTGGTATTTGTGAAACAGGAGAGAGTAAAGATGCTTCCAACAAATATTTTGTCCAGCATCCCTACAGCAGGCCAGTAAGACCATAACACCACCCCAAATCTCATACTGTGTTTATGTGTGAATTCCTAATTTATGGTCTACTTCCACTGTCCAAAAAGTGTGTCTGCTCAGGAGCTATACCTTTAAATTATGTGAATTCTGAAAATTGCTTTAAACTGCAGACAGACCACTTGGGCTGCCAAGGGATTGGTAAATAATACACGTAATCTGCTGTTACACAAATTATGTGTCCTGGCATAAGGGTCATTATTCTGGGAAGAAACCTTCACTGAGTTTGGGGTGGCATGCCTTTAAAAGACAAGAGGACCCAAATGAATTGAAAAATGAGTGAAAACTCCTTGGAACTTGAGCACAGTTGTTTTGTTTATAAAATAATGATGTTTCAATTTTCTCACCTCTCTTGTGCTTTGCTCTGTTGTGATTAAAACGCTATTGAAAGAGCTTCATAAAGCTTTGTTTTATGGTAAATTATTTATAGCTTTTAGATTATATGAAGCTATATGCAAATTAAGCTGAGTCTAGTGGTCATTTTTTTGTCACATACACACACACAAGCTGTCAAAAGAGGGAGAACAAACAAAAATATTAAAAAATCAGAGTAAAATGAAAAATTGCATGTTAAAAAGGAAGTTATTTTTTTTTTCAATTATGTGCATTTGAAAAAAAAAGTTACCTCAAATAAATTACAAAGCAAATCAGTATAAACTGTTCCATTTGAGTCAAAATGCTCTGGGGAGGGAGAGAGGTAGAAGTACCAGGAAGGAAAAGCATTCCCATTTTCACCTGACCAGAAATTGTGACTTGATTTTCAAACTGTAATTTAATTAACTAAGTAAAGGGTAGTGTTTCAATAATACCAAGGTGGAAAGTACTAGAAATACTGCTAGAAGGAAAAGACTGGATGGTATTTATCTGCTGTCTTGGAGGTGATATTTAAGTTGCAAACCTGGAATAAAACACTCTGTGGCATATGTAGATACATAAATAAACGTCTCTTTGAAAAGTGAGGTTGGGAAAGCACAAATTGAGCTATGAATTGTTTGAGGCTTGGTTTACTACTCTTGGGATGGGACTAGATAACCCTTAGTTTGTTTTTACATGTTCACAGGATGGAACAAAGTTAATTTCAGCTGCTGTTATGATATATGCAAAAAGGATGTAGCTTAATCTGTTTCAGGGTCTGTGTTCTGTTTTTATAGCTCTTTAAAATGGACCGCATTATAATGCTGGGACTTCATTCTTCATGTATGGTTGGGTTAATTGACTTAAATTCAAAAGGCAACTCAATGCTCACCTCTGCAGCAGTGCAGGATGGCCAAAGTACCTCTGGGATTTCAGTATATGTTCTTAAGGCATTTAAGTGCTTCAGCTTTCTCATTTTTACATTAGAGGTGGGGGAAACAAGATTGTGCATCAGCCAGAAATGGTAGTTTTCTTATATTTCTCAGTTCATTGAAATAAATATGTAATAAAAAATCCATCACAATCAGCACTTTCCATTTATGTTTTCAAGCTAAGAGACTAGCTAAAATGCAAACACACTTTTGCTTATTCCATAAACTGAAATAATGGACTTGGTGTAATTTTACTTGTCAATAGTGTAATAGACAACAAAAGTGTTTACTGTATTTTATTACCCTAAATCTGTTGCCACTACTTTTCAAACCGCATACAAATCTAACCCCTGTCACAGTCTGTAAAGGGCTTATTTTCTTCTGTTAGATTCTAAGCTTTCCTGTAGTATTGTGAAACCAGTTTAGCATCTGACCTTTTAGCCAGCAGACTGGAGAGCTGCTCTGCTGACTTTGTGGAGAGGGCTTGATTGCTCTGTTGGGTAGTGCAGTATTTTGGATATGCAGATATACGACTGAAGTGTATTATCCATCTTGAACACCACTTGAATTTATGCTGAAGCTTTCAAGTTCTATTCTTTGAATAGGTCCCACAGTAATTGAATTCTCATATTGTGCACAAAAAGAAGTCATACCTTATGTGCAGAAGTTGAGAACTCCAGTGATTTTTAAGAATTGGCATGAGAAGGCTTTCAAATAAAAGGACGTCCAACACCTGCAGCAATATTCCAGCTCCAGGTTCTGCTGGTTTCATATAGAAATTGATTTCTATTACTGACCTAGGAATGACAGGAAAGATGACAATGTGCTGAGCATTGTTATTGCACCTCCTGGAGATTTGCTGAAATTTTCAGTCCTTTATTCCTCTTACCTGTCATAGCTGTCTTCCAGGTCTCAGCTCTTTTTGTGGAGTTGGTTAAGTTCCTGTGAGCATGCTGCTAAATGAAAGGAGGCTCTCAAAGGGAAGACATGGGACCAAAGAGTCAGACTAGGTTACTTAGTATGAGAACAAAGTAAAGAAATATTTCTTCAGATGTTAGTTCAGACCATACCCAAGAAAGACCTTCAACCTTAAAATACTGAGCCTGGAGATTCTGGTGGACTTTCCCCATAAGTTTTGCAATCACTTCTGCAGGGAAGGCAGGAATATTCAATTTACTCTGAGTTTACTGGGGAGAAATTACCACTGTGTCCTGGCAAAACACAAGACAATGATTGATTTTTCCCACAATAGGAAAGTGAGGCCTCAGGGACAAATGGAGACTGAAGACTATGAGTTTACAAAAGTCGAGGTGAAATAACACACATCCTTTTGGAGCAACCAAGGTCTTTCCAGAATAGTAACAATAAAACTGAGTTCTGTCTATCAGCTTAAAGTTAACAGTGACTTGAATTGAGGTCTTGCTTTGTTGAATCCCATTCAGCTAAGGAGGACTGGTGGGAGAATTTTGGTATTTCTGTTTTAGTTGAACAACCACAGGAGTTTTCTGTCCCCTTTCACAGTGCAGTAATTGGCTCAAATGCTGCTGCCAGTGAAGCAGCTGCTGTTGACTTAATGGGAATTTGAGCTATATTGAGCTCACAAGAGCACACAGGTCACGGTTAAGCAGTCACCATCACAGCAGAACTGGGGACTGATCAAAAATATTGAGAAGGTGGAAAGAAAAAAAAAACCCTTGCTTGACCATGAACCCCATTTTCTATGGACCATTTTTAATAGAAAAATCTAAATAAAATCCTTGATTGTCTTGCTGTCAGATGCAGAGAATCACAACTCCATGTGGAAGGCAAGCAAGGCCTGGAGTTGCTTGGGTCTTCTGTCTTTGTGCCTGAAAAAAGAGGGTTTTACACAATGAATATAATGTACTTGGAGACGTGGTCTTGATTATTTGATTCTAATTATGGTTACAAAGTCCTTCAGCAATAAACCACATCTCCATCTAACACATTGAAAACAATGTACTGCTTACTTATAGGAAGTAATGAAACCTTCTTTATAACTAATTGCAAAGTTTTCAAAAGGGTACAATTTTCTAACTGCTATTGATACTCAGTTACCATCCCCTGCATGTGCCCACCCATCCATAGTTAGAAGACCATTTTATTCACATGCATTTCTGTTACTGAGCTTTGTCGCTGTGGGTCACTCACAAGGACACACATGACACACGTTCTTGAGAGAAGGCTAAAGAGAGTTTTATTTATCTGACTCCATATTATATAGTATTTCCACACAGACCAGGGATTGGAGGAGAAATTGGACACCTCTCCCATCCCATTGGTCAAAGCAACTGCCCATCAGTTGCTTTCCACTCCCAAGAGAAGGAATTTCCAACAACCTTGTCTTAAAATCAACATGTTCTAATTATAGAACCCGTGCATGAGAAGTGAACTAAGAACTACAAAACACTGAGTTAGAAAGTGCATCAGGAAAGCTTGGAAGAATCAGGGCGGCAGAGCTTTCAATCTTTGTTGGGGTTTTTAACTTTAAGAAATATTACTCAAGAAGTTTTGCAGCCATGCAGAATTTACCCTACAACAGCAATCCTGTCATCAGAAAGCACTCCTGCCTCCGAAGGTCTGACTGGCAGAAACATGTTTCCTGATTGAGTTCTGCCAGCGATATTTGTGTATGACAAATAGGACCTCAAAAGAGAAGAGTTTCAGGCAAGACAGTGTGATAAGTTCTTCTGCAGAAACATAAATGATTTATTATATTAGTCTGAATTATTAATAATATTTCATCAGATGGACTTGAAAAGCTTCAGCACATTATTGTAAACACTGCACCATTTTGAGTGACTCCAGGTAGAATTAAAGGAAAAAGAAAGATAGGAATCAGAGCTGAGTGTAGGAACTAAAAGTCTCTGAGGGTCACAGAGGAAAAGAGCTTTCATCGGTGTTATGAGATGAGCAAAAAACCCCATCAGAAATATTTTTGCAAGTATAAAGTGTTGCAAAAGTACAAATGCCAGAAAAGAAATGTTTTCAAGAGAAGAAAAGTTACCAGTAACAATGTTAGATATAGGAAATATTTCATAGTAAACTTGATAATGATAAACTAAGGACAGGCTGGCAACCCTTTCCTCGAGTCATCTGAAGCACTGCAGCAACTGGAATTCACAAAGTTCTCCCTTTTCCTGTTCAAAATCTCAGTGGGGATCTCCCACTTTAAAACCATGGTAGTTCACACCACACATTGCATAAAACTCCAACTGCTGCTCTGCCTTTGAGGCAAAGGCTAAAACTCCCTGAAAGGTGTTACCCCAACTTGGCTAAGCAGAGATTTTCACTCTCTGCCCAGAGTTTGCAACAAGCCCCACTTCACTGCTCTTCACGAGACTGTCTTCAGTGCCCATCTTTGTCTAAAATGTGGTAAAAATGTATTAATTTTTGCTGTAAGGGTTGGACAACCTTCACCAGAGCCTTGCATTTTCTTCAGTGTCCTTGGCATCATAAGGCAACACACAGCATTTTCATCATGTGTGTTGGAGTACACGACATAGCTAATGTTTCCCAAACTTCTTAATTGAAAAGGCTTGCTTATTTTGTGAGTTCCTTTCCAATCTTGCTTCATGTTGATAACATATTCTCCTCCTATTTGCCTAATCCTCTATGTCATTTTCCTCTAACCTTTCTTTCATATCAAACCTAATGCTTTGATATCATGCATCTATTCCTTTATTTCTTGCCTTGAATAAACAGTTAATGCTTTCAAAGATGCTTGGGGCAGCGTATTGTGAAGATAAACATTTTAAGGTCTTTGGGGACTTGAAAGCATCACACATAACAGTTTGGGTTCCTTTGGGGAGGTTTCCCCAAGTCTAAACTAGTTTTTCTTCTCCACTGAAAGCTGAGACTCTTGAGGACAGATTAAAGTTTTCCCCTTCCCTCCCAAGCTATTTCTTTATCTTATTTTTGTTATGACAAAAGCCTGTTGCTTTTTAAAAGGATTGGAATAATTAGAAGTGTATCTTGGCTGAAGAATAGATCCAATATTCTTCTTGGTTCTTTGATGAATTCCTGATGGTCAGGTGTAGCATAAAATGATTTTTTAAAATTAAAACTTATGTTTTTATTTTTTTATTCTGTATCTTTATTGTCAGGTGAGGTGCTGAGCTGATTCCCAGTGGTAGAAGAATAATTTCGTGCATGAAAACTCTCATGGAGTTTTTGGTCGTGAACTTCAAAATATATTTTTAAGCTTTGAAATATTTTTTTCTATACTTTTTAGGTTTTGGAGCAGGGCATGACTCTTCTCCTTTTAAAATTTCCAGAATAGGGGAAGGCACTACAGGAAGTGATATTTGTCTAGTGATGGGAGTGAGTTACTGGCTCATGTACCCTGGGGAATGTTTGTGTGCTGACAAAGATGCACTGACTTAGAGGCTTTGCGTGTAAAAGCTCTACAGCCTTGGGTGAAATGGGTGTTTTTCCTATATAGAGTCTAAAAAAAAATAAAGAAAAAAAGTAAGAGAAGTCACAGATATTTACAAACAAAGAGCATGTAGTTGTACAAGTCAGTTGGCAGAAAATTTGGAAGAAAGGAACTTACGTCCTTGTTAAATTATTTGCTTTTGGGCAAGTGGGTGTGTATCAAACTTTGTGTTTTGACCTCTTAGGGAGCAAAAGCTAAGAGCAATAAAATCAACTATGCCATAACTGGGACTGTTTTGGAATAATATATTGAAATATTCCTTTTACACATGACCATAAAACATTGTGTCTTCTTAAAGATAAAAGCCCATAAAAGCCCCAAACCATTTCAAGAATTGCCAGCAAATACATGACCAGTTCAGTATCTTCCAAATCATATTTTCATTTTCTCCAGACCTGTGGATTTTGATGAACTTTCTGTCTGTGAAATAGTTTTGATCAGCTCTACTTCCTATCCAAGATAGTCATAGTTTTATCATGGATCAAAATGAGAGTTCAGTCAGGTTCCAGTGCTGTAACCATTAAAAAACAGTTTTCTAAATTGTCTAGAAAGCTGTTTTCCCACTAAACAAGGTGATTTTAGATGTACCAGCCAAAAGAAATAAGGGAGTTTTCAAACTTCAAACCTGAACTGCTTCCTTAGGTATTCAGTGATTTTTTATGTATGTTAAGTAACCTCAGAAAAACTCAGGTAACAGAATAATACATATTACTCTCTGCATTTTCTGCAGTGTTAGGCTTTTTGTTGATACCTCACACCAATGTATTTCAATGCCAAACCAGAGCTCAGCTATTAAAAATGCTTTTCATTTTTATTTTTGAATAGGACTATTAGCCTGCTTTATTACCCTTTATGGCTATAATGGCTTCTCAGATGAATTTTAGTGCAAATTAAAATCAAGATGAAGTCTACCAGTATTCTTTTCAGTACTCCTATAAATGCATTTGTGAGCTGTACGGTGTTGATTTTTTAACACAACCCTGTTTTTCCACAGGCAGTTTCTTCTCCTGGGTTTGATGATCATAATGATAATAAATGTAATATGCTATTAATATAAATTTATACACTGGACCTGATTCTACAGTCCTACAATGTTATATTTTTATAAAACTAAGTTTTTTTATTATTATTTTATAATTTCATGAATTATTTAATGTAGCTTATATTTTCTACTTGTTTTGGGGAACAGGAATACTACATAAGAACTCAGATAACTGAAATAGTAAATACATTTGAACACCTTTGAATGTTGCTGTTTCTAAAAAGCTTTTCTTCTTTTAGACATTCTGAGATGTTATACCCCTTGGGGACAGAGGTTACAAGAAAGTTGATATTGTGCATTGGGAGAATTACAAAATTTAATATAGAACCATTTCAGCTGGTACATGTTTATGGACAAATTAGCAAAATTTTTCTTTTGGTATGTGTTGAGTGAAGAGTTTGGGCTGAACTCAGATCCTGAACAGAAATGAGATCTTGAAATGGGGTAAATACATTTCAAGTGGCAATTTCTACTACTGATCCCATGGAAAATATTTTGAATGAAAAATAGTTTAAAAGTTGGGATTCTAATCTGTGTGGATGTTCTTAGATTAATTTCTAGGTAAATATTGACAATATCCTAAAAGTAGAAAGCTCCCATCTTTCATACCAGAGGAACACAGGGACCTGATGACGCCAATAAAGTTGCCTGTTCAGCTCTTAGTAAGCATCCACCAGTATTTTCTGTAGGCCCTTTTCTGCCCTTTTCATGAGTAGATTGTTAAGATCTTCCTTTCCTATTCCTTTGGAAACCCTGTAGGTTTCCAGTAGAGTATTTTTACGAGGTGAAGGCATTCCAATGTGAAGCATTCCTCTCAACTGTGCCTTCCTGCCAGAAGCTGCAAGAGCTTGGTCTGGCTCTTCAAAGTGTAAGGCATAAGAAAATGTTTACTGAAATCCACAGAATTTCTTGATGTAGCTTAAGTTCATAGTAAACACACTCTGTGTGTAGACTGTTCCCACCATTATCAGAGTAAAATGACCTGGGCTGCTCTAGGATTCCTGTGATCTGTGGATGTTAAAGGGTAAAGCTGCATTGCAAGACTGGAAGTTATATCTTCCTGTTATATAACTGCTTCATGGTTTGATGGCATTTTTAATAACAGTAGGGTATAGCTGTGTTAGCTGAGATTGCCTAAATGCCAAGAAAAATACTATTGAAATAGCACTGTAGATAGGGCAAGGAAAGGAGGTGCTACTTCTAGGAACATGGTAACACCTAAGTTGAGCTATTACAATATCCTAATGAATAGTAGAAGTGGATGAACTTAGTCATAAATTTGTTGAAGACCTGTGCTTTTTCCTCAACAATATTTATCTCCTGGGAGGCACCAGGAGATGCCAGGCTGGCCCATGACTGTCTAGTTCCTCCAGAGGCAATTGACCAAGGAGACAAGAGAAGCCTCCATCTGCTCCAGACTGTGTTCATCTACTGTGTCAGAGCTCACTGCTTCCCTATCCATCCTTCCAAAGAAGAAGATACAGGAAACATCAAGCAGCACGGAGCAGGCTGCAAATCTTCCGATGCCTTTTATATGCCAAGTGCTGGAGAAGTAAAGATTTCTTGCTGCCTTTCTCCCAAATGTAAGCCAGAGAAGACCAACTTCTGCTTCATCCTTATGGGGACATAAAACATTTCAACGGCTCACACTGCACAGAGGGATAAACACCAAATTTGTCAGTGTAAATCAAAAAGTGAAGCAGAAAGGTTGCATTTGAGAAAAAGAGTGTAAGTTTTCAGGCAAAGCCTGGCAGTGGACTATGGAGGGGTCTCCATATCCAAAATAAGACATTTTAATTTTTAATTATTTTTTCAAATGGAAATGAGAAGGTGCTGGACCTGGTGACTGGGTGGATGCAAAATTAAAAGGTAGTATCAGTCATAACAGAAGAAAAAAATTGAACAGTAGATTTTTAAATTACTTTAGGGTCAAGGTATTACTTGATACCCTACAGAGGTCCATCTGAAATATTGATAACAGAGCTTGCTATGCAGAACAGATGCAACCTACATTATTGATAAGTGGACCCAAAAACAACCTCAGAAGTAGTTATTTTCTACTAAGAGGGAAAAGGTCACTTCTGCTGCCAGCAATTTGACTCAAATACCTATTTTAACCTGGTGGCCAGGCTCCTGCACTGCCAGCTCCTCAGACTATCAGAATGAAACAATTCAAAGGGATTTAATAAACGAAGAAAAAAATAAAAAATTCATGGGTTGGTTTTCCTGCTCTGAAAATGGGATTAGGTATTGCTCAGTACCTGGGCTTGGTGAGTCCTATCTCTGTGTGCTGTCCCTCTGTCTGGTGGCGGCAGTGGCAGAAGGATGTGTGGTTTCAGAAGAGTGTGCTGGGCTTGGTCTGTGTCAGCATTCCCTTCCTGGAGAGTTCCATGCCTGCTCCACAGGCAAACCTGCTCGTGGTGTATGCCTCCCTCTGCAGCAATCTTTGTTTCTAGCCCTCCAGCTCCTGGCTTTAGCTGGCACTTTGTCTTGGACTTACTGTGTTGTCCCTGTACATCAAACACCAACCCACAGCTGTGGAGCCACAAGCCTTCCTTGGAGCCCAGGAAAATTATTGGGAGTTTACTTCAGCGGTTTCTTGCTGCTGTGTCCATGCACTTGGCAGACAAAAGACCATTTTCTCCAGCCTCATTAGATGCACATCTTGCTTTCAGATGCTGGTAGGGAGTCTGTGGCTTGCCTGCTCTATTTCACCATTTTTTACTTTCCCTGGTGCAAATCCCAGTTTTCAAGTCTAATTTGGATCTTTTTTATGGCCACTGACTGACACCTATGCCATTCCTTTCAGAAACCAGGAGATTTTCTTGTCTTCCATATTGCAAATTTTCTGAGACCAATCCTATTTCTTAATTTATTTCTGTTTACATCTGTGGGAAAGGGATAATTCCTTCCCTGATTCTGTCTTAGCAAATGATATAATCTGGGCATGGTCCCACGATGTCTCAGCAAATTGTTCCTGTTGTACTTTCTAATCCAGTGTGTGCTATATATATTAATGCAACTTAGGGTGTAATTCTGTCTGACCATAGTTCTGGCTGTAGCTGGTAACTGGTAACTTTTCAGAAAATCTCATTAGCTTGCTGTTGATAGGAGGCTTAATAGACTACAGATGACAAATATAATTTTAGAGTGTGCTGTGTGAAATCCCTAGCAGTGAATTGTGTGTGTGAGAAAGAGATATCCTTGTTACTGCAGTGTATAGTGCTGCTTTGCTTCAGTGTTTCTGGAACATTTTAGGACAGAAACACATTTTAGCAGATCTGTGGACCAATGTATTCAGAGAACATAAGAAATGAACCTTGAAAGTGCAAAGACCGAGTCCAGCCTTTACTCTCACTTGCTCTGGTCCATCCCTGAAGGTAATAATTCCCAAATTGATGTGTTTATTTTCTTTCTCAAATCTAACAGACTTTCCCTCTCCCATAATTGTTTTTCTCATGACAGCTTCTCCCAGCAAATAGCCACTTCCTTCCATCTCCATCAGAAAGGCTCCTTCCCTTGTGCTGAATCTGTCTCCAGGCAGTTTCCTCACCTGCTTTTTCCTCCCCGTAAAGGTTTGCTGGAGGTAATGGAGGTGCTGGAGGGCAGATTCAGTGCAGCCTTTCTTGTTCTATTCTTTTACAATTTGAAGGAGAAGAATTTCAGATTTCTATCTTGTATTTAAAAAAAACCCAAAACTAAATTATGCTAGGACCTCTTGAAGGGAAAAAAGTTTTTAATAATGTCATGCTAAATCTGAGTTTCTTTTAAGTAGGATATATCTAGGGCATATTGAATGTTAATAATGTTTAACATTAAATCTTCATATTTTCTGGATTTATGTAGTAAGATAATATGTATTGTGTAACAGCTCTGTCAATAATCGTAGTAAATAAATTTTAAGTAGTAGAGGACACATTTGCAGATTGAGTTTGTTTTTAGATTGTTTGCTTAAGTAGGTGATTATTCTACACATTTTCAATTCCAGGAAGAATTATATATTGCAGGCTTTAAAGGTCTTGTCAACTCAAAGTTAGGTAAGAGTCTGTTTATCATGTTTTAATAAACAGGGGGTGGGGAAACTGAGCCTGTTATATGGTTTCAGCATAAAACGTGAGTGGAGCACCAGTCAGTGCTCATGATTTAGGAGTGAATGACCAGGTATGGAATAAATTGTCCAGCTGATGCAACCAGCAGAATTTCTAAATCCCTGCTCAAGTGTATTTTACCTTCGTGATCCTGGCTAATACCCAGCAATAAGCTGTTCCTCGAAGTGTGAAGGTGGCTTTTGAAAGCACTTCAGCAGAAAGGTCAGATCCCAACTTCTCTTCTTCCTGTGTGGAAATTCTCCTGCTTCAGAGCCCAGCTATGAGCCCCTTCTCTCCAGCACATCAAGTCTGGCACTGGGCAGAATCATAAGCTCTTTTGTTGTTGCAGGATGTAGTCCTGGTTGACGTGAGGGCCTCTTGTGTCCTCAAGAAAGGAAAACTGCAGGGTACAGGCGGTGTTGTTTTAGAAGGCCGATGGATGCAAATGGAAACAGGCTTTTTCACATTATTAACTTGGAAAATTACTCCTTTTTCGGTGGGCAGACAGCCTTTAATGAACAATTAAATGAATGAACAAGGAAAAATGTTACAATCAGGAAGAAACACAGGCTCTTCTTTCATCTTTATCTTCTCGGAAAGTGAAAAAGTTACTGTGGGGTTTTTCTGTTGCTCTGGATCATCTCCACATTTTTCAGAATGATTTTGAGCAAGAAAGTATGGGTTGAATGTAAATGTGCTGTGACTGTAATCATGAGACAGAACTTTCCTCAGATGCCAGCAGGCTTTGTCTCCTCTTCCATCTGCTTCAAGACAGATGAAATAACCAAATGCTTTTTAAAACCTCTAATAAGGTCACAAACCTGCACTGAATGTACAGGATCTGCTGTGCCACTGGAGAAACAATGACAAATACACCCCCCTCCAACCCCAATGTGTCCCTCTTAACGAGGTGACTTCAACAAGGCTCACAATGCATTCAGCTTTGGGCACGTGGGTGTCTCACTGAGATGTAAACCCTATGTGTGCCTACGTGTGCCAGCCAGGGACTCAGTGCCTTGGGTCCTGGAGGACTGAGGTGCTCACCTTAAAGGTTTTGAGAAGAATTACAGGATGAGCCATGATGACAGCATGCCAGCTCTTCTGAAGGCTGAAGTGTCTTTCCCCAGGAGGAGTAGGATCATCTGGCATCCGCAGGCAGGAGTAAGCCTCTCCCTCTCCATGCGCAAGGGAGAAAACTATAATCTGCAATGCTCCTATGTGTGAAGAAGTGACTGCCAAGCAACAAGTGAACTCCAAAACTGGGCTGAGTGTTTGTATTTTTCCAAGATTTTGTATTAAAACTATTCACCAAAGTCCACAGTAAGATACTCACAGACTTTAGTGAGTCTTGGAATGAGTCCTTATTTTCCTTATTTATTTATTTTAATTCTGTAATATTTATTCCAAAGATGCTCAACTGAAACACCAAAGTTTAATAGCAACATTTTGTTTCATGTGGGCAATTCCACCCGGAGCTCAGTAAATATGATTACTGCTTGCAGCAAGAAATGAAAAAGGAAGCAACTTTACTGACTTTCACGAATTTGTGCTTTTAGAAAAATAAATATTTTCTGCTTCACAAACATGCTGAATGAAATGCATGTCTCATTTATCACTTAAATAGTAATAACAGTGCCCACTGCATGCTGCAGGCGGGGTTCTGACAGAGGTGGATTGACAGTGTTTGCTGAGTGGAAGCAATAAACAGATCAATAACTGAATGTAGCCTGGGGGGCTGGAGGTGTGACAAGTCAACCATGATTTCAGAGCCTCGCTGGGATCCTTATTAAACTCATTTGTACATCTGAAAACAACTGTTGCCTTGTTGGGTTAAAGGTGGCTGCAAGTATTGGTCTGAAGCAGGCTTGAATCTTCTCTGCGCCCCAGAGGAACATGGCTGCTCTTTTGGAAGCCAAGCAGCAGTGAAATCTAAAATGTAGTTAAGAAAAAACGACAATGTTTTGTTAGTTTTTTGTTTCTGTCCCTGTAACTGTTTATTTATCAGTGATGATCTGCACTTTTCTTTGTGAGAGAGGAAAGAAAATCAGATCACAGGATATGCTGAGTTGAAAGGGATGTTTAGCTAATTCTCCCCTCCTCCTGCTCCTCTCCTGTTGCTCCCCACTAAGGGATGGCAGTGGACCTCCTGGGGGAAGGAAATAGCTGTTCCTTCTTGCTGCTCTGCTGGAAGAAGTGATAATGAAAGCATGCCTTGCCTTCTTGCCGGCCAGACGCAGGAGCTGCCTGTCAGGAGAAAAAGTTCACTCTTTTCAGGAAGCAATGAATCCGGTTCCCACTTTTCCCCTGTTTAGGGCTGCCACAGGAGGTGACCATACTCAGGCCAAGGCTGCTGTTCTTTGGCAAGAAGTGTCCCTAAAGTCACAGGCAGAGCTAAAAAATGTTTTCCTTGTCTTCCAGGCTAGAGAAGGAGGAGTGTCACCCATCTGGAGGCCAGACAAGGAGGCAGACTTCTCGGCTTCAGCATCAGGTGCATGTTCTCCTTTTCCACCAGCCTGTGGGGGCAGGGATGAGGCCATTGGCAGGGAAAGAGCCGTGTCTCTTTCAGGGGGAGCAGCCGAGGCGCTGCCACAGGCTCTGTGTGGGCAGAGCACGGCCGCCTCTCGCATTTTTTGAATGGGAGAGCCTCGTCCTTCTGGAAAGGCTGCTGTAGTGTCTGACACTCAGCAGGCTGGAAAGAAACATCGGCTGCTCCCACATGGCTCCCTCCAGGAGGCAGATCAGAAAGGGTGCTGACCTCACTTTCACAGGCTTCTTTTGGGCAATGACTTTCTTTCGAAAATAACAAGTGACTCTATGAGGAAATAATTTGCCAATACTCAACATTAGCTCCTTCCTCTATCTCTAGCTAGGCATTGTTTCAGCAAGGATCATTATGGGTAGGGTAGAGACTCATGGGGTGTAAGGCCTTTAGTATCAATTACATCTTCCAATTTAAGAGCTCATTTTGCCTGCTTCTACCCAAGAAAACATAAGACTTGAAGTGGTCTACACAGGATGATTTCGAGTACTTTTTATTTTTGGGAATGTGGGCTGACAGACATTGATCAGCCAATAGGAAAGCCATGTATGTGTCTCTAAAAGCAGGTGACAGGGATATCTCTGGGTTGTGTGCATAACCAGGAAGGAACCTCAGCATGGTGGGCAGCTGTTGCATCTTGTGGGAAGCCTCCTGCACCCAAGCCATGAGGATTCTATGGGATCTTGGATAAGAGCATGGCTGTTCTCTGCTAGCTGGAACGACAGTGCCTAAATTACTGCCTTGCTCTCTGTGACATCTGTGACTCAGGATGATCTAGACCATACAAAGAAAGCCATGGTGCCAGCTAAGTGACTAAAGGGAGGTTAGAAGGATCCAACTGCAGATTTTGCAAAGATCATTTTATTTTTGCAGAATCCACTTCAGAGCACATGCAGATATTCTGTCACAAAAGGTTACATTTGCAAAAGCACTTAATTCCACAGGGTTTAGATATTGATTTAGATTGGAGTCACACAGGCATGAACTTTGAAAATATAAAGGAAAAATTGGACTAGGAATCACACCTCAAAGAAAAATAAATCAAATACAGTGTAATTTGAAGATGACCTAGAAAAAAAACAAACCAGCTGGTTTTGGTTTAAATGAACAAATATTTTTTAAAGAAAAAAAAAATTGAAAGCCTTAAAATTTTCCACACTTAAAGTTTATGTTCAGTGATACATCTCTGTATAAATATAGAAATAACTTATCCACAGAGATGGAAAGTAAAAGGGAGGAAATGTCAAGTAGAAACAGAAGTTTCACTCTAGTGTTGGAGTCATCAAATCCACCCTGGATACGCTGGAGAAATAACACAAAATATCTGATCCCTAAGTTTTGGTGATTATCTAAGCAGATTTGAGATGTACAAGAAGTTCCATTGGTTATTTTGAATGTGCATGCAACTACAAATAGGAAGATCTGTATATTAATTTCTGCACACATAGACATAGTTATATTTTACTGATAATCAAATCCTTAATTAATTTAAAAGTATGGTTTAGCTTAGTGCATAGAAACTCATAAAAGTTCAAAAGAAAAATGAAATCAACAAAGCTTTGTGTCCTAGGTGATAAATGCATTTTCACTCATCATTTTATAATGCTAGAATTTAGAGGTGGAGCATCTTAACCAAACAAAGGTATGAAAAAATATTAAACTTTTATCTGTGAAATGAAGGAAGGTGGATGACACAAATCAGTGTGTTCTATACAAAACTGAGAAGGAGCACTTTTTATACAGAATTCTTTAGATGTCTGCAGTTGTTAATGCAAACAATGCTGCAGCTTTATTACACATGATTCTATATATCTGTATTTCTATTGATTTCTGGTAAGTTAATATTTTTAACTTTACTAAAAATGTATAAAGCTCACCAAATTTCACAGAGTTGTTCTCCATTATCTCAACTCTTCTTTTGCTGGATTTAAATATTTATTTTTCTACAGGATAGTAAAGTATTTTTCATGAAAGAATTTTCACAATGGCATTTGCATTGTTTTCTGTTTGTTAAATTTTATATTTTCCCTTATAGTGGTATTTTAGATGCTGC